>OX451217.1:71698848-72020308 GCA_949628195.1 Phasia obesa | reverse complement strand
TCAAACACTGTTACATTATGTAAATATAGTAACAAATGTGATAAATAAATATTTTCTTTTCACAAAAATAGTTAAAAATAGTAGATCTAATCAAATCTAATCAAAAATAATCAAGGAATCTAATCAATTATTTTTTGGATTAGTTTTGATTAAATTTGATTAGAAATACTAATCGTCACTAATTGTGATTACATATTTAATTATTTCTAATCTAATCAATTAGTAATCTTCTAAAATGGCTAACTAATCATAATTAAGCAATTTTTCAGCACAAGTAAAATTTCTAATCCAATTGCTAGTCATTAGGATTTCTAATCATTATTCCCAAGCTATGGTTAGAAGTGCAAAACAAAAGTAATATTTGTACTTTATAAAAAATTTTATGTTCAAAACCTGTTTCAGTAGGCAACTCTACGGAATTTCAGATTTGATTTTTTTTTTGCCTTTATTTCTACAAAAATAAAATTCATCATGTGGTCGTTTCTAGAAATAAAAGTTATGTAGTCGTGTTTTTAAAATTTTATTGTATATTGTACACAATAACATTATATCAATACAGAAATGAAAATAATAATGTTTTTAAACTTTATTTTTTTTAATTTTTGTTACCAAACAATTTCCTGTACATTAATTTTTGTTTCAGTTGAAGGAAAAAATCTACATATTTTTTTACTACCAGTTTAATTTTCCTTTTGCTGCGTACTACCAAACGGAAAGTCGCCTGAAAATTTTCAAATCTGAATTTCAGGCTGTTTTTTTACACACACGTCTTATGGCAAACTGAAATTCAGTCGAGCTGCTTACCGGCCTTTATGAAATAAATTATATGTCTTAATGTCAAAATACAATAAAAAATTAAATTCTAACTTAATTATCGAACATACTAAGAAAGACCTTTACTCGTTGTAGTGAAACACTTTTTGGGAGTCGAACCTATAAACCCCAGACTGAAAGACTAACATACTACCTACCTATATAACCGAAAAGCTATGAAATCACTTCATATTATTTACACAAAATTTAGTCTGCGTATTGGTATATATAATAAATAAAAATAATTTTCTAACTAAAATAACCAAATTAATAAAACATTTTTAAAAATCATCTACAAGTTGTCATTAATAAAGTTATTATTAATCAATTTCGTATGGTTGTATTTTCTCATTGAATACAAATTTTTAAAATATGCACGATTATTTCGAGTTATTCGAGTAATTTAGAAACCCTAAACGACAAAAATTGAAATTGCAAAATCGATTAATTATTTGCTCGATTAAAATCAAAAACCGATTAAATGGATGCTCTAACAATGTTAAAAAAAAATTTGTGCGGTTCAGTAAAGGTTTTCTAGTAGAGGTAGTTCATAGTATTTAAATATCTAATGCATGAATAAAAGTATCGGTTGCAATCCTTGCAAAACAATTGAACAATTGTTAAAAGATGTAATAAAACATTATTTTTATTTGTTTCATTAAGAGTTTTTAGAAAACAAACTATCTTTTAAAGAAATATTATGACAATTTCTGACAACAAATTAATTTGTAAATACAAACATTCTCTTTTATTCAATAACAAATTACTTTGAAATGTTATAAAATGACAAGTTTTTTTTTTAAGCCTGCAATTAAATTCTGAAAGGACATAAGACACATAATAAGTCATAAATCAAATTTACATTTTCTCCCCAGAGATTATTTGTTGTGGACACACAGACATTACTTGTGACGGCTACTGCTCGTAATGTAGGCATACGTTTGTGTTCGAAATGCTAGACAGTAACAATACTTTGATTATTTAGGACATTGGTAAAGGATTCGAAGAAAGTGCTTAGACTACCACTACATACGTATGTACATATGTGTGGCATGGTTGTAGAAGCAGAATTATGTGTTTAAATTTATGTTTTGGTTAATTAAATCAATGATAAGGGAATAAAAGTGGATTAGAGTTAAAAAAATATACCAATTTACAATCTTCTTCATTTGTGATTGCAAATTTTTGCAGTTGTAAATCTTTCCCAAAATTTTGAACTTTTTATAAGTTCAAACTTGTTTAACGCAAAAATTCACTGTGGAATAGTTCGTTTTTTTTTTCATAATTTATTTATTGTATCTTCAATATTTTTGAACTAGCAATAATTACTCGTATCTTAAGTCTAAAATAAAATATTCTTTTTAAGTCCAGCCAGTGCTAGTCAAAAATAATGTTTGTTTCACGGATTTTGCAATCATTTGCGGGTCATCCCTCTAATGTACGGCCAAGAAAAGCAGTATCTCTTCTTTTTAGTCGAATATAACCAGGTTCATTCAGCATGTTACGCGCCAAAGGGTTTGGATGAGATTCAAGCCTCTTTAGATATGTGACTGCATGTTTCGCTATTTCTGCTTTAACTGATGGCATGTTTAGGTATTTGTGGATGTTCGAATTTTTTATATACCAGGGAGCAGATGTAATAATACGTAAAATCTTCTTTTGGCGCCTTTGAATTTTTTCTACATTGCTAGCTGAGGCAGTGCCCCATAACTGAATCCCATAACACCAAATTGGTTTGAGGATCGACTTGTACAGTAGAAGTTTACAATCTGAGCTCAGGGTGGAGTTTCTGCCAATAAGCCAATTTAGTTGTACTGCTTTTAGTTTCATTTGTGTTAACTTGAAGTCAATGTGGCTTTTCCAAGTAAGGCGACGGTCAAGCTGTATACCCAGGTATTTAACGTCTGAAAGCTGTGGTATCATTTGGTTATTTATGCGAATAGGAGGGCATGGAATAGTTAGTAGAATTATTTTTAACAAGGTTATGAAATATTGTAATTAACAAAAAAAATTAATTTAATAACAATTCTTGTCCTCTTAACAGACAATTTATTTTTTTATATTCTACTTAACGCAGGTTAAAAACGTAGCGATGTAAGCCCTTCTGTCGATCTATCAGCGCCATCTATCTCTAGAACGAAAGATAGAATCTTCAAATTTTCCCAATAGTTGTGTTTCTCTGGTCACTATAACGAAAAATACCAAAAATTATAGGGCGTCCCGATATTCACGTGTTTTTACGTTTATGTTTATTTCTCTAACCTTAAGGGGCACAGACACAATTCAAATTCTCACGCAGTATTTAAATTTTTTTTCGCTATATTAACAAGTATATGAAATAAAAATTAACGGATGTCCCGATAGTGAGGCACTTTTCACGTATGCGGCCGTAATAGTTAATTCCAATAGGTAGCATAATTCCAAAAGCAGAAAAACCTCGCAATAAATTTGCTTGAAAGCAACTTCAAAGAAATTTTAACTTGATCTCAGTGGTAAAATGAAGTCTTCTAGAAGACCTCTGTACTCCTTGTTTTGGAAGCACAAGGCCTTTTAGTCGCATTCCATTCTTTTGTACACAGGTTGTCATTGCGGAGCAGACCTTCCACTCTCGCTTGGCAAGCGTTTCAGAAGGTCTTTCGATAACTGTCTTCTGAAATGCTTTCAATTTAATGCCTTTTGGAAGGCCTTTCGTAGCAAAAATGAAGATGAAATCTTTTTTGACAAAATTAATTATTAATCATTAAAAATTTATTTATTTAATACATACTTAAATGTGTTTTAGTTTTTTTTGGGAATCCAACCCACGACCCCAGATTAATTGGCTAGCGCACTACCAATCAGTCTATAGACTGATTTAAATGGCAAGCAGAATCAATTAAAAAAGGCCAAAATTATATTTTTTCATTGTAAAATGAAAGATATATAAGTAGAGCATCACGCTTTATTTCTAAGAGAAGGGCAATTTGAGTGTTTCCTAGAACTTTTAGAAAGGAGGCTAGGCTAATCTGCCTCCTTTCTGAGGGTCATAAGGAGAAAAGTTCTAACCATGCCTTATAGAAAGTCTGAAGTAAAAAAGTTTTACGTCTGCGATTTTAAATAAATTTATATACGACTAGCTGTGTCCACACACGTTGTGTGCGTCCTGACAATATTTTGCTTCGAAAGTAAATTTTAAGACTCCTACTTATTTACTTTATATAAAGGTACCCATCCTAGGATAAAATTCTAAAATTTATATAAAATTCTAAATATTATTGTAAAGCTCTGTAAATGGTGTTTAAAACATTTTAATAACAACGTAATTCCACAAAGTGAAAATACAGATCAAATAAAAATTTTATTCAATTGGCTATTTGGCAGTAAGTAATACATATTTTGTCATTATTTTAAAACAGCGCCATATATTGCGCAACCTTGTTTAAAATATCTCGATTTCAATTTATTTTGTCATTATTTTAAAGCAGCGTCATCTATTGCGCAACTATGTTAAAAATATTCCGCTTTCAAAAATAAGAGATGCCTTAAAGTATGTAGTACCTTTAAATCGATAAAAAAAATTACCTTCCTTCACTGTTTTTTCTACACTTTCTAATGGAAATAAGATATTTTTGCGGAAAAAAGTATCATGATACTCAGGATACTAAGGTAGATCCTCACAATTTTTTTTTTAATCCATCTAGTAGTTTTTATGTGATGCAAACTCAAAAAGAAAGACAGACAGGAAATAAGTTACTATTTTATTATATGTATATAGATAAATATAAAATAAATCGCAATTACTTGCTACCCAGACAACATACTCCTCTGATTTAGTCCATTTCGTCTATTTCTTGTATTTTTTTGCGGGCCTTGAGAATTTTTATTTCGGGGGAATAAAACAACGAGAAAGATGCTGGTCTAAATGTAAAGAGCTTAAAGTAGGCTATGTAAATATATAAAGAGAATAAAAATAAAGAAAAATTAAAATTTATTTTGTTTAAATAGAAAATTATTAACAATTGAAACTACCTTGTAAATAGATACGAAGAGTGCTGATGACGAAGATCTGCTGGTGTCTAATTATCTTTTTCTTTATCTCTTCTTCTTTATCTAATTAAGAACTTAAGCCTAAATATTTAATTTATTTATATAAATTCTTTCTTACCCAAAAAATATCCTTTATCTAAAAAGTCAAGGAGTTATGTTGTTTTATATACATTTATTTCGATATTTCGGACAGTGGAGCAGATAAATGAATTTGCCATTACCACCACGTGGAATATGGATACTTCTTGTAGGTATCATATATAATAAAAATAATATAACGAAAAAATTTAAAATATTACAAAAGTTTTACTCGCATTTTTATTGAACAACAAATGCACAAAATAAAACTTCACTCTTAATAAATAAATTTGTGACATGCATATTTTCCACTTAATTTATTTCAATTGAAGTAGAAAATATGTTTTAATAAAGAAAAAATTACGTTGAGAAGCCCACCAAAAAATATATAGAATGAAAGAAACAAAAAAAAAATATTTATAAAAAATAATCGCACCCGCTTTCGAAGGTAAGAGGACAATTGTGAGTATGATAACTTCTAAGAATATAAAAAAAATAATATTGGTCTTTTGGGGTGGTAGAAGAAAAAAAACTTTTCTATTATGATTCCTAAAAGTTTGCAAAATATTTATTCATTTATACATTCATACATTCATACATTCATAAATATTTTTATTTAATGGTGGAGTTGTTTTATATTTTGGCAAGTGGTAAATTTTTGTCTTGTTGATTTTCTTTTTTTGTTTTTTTTTTTGGTGATGATGAATATTTATTAGAATTCTTAAAAAAAGAAAAAGTTGTGCTCTTTTTTTAAGAAAAACTTTTTAAACCCATAAATACATTTATGCTCGCAATGGAAATTGAATATTTTTTATATTGAGACAAGGAGTATTTGAGAAAAAAATACTTCTTTCGCATTTTTACATCAACTGAAACTTTGAAAGTCATAATTTTACAAGTTACTTAGCCGTAAGTTCACTTATTATTTGGCAAATTGATATTAATTTGACTCTAGAGTTCTATTAATATAATAACAAACAAATAAAATACATACAATAATAAAAAGGAGAAATAGATACTTAATACAACAAAACTTTATACACTTCAAATATTTTTCAAACCAATTGTCAAAAAATTACCTTAAGTAAACAAAAAAAATAAATAAATTAGTCAAGTGAGAGTTAGACTCACACACGTAGGGTTCCGTACTATGTTCAGTATAATTTAAAAATTCCAGTTGTTTATTTCTTTATGGGACACCATTAAATTTTAAAATTAAAGTAATATTCGCGAAAATTGCATCATAATTAGAACACCCTTTAAATTTTAATATGTAATTGATTTTATAGCGGCCATGGTAATACACTTTCTATTAAAATATCAGGAGCCTACCTATTGCGGTTAAAAAAATAAGGTAATATTAAATAAAGCGCTGCAAAAATTTACTCTAAATCAACCTTTTTTTTATTTTAACTGCAACTTTTCCGCAAGAAAAATCATATAACAACTCAATTTAAATTAGAAGTAAATATTTTTTCTCCACTGCACAGTGGGGCAGAATCATAATATTTTGGAAATAACTCAGCCATTTGCAAAGCGCTAGGTCGATTTATCCAAAATTTGGCATTATTATAGCAGAGGAGTGTGGTCTCAAAGTTGGGTACCTCGCCCCAAATTCTTTTAGAGCTTGACATTCTTTAATTTTGAGAAAAATAAAAATATTAAATAAGCAACAAAATTTTTATAAGTTGAACGATTGAAATTAAATATTCTCTAGACTAATTTGTCAACGAAAATTAAATGGTAAAAAAATCTGCAACATAAGGTGAAAGGATCTTAGAATATATAGGCTAAATTGAAAATTTCGATGTAAAATAGGTCAAATTGAACGACCTTCTATTTTACACGAAATTTGGTTTAAACGTACGTACATATTGTTAACTTACACATAGATATAAAATTTTTTATATATTCCTTAAGGAAGTTTTTTTTTTTCTATTAAAAAGATTGATGGCCATTTTTAGGCTAAAATACAAAAAATTCAATAATTTTGGAATTGGGCGAGTAAATATATATTGAATTTTGTGTAAAAACTGTAGGCGTTATAGAATTTTAAAGGGCTTTGGTCGATACTACCTACAAAAAATCATAGATAATTTAAACATTGCACAGTAGGGCAAAATCAAAATATCTTGGAAATAACTCAGCCATTTGTAAAGGGCCAAGCCAAGAGATCCAAAATTTAATATAAGCACAGCAGAGGAGTATCTTCGCTTAAGTTTTGACGGTCGGCACCATCTATTTGCTAGGGGTGGTGCTCTGTGGTGTTGAAATTGGGTACCTCGCCCCTGAAAATTCTTTTAGAGCTTGGTTTTCTTCAATTTTTGTTTAATTTAAAAAATTAAAAATTATACATGGTCGTAAAGGTCTAGTTATTGCTTATAAAATGATGGTTTAATCTATAATTTATGTTTTAAAACGAGCGTGTTATAAGCATTTTAAAACTAAAACTTTTGATTTTTCTATACCCTGGTCCAGGGTATATTTGTTACAAAATATTTTCAGAAATTTTTTTTTTTATTTTTTTCTTAAATTAGTGCGCTAAATTTAAAATATTGTGGAATAATTTCAAGATTATATCTTTTCTGTGTTAAAAACTAGACGATTTTCAATTTAAAAATTCCAAAAGAATTGATTTTTTGTATTCTAAAATGGCCGTCAATTTTACTTTTTTAATAGAAAAAAATTTTCTGAAGGAAAAGCAAACAATATATCTGTGGCAATAAGGAAAAAGTGCTTAAGTCTGATTTTTAAGTTTTGTAGGAGAGCAATTTTAAACTGTAAAATAAATTTTTCAAAAAAATTACTTTTCTTTAAAATTTACCTATGGGAGTCAAACGTATGATTTAAAAAAATATCTTATATCTACCAAAAGTACGCAGGCGTTGCAATTAATAAGTTGTTAAAGAAGTTTTTATGATTTCGAAAAATAGCTTCTAGTTTCTTAAGATTTTTTCCAAATGCGCTATATTTTGCTATAACTTCCTGAAAAATTTTACTAAATAATTGAAAATTTGCACATGGGTACTTTGAAGTACGCAGATTTCAAACGTGCCAGTAACTAAATTTTTGCTTAAGTCGACTTAAGCACTTATTCCTTATTACCACAGATATATGTACGTTTAAACCATATTTTGTGTAAAATTGATCAATGTTGTAGAAGAATGAGGTTCTTTAATTTGACCTATTTACAATCGAAATTTTGACTTTAGCCTTTATGTTCTAAGATTCCAAAGCTGGCATCGGAAAAAGAATACTACCGTAATAAAGCTATATATAAATGATATATGTATGTATATTTTTTCTCTATTATTTATGAGCAGATTCTCCCTCTGCTTATCATTGAATTCTCCCAGCTTATCATTGAATTCTTGGACACTTTGTGTTATAAATCTAGACCCAGTACTGACTTAAATTATTTTTTGTTCGTTATTCTTTCTTCTCAGATAATAAGATATATGGAGTCACATCTTGCATTTGAAGTGTACAACAATTCATATATGTATGTGTATGTATATACATATATATCTGTTAGTAGTAGGTTATGTTATACTTATTCTTATATTACATTTCACTGTAATAAAAATTAACCTTATTTGCGATGCTTGTTAATTTGATTTGAAGTTTATCGTTTACAAGAAACAATTTTTTATTTTCCTTCACTTGGTTTTTTTTTTGCTGTAGACTTTTGACTTTTTCGTAGTCATAACGTCATCTATACGTATGTATGTACATGAAGACTTGTTTGTAAGTTTAAAAGTGTGTTTGCAACGAGGCACCCTTAACGTGTCAGCAGAAAAATGTGAACCGATAAATCAACTGTGTGTAACGTGAAAAATTAAATACTCTGAAATCAATGTGTGCTGCAAATCATCAGATATGTATGCACTTGAGTGTGTAAAATATTCTAGAAACAGAGTTTTAAAGAATAAATTTAAAAAAATAATTAAGAAAATTTACGCTAGAGATATTTTTCATTTTAAAGCTGTATTGTCAATTTGTGTATGATAACAAGATAGAATGCGTAGAGGCTTTTTTATTTTTTAGTTTTATTAGAATTTATTGAAAAAATTAAATATTTCAAATTTGCGTTCTCTCTGAAGCCTAGTACTCTGTTCGAAGTTGTGAAAAATGTTGCGCAACATTTATTATTTCACAAGGAAAATTAGACATTGAAAATGTGATGTCTATCTCGTGATTTAGAAAAATTTTACGATTTCATTGCTTTAAAATATACCAAATTGTTTTCAAAAATTAATTTGCATTTGTTAAAAATAATAATGTTTGTATAGGAATTATTTGTTCTTAAAAACTATTGTTACAAAAAATGTTATTTGCATTTTTATTTTACATCACTTTGATAAAAATTGTCACACACAGAAAACGAAATTGTTATTATCTGCTAATAGTATTAAAGAAAATTTCAGAAATATGTATTTTAAAACTGGCAAAATAGTCGAACTAATGCAATAGAGACAGAGACGATAGCAGGCTACTCTGCTACATGACAAAAAATGAATTTGACTACAATAGTCGCCGAGTAGTCAGCTATATATTGTTGTAGAAATACACATTTCACTTTTATAAAAAATAACTTTTTCAAAAAAAATAATCATATCAAAACAAATAAATTTATTTGCTTATAATAAACATCCTGATTGTAAATAAATTTGTAGTTTTTAATTTTGTGATATTCTATTCTGTTTAATAAAATAGAAAATAGTTTTTCAAAATAGAAATTAGGCTAATAGCCCATTCAGGCTGCCACGAAATTAAGTAATTTCGAGCGGAAATTACGAACGAATTCTAAAGTGTTCATACTGGGCTTTTTGACATTTGAGTTAATTTCGCAAACAGCTGATCACGCTTAGTTGCAATTGTATAATTTAATTCTTTTGCAAAAATCTTTCGCAGAACACTTTCGCATTGATTTAAAATATACACGAATATTAAAAACAACACTACAACAAAATTAATGTACAATTATGTACATTTCCATTATTTCATTTGGCTTTTAATTTTTTTTCAAACAAAACGGACTTTCTAGGTTGTAAATATGGTCATGGTTGCAAAAAAAGTAGCTTTTTCTTCAAAACCAGCGTTGTTTATCGTAATTTCAAGTTAATTTCGACGAAATTAAGTAAAATGAGTTAATTTGGGCAATGGTAAAATGTATGCGAAATTACGTAATTTCGGCCGAAATCACAAAATGACTTAATTTCGTGGCAGCCTGAACGGGCTATAAGATGGCTTCAAACACAATGGTGATCATGCAGAAATGTAATTGTGTATTTTAGTTTTGCCAACTTGCAGTCGGTAGCCTGCTATCTTCAGAGTATTTGAACTAATAATAAGCACTGATATCTTAAATCTAAAAAAAGTTCAGCCAGTGCCAGACATTTAAATTATACGTATATGAAGACGATTATTATATTAATAAAAACAAAAGGAAGAGCGATTTTGAAGAAATGGGCAGACTCCTGAACTCAACTATGCTCGCTATATTCAAAATAATTATTACTTAACCTTCCTGACTATTTTCATTTTTGTGAGACACACTCACATTTCTCGGTCTCTCAGACCGATTTCAAGTATTTCTCAGTATCTCAAAACTATAGTGCAGTGGACATATTTTACAAACTAATCTGAAATAACTGAAGTAAGAAAAAAAAACAAAATTAAGTTTTTTTAGCTCACAGCATCAATTTATATTTCATCACAATAATTTGGCATTTTTGATCCTAGACCTAATATAAAAATAAAAAAAATTCATTCACAAAACACAACATTTATAAAATGTTGTTTTTCTATTAACATAGATTTTAGAAGTAAACAAAAAAATAAAATGAATTCAAGAAAAAACAGGAACACTAAGAAAAAATTAATTTCAAAATGCTTAAAATATATGCCTCTTTATGAGGTTAGTCTTTGTAAATTTCAATCAGTCGTTAGAGCTTGTGGCTCGGTTCAGCGTCCCTTTCCTCGGAGTCTTCTTGTTCAGTATCAGTGTTTGCTTCATACACATCAATATTATATTCGTATTCAGTACCACTTTCCACATCAGAATCTAGATCTGAATCGATTTCATTCAGAACATCTCTTATGCGCTCAATATCTGCCATATCTAAAGAAAATCTCACGATAATTAACTTTAAACATAATTCTTTTTTTAAATCATATAAACTGATCGCGAATTGTCCATTTTCATCTAAAAATTTCCAATTTAGCAAAACCAACTTACCTGTCGAAAATGTGACACTTAACTATAAGTCGGTCTCACAGACCGTCTGATTACTGAGAGAATGATGGAGCTGCCATTTTTTGTTTTCGCGAAATTAACACAAAATGATTCATCGGTCTCACAGACCGACGAAATGGTCAGGAAGGTTAAACGAATATTCTAAGAAAAACCATGGTTGTGATATGGTCGCACGAACCACATTATATGGTTGTATAGATAAACAAATTGTATAGTTAAACTAAACAATTTTTGATAAACTACAAACCATTACTTGTTTTATAACTATTCCAAAATAGCATCTTATTTTTAACCATAATATATACTTATAATAAAAAAATAACTCATTTCCTGTCTTTTTTTTTGTGTTCTGATGACGTAAAAACTACCAGATGGATTTTAACAAAATTTCACTGATACCTAAATTAACAATTGAAAACAATCCACGCCAAATGCCCTTTTAGTGCTTCAGTTATGGTTTATATATTTACTTATTTTAGTAGAGATGATGAACTTTATATGAAATAAATACATAAAATAAATGAACCACTAAAAAAGTAAGGGCCTTTGGCGTGGATTGCTTTCAATTATTAATTTAGGTATCAGTTAAGGCGGCATGTATTTTATATGAATTCGTTGATATATAAAATAAATATTATCAAAAATTTTTAACAAAATAGGCGTATCCCTAATTTTTTTTTTATTATAATGCTGTCGTTTAATTTAAACATATAATGTTTATATTTTCAATTTTGTTGTATTATGGTTATGTTTTACTATATTTAAAAAATTTTGGTTATTTTTGAAAAACCTTATTATCCGGATGAACAATAATATGGTTCCAGCATATAGTGTTTAATAGTTTAACCACAGCCATAATATTATATCATAATATTGTTACGAAAGAAGAATTTATTCTTTACTAGCTGTGCCCGCCCCTTCGTCAGCGACCTTGCAATATTTTGTTCGATTTTGCTTTCAAAGCAATCCACACCAAAGACCCTTACATTTTTAGTTCCGCCTTAAACTATGCTGCATATCAGTTTATGTATTTGCCTTAAAAAACTAAAGTATGCATATGCGGTTAGTTCAACTGCGTACTTTCACTGCTTTTTCTCCACTTACTCTTGGAAATAAGATATTTTTGTGGAAAAAAAGTATTTTATATTGGGATCAGAGGTATCTCCTCACAAAATTTTATTTAAATCCATTCAGTAGTTTTACGTGATGCGAACGCTAAAGAAAAGCAGACAGACAGACAGACAGACAGACAGACAGACAGACAGACGGAAATGAGTTACTATTTTACTATATGTATATAGATAAGCTCTGAAATGGTTTTTTTATTATTATACAAAACTGACAATATTTTATCCGATTTTGCTTTGAAAGTAATTCATACTAAATAGTGCTGCAGATTTAGTACTTTATAAAAAGTACCCATATCTGGGTAATTATTTAAGAACATATGCTGGATTGGAATTTTGCGCAAGTAACCCACAGAGTAATGTGCACAGTCTAGCGAAATACAGATTGGATTGGGATGGTGGGCGTAGTACTTCCCATACAAAGTGAAAAATTATTATCGTGCTAATACGGATAGTCTAGCAAAAAACATAATGGATGGGAACAGTGGGCATCGTACCTTGCATATACACTAAAACATTTTTGTCGTGAGAATAGCGTGCTCTTTTGAGTTAAAGTTTGGCTATACTTCTCTTCCAATTGTTTATTGTATTATTTGTTGATGAGTGTAGCAAAGCGCACCGAGGATAGCTAGTTGGTAAAAAAACAAAAAGTATCCGTTTGACCGCAACGTGCATTGGTAAAAATAGTCATTTGAGATCAAAAGTGCCTTGATAGACCGATTGGTGGGGTTATAGTTTATAAATCTGGAGGTTATGGGTTCGATTTCCACCAAAGAATCTGGGTGTTTTCTGCAGACAAGCAAAAGGCTTCGTAGGTAGTGTTGTCTTAAAAGACAACGTACTGCAACGTAATTTTTTCTAATTTTGGTATAAGTTGACGTCAGAAAAGAGCGATAATTTTGCGACCTTAAGTATAGCTCGACCTATGATTTAGAAGATTTAAAGCAACTTCTTTGGACACTCCACAATAAAAGACGATAAAGTCTCACGTTGAGAATGCCAAGAAGAAAAAATTTGTTTGTTTTCTTGTTTTATGTGATAAAAAACTAAATTTTAATACAAAATTACAAGTTATATTGTAATTTAATTGCCGAACATAGTAACGCAGACCTTCCTTCACTCGTTGTAGTGAAACTACCAGAGTCTTTAGTGGGAACCGAACCTACTAGTCTAGGCATATTGAAGAAAAAGAACAATAAATTGATATCGGTATAGGATTAATTCACAATATCAAGTGTATAAGTCTTAATACAAAATAAGAATTGGGTAGGCAAAATCGCTTAAAATCTAAAAAATTTTGAAAATAGCGCTCTTGAGGATAAACTTTGTAAAAAGCTAAACCTTATTCAATATTGTCTTCTGTTTTTATATCTATTCGGGCTTTTAAGGTCATTTAAATTTAAATGTAAATAAAACAAATTTTTTATTCATTTTCTATCCTACGTTTAGTTGGATTTTCCATAATTGAACATCTTGCTTACTTTTTTAAATTGATTTAATTTTAGTGATTTTAGACGCTTAAATTCATAATATTTTAAAAGCAAATCATTTGCATCATTGGCAACAGCTGTAA
The DNA here is from genome assembly GCA_949628195.1 of Phasia obesa. Lineage (NCBI taxonomy): Eukaryota > Metazoa > Arthropoda > Insecta > Diptera > Tachinidae > Phasia > Phasia obesa. The sequence goes on along the minus strand of OX451217.1, from coordinate 72,006,432 downwards.
AAAGCGAATAAAAATTAGCTGATAAAAGTAAAAGCAATTTATTACTTATAATTTTTTGCAAAATGGAAGGCCATGTAACTATTGCAGGTTCGCCTGCAACTTTATTTGAAAATCTTCCATTTTGCTTTTCAATAAATTAAAAGAAAACTTTTTTCCCGTAATAAAAAATTTTTTGATTTTCAAATATAAACAAAAACAGCTGAAATTTAATTCTAGTCCGAACTTACCCAAAGAAAAAGTTCGTACAACTGTACAGGAAAAGAACAATTTTATTCTCTTAATTTCTCTCAAAATTGCACAAAAATTGTTATCTGGAACGCTCTTGGACTAATTTGTACGAGTTCGAAGTGTTTTGTTATGCACCTGGAACAGACCTATTATTCAGATCAAAAAACACTATAATTAATTATAATGAAGTTCGTTAATCAATTAATATTCGTTGAAAGAACACAAAAATATTTTATTTTGTTGCACAAAATATGATGCGAATAATTTAAATTAAAAACCAAAAATGATCTCATTTATTTAGAGATCTGCTTGCAAGTATTTATGAATTCGTATTGAAAGAAAGAGTCAATTTTTTAACTCGAATGTTTAAAACAGACAATGCTTGTGAAAATTTCCGGTTGTAAGAGTTTATAATCGTACATGAACAATTTAGTTTTTATCTTTCACTTTACCGATTGATGAAGTGTAATGGTTATGAAGATGAGTGCCTTTATAACGACAAGGATGGTTATGATATGAGTTTTTATCGATGACTTGAAATAAAAATAGGAAATGGAAAAAATCATAAAAATGTTAACAATTTTATGTTCTATTAGAAATAAATAAAGGAAGATAGAACGAAGACATGCAACAAGCTGGTTTTTATTACTTTTTTGATTTTATACTTCACTTCAACAATATTCGCATATAAAATTTTGCATTCCATTAGAAATCAGGAGTTCAAAAAAAAAATAGTGAGGGCGTTGGTGAGTTCGTAATCCACAAAACTTTAATTTGCCGTAAAAGCTTGCCAACTATAATAAATTATTCATTATATATATTTTTTTGCTTTTTCTTTTTTTTCCGTTGTGGTTTTTGGCTCTACTCTTTCTTTGCAGCACAGTTTTTCTCAACAGACTGACATGTTGATCCTTTTAAGCAGCATATTATCTACCCCAAAGGATATTCCTACTTACAAACACGTATTTTTTTAGCAGTGAAACTTCTACAGAAGTTGCTGTTGTTGTTGTTCGGTGGTTATTGCCTAGAGATTTTTACTCGTTTACACCTAATTTGATTTTATACTTAAGGATGGTTTACAATACCACTACTGCCACTGTGGCTGTGTTCTGCGAGTTATTTTTCTTCTTTCTTGGTTTGCTGGAATTTTAATTTTATATTTCTCCTCTTGCAGTAAAGGAAACATTTTGTTTTTAAATTTTATTTGGTTCGCAAATTTCTTATTACAAAAAAAAAAACAAAATGAATAATGAGTGATAAAGTTTTCACGTTGCGAGAAATAGCGTGGTGTTGAAAATATTCTAGTTTAAAATCTTTATAAAATACGAAGAACAATTGAAATTTGATATAAAACAAAGTGAGGCTACAGCGAAAGCCGCATAATAGCCAAGCTGGGTGTTGTCGTAATACCTGGCATGTAGTGCAAATTATTAAGTAGCTGGTACCGAGTATCGAGTATTGGAACTTTTTTTGGAGCACTCAATACACAACAGTAGCGAATCGATACTTTTATTGCAGTACTTTTAGAAATAGATTGGATAGAATATTTTGTCTTGCTAATATTTTCCATTGCTATTATGTAAACGGAAGTATTGAGTAATATTGAGTACCCAGTTAAAAAGTATTGAGTAGTATCAAGTAATTAAAAGTAGTAGAAATTGCTAGCCCACTACTATTATAACTTTTTTTTAAGTTTTCTTAAAATCACTTTCTATACAAATTTTAATAATTTTAATAAAACTTTAGCAAAATAAATAACTTACAGCTAAACCTAAACCAGCGCATTAGGAGTAATGACGTCCAGCTTTGAACAAACCTAAATAAGAGCGCAACGCTCTGCAATAAACAGTAATATTAATATATTTTGTTTAGTAAAATCTAATAAATTTGAACGCAAAATAGAAATAAAAGCAGAATGTAGATAAAAGGTCACCACTCTTACACAAAAAAGCAACAACAGTTTGTTTGCACCCAACTTTATTACCTAATTCTCTGTCAAAATTGGATTTTCCAATTACCAAGCGTTGACGCCGCTATTTAGGTTTGCTTCATATATTTTGTATACACATGAGAACTTTTTATTTCACGCCTTACGCGCTTGTTTAGGTTTAGCTCTTACTATGGATATGTAAGCCTATTATTTTTTGTGTTTTTAAATATTAGTTTAGTTTTCAAATGTTTATACGAAACAAAACATTGAATGAAAAATTAGCAAGATATTGAATAAAATTCAAATATTTTACTAATTGACTAGCTATGACCACACGTTGTATGAGTCCTGACAATATTTTGTTCGATTTTGCTTTGAAGGTAAATCCATATCAAATTTTATTTACTTTATATAAAGGTACCCATCCTGGATTAAATTCAAAAAATTATTGCAAAGCTCTGTAAAAGTGTTTAAAACATTTTAATAACAATGTAATTCCACAAAGTAAAAATACAAATCAAATTCGAATTTTATTCATTTGGCTATTTGGCAGTAAGTATAACTCATATTTTGTTATTATTTTAAAACAGCGGCACCTGTTGCCCAACCGTGTTTAAAAAATATCCCGCTTTCAAAAATAAAAAATGCCTTAAAGTATGCAGTACCTTTAAATGGGTAAACAAACCGGTGTTCTTTCACTGCTTTTTTTCTTTCTCTTGGAAATAAAACATTTGTACGGAAAAAAGTATCTAATATTTGAATTAGGACTCTAAAATTTTGTTAAGATCCTTCCAGTAGTTTTTACGTAATGCGAGCGTAGACAGAAAGACATACAGGAAATGAGTTACTGTACATATGTATATATGATTGGTTTACTTCTAAAATTTAAAGGAAAAATATACTCGTTACTATTAGCTTGATACTATCAGAGAAGGCACAATATTGCAAAAACCCTTTCAAAACTATGTTAGACTTGTCGGTTTAAAACGAAAGTCAAATACTGGATGGATAGATGATCCAACTAAACCTAATTTCTTTTGTTATATAATGGCTCTATTATTTATTTATATCGATCGAAATGAAGATTTTAGTTTATAGTTATACCCAACCTATTGCGTTGAGATATCTAGTCAGTTCACCTAGACAGGTTCCTGATAACTCAGATAAGCAGTGGTTTACTGTTTTTACTTTGCCCTGTATCTGGCAACTACTACAGTGCCAGTCTCATAGCATGAGTACCGATCGTCCAATGTCTCGTTAGCACTACCAGTACTCTGATCCTGTCCTTCCTGTAATTGTTCAGTTTGCGTCATCTTACCTTAGCTCTCTGATGGTAATACCCGACAATATTGTTCTTAATGTTGCCAGGCGAAATTGCAACCGATGCATCATAGAATACATCTAGGGATCAGCCAACACTGGTCATATCATCCGTCTATTTATTCCAAAAAAAAAAAAAATCACCATGTGCTGGTAACCAAACTAGGAAGACATCAGCTTGATGGCATAGCATAGATAACGCCGACCGTCCCCCCAACATTCCTATCAAGTTGAACCTCCCTAATAGCTAGGATTTGGAGAAAACAATGCCCACCCTAGAATTATTAACACTTTGTCGCTACATAAATATTTCGCATCGCTAGTGGTCAGTTGATTAATTTAAAAAAAAAATTAAAATTCACTTATTTTTTGTGTCCCAAGATTTCTGAATGGCTTCAATTAACCCAGGTTTGACACCACATTGGTTCCTGTACTCATACACTTTTTGGGCTAACCATCCCAAACGGTGTCTGTTATATTTAGGTTTGAGAAGTTTGGACTCGTATTAACTAATGAATTTTCAGTTTTAATAGGAGCATTATTATACGGTTTGTAAAATTAATTTTTCCAAAACAGTTATATTTGTATGTCATATTTATAAATAAAGAAAAAATACTTTTTATCCCATTAGGCCCGAACAGTTACTTTTAGACCCGCTTGTTGTAGGGATTTTTTCTCTTTATAATAAGGACTATCGTCTCCCGTGATAGTGGGAGTAAAAACCCCATTTTCTTATTTTTTCTTAATAGTAATAGATAACATTCCTGGGCAAAATTTCGTTCACATCGGACCATGTTTTCTATTTGTTACCCAAAATACACTACGTCGCACATAGGGGTATTTTGCCAATCTAGCCGGACATTATTTGTTTGTAGTTTATATTGGCTCTAAAAATTTATTGACTGCGCCTAGATTAATGAAACTTCGCTGAAATATCTCTTCTGGTCATAGACTGTTAAAGTTATAAAATAAGAAAAATCGGACCAAGGAGAATAAAAGTTCTCCTTAGAAGAACTAATCCTATCTCTGAAAACTTAATTTTTTTTGTTTTCCCATGCTTTTGTTTAGGAAATGCAACTATTACAGTCAGAAAATGTTCAAAAACCTAAATTTAGACCCTAAAGATTCTAAAATGCCTTTTTGTGGGCAAAAATAATGTAATTATTAAAAGAAATGGATAAAAATAAAAGTTTTAAGTTTTATGGGCATGGGGAGGTATACCTGCAAGCACACCGATGAAAAGTCCATTTGAATTTTTTTATACCCTTCACCACAGGTGGAAAAGGTATATGTATATAAGTTTGTCATTCCGTGTGTAATTTCTACAATATTCATTTCCGACCCCATAAAGTATATATATTCTGGATCCTTATACATAGAGAAGTTGATTAAGCGATGTCCGTCTGTCCGTGTTAGTGTGGTAATGTCATTTGCCAAGGCACCAGAAGAGATACAAAAAATTTAAGCACACCAATCTGTCAGGCATAGTTTCGAAAATTTTTGTATTGCAATTCAGCAACATCGGATCATTCCTTAGGAGGCTACGGGCCAAAAACCACGCCCACCTATATTTTTTTTTAACGTTTTTTTTTTCATTTTTTTCGGCTTTAATGATTCTGTTTTGACTTTTTTTGTCAAATAAATATTAGACTGCGACAGGTAGATCGCAAGGAGTGCATACAGATCTCGGGGGATCAATAACCCCGTGCGAGGGGCGATTTTTGTTTGTTTTTAGATTGGTAGGGTTTTTCTGCTTTGATTTGTATTAGAGACCTTAATAGAAAGCAATACGCATAGAGGTAGCCAATGGACCCACAGGGTACCCACTGATAAATAGGAGCAGTTAAAAGGACCCCCCAATATGAGGAATTTTTTTTTTTTAAGGATATCTTTTTGCTTTAGTCTGACCATTCTAACTTAATATAGATTGCAGAAAGGTCCTAAATTTAACAAAAAAAGTTGAATAAAATTTAAAAAAAAATTGTAAAAAAATTTTTAAAAAAAAAATTTTAAAATTTTTTGTCAAAAATATTTACAAAGCATTTTCAAAAAGGTATTTTACAGAAAAATATTAAAAAAAATTTTTTTTTAAAAATTTTTAAAAAAATATTTTTACAAAAAATTTTTAGACTCAATTTTCGAAAAATTAAAACAAAAATTTCAATATTTCTCTTAAAATTATCAGTGTAACATAACATATAATTAATATTAAGAATATACATATGGATGTATGTGTGTATATAGAGTAACATATTTTTTTAAATGCGTTTGATTTTTAAATAGATGATATCTCTGTTTTAAAACCTAGGTGCATTAAACACATAGACATCATCACCGACTACAAACTGTCAAAAATAAAACGATTATTTTGAAGTCAGCTAAGCTACATGGCTACACGGCCACCGTTGTGGCTGTCGTCAACTTAGGCTAATTTCTATTTTCTTCAACGAAAGAAAATGTCACAAAATTGTAGATTATAAATTCATATACAAACAAAAAGTTTTGGAGGACATATTTATAAGTTTTTGAAAAAGTTATTTAATTTTATAAAAGCAAAATAAGTATTTCTACAACAATGTCAGAGTTTACGATGTAGCTGTCGGCTTCAATATCATTAAGTAGCTGACAACACGGCGACAATTGTAGCAAACGGAATTTGTTTTCATTTGTCTTCTATTTCTTTAACTCAGTAAAGTCATACGACTTTATTTAAGTAAAGAGTCAACAATATGGATAATGCTGTACATGTCTGTATAAATAAAATCACCGTGGTGAAGGGTATAGAAGATTCGGCACGGCCGAATATAGCACTTTTACTTATTTTTGCTAATTTCAAAAAAAAAATACTTATTTTTAAGCCATTTTTACAAAATCATTATTGTTTTTTATTACTTTATAGTATTTAATTTATCTGAGAATAATTTATTTATTCATAACTGGCTGTGCCCGCTGCTTCGTCAACGTTCTTATTTTGCTTTGAAAGTAATCCACTTTATGACTCTTAGTTTTATAGTGCTCCAGATATGGTTTATTTAATTACTTTAGATAAATGTACCCATCCCTGGGAAATTACTCAGAAACATAGGCTTTATATAAAAATATAAAGTTTTTATAAAATTCTTAAATTATTGTAGAGTACTGTAAATAGTGCTTTAAATTACCTGTAAACAAAAATAAAAGTTGATGCTAGCAGTACCATTGAATCGCTAAAATTGCGTACTATCATCACAGTTTTATTACATGTATAGATTATAAATAATTTACACTAGTAACAATAAATTTTATCTAAAATAATAACAATTAAATTATTTAAAACAACTTAGAAACCAAAAACATTTTATGACCGACAAAAAGGTTTCTTACTCATATCTTCCTATGCAAGATGAGCATAAACAGACAGAAGGTAAAATTTGGAAATAATCGCAAAAAAATGGTGCAAAAACGCAAAGTTTTTATCTTCAGTATAAAAGTAGGGATAATTAATTTTAGTGATATATAAAATTTTTAGGATTGCGATGGCCCTTACTCAGAAAAAATTTTTCACTTTTTTTGACAAAAAAAAAAAATCTGTTTGTTTTAATTTCGAAAGAATTTTTTTATCATAAAAATTTAAAATAAAAATTTTCTAAAAATTATTATAAGTGGCTGTTAATATAGCCTTTCACAGACAAAAAATCAATACAAAATTTGTATTCGTTTAGCGCCAAAAAAATATATTGCAAACGTCTCAAGATCAAGTCAATGAAGACAAGGCAATTTACTCAACTTTGCGGATTTTAACCGGGCCCCAAAACTACAAATCTCAACCAAAAGCCTTGAAAATTCGCTATACAATTCAGAATTTTATTGTATGTCGAGCTGCGTACTTAAGTTTTTACATTTCTTAAATTTAATTTTTGTCCAAATGTCCAGCTAGATTGGCAAAATACCCCTCTGTACGTCGTTACATTGTGCGTCGTAGGCGTAATCCATACCAAAGACTCTTACTTTTATAGTGCTTCGCTTATATTATATGTATTTACTTTATATAGTGGTACTCATCCCTGGATAATTACTAAAGAACAAAGGCTTTATATAACATTCTAAAGTTTATATAAATTATTATAGAGTTCTGTAAATAATGTTTCAAATATCCCTCTTTCAAAAATAAAACGTGCTGGGAAGTTTGCAGTACATTTACACGGTACAATTGCGTTCACAACTTTTTCTTTATTTTCCCTTAGAAATTATTTATTTTTGAGGAGAATATTATTCCATATTTGAACCGAGATAATATGGTACCTCCTTAAAAAATTTTATCAAAATTCATCCAGTAGTTTTGTCATGAGGAGAATACAGACAGACGGTCAGACAGACAAAAATTGCTGTTTTGTATTTCATTTCGACTTTCAAAAAATATTTCATGTACAGAAATAGTCCTGTTACAGTTTTTTTATATTTAAAAGTATATGTTGAAAAGAAATCACCACTTGTTCAACTCCTTTGTCTGATTCTTATTAACATTTTCAAATTAGATTTTGCACATACATATAATTCATATAAAACGATTATTATTTACATAAAGAATTTCACTTAATGCATATACGAATCGCTAAATAAATTACCGGTTTATTTAAGATAAGAAAAAAAATAACCACGAAGATCTTAAAAATCCATTTCCATATTGAAAAAAAAACTAAGTTGGCTTAAAATTTAAAATCCTAATTCAACATAATTTTTACATTATCTTAAGTTATAGCAACATTTTATGTCAAATATCAATTCAATTATTTTCTCTTAAAATAATCCCATACAGAATGACATTGGTTATACAAAAGCGAGTGAGTGTATGCCTGTAGAAGTATTCTCTTCCCGTTAGTTGAAAAATAATAACGGACTGAAAAACAGTAAGCGGAAGCAAGAATGAGAAAGAAAGATGCTATAAGCTGGATGTCAAATATAAAATGATTAGCAAGGATTACACGCATACTTGCCTTGCGGTAACTAACGGAGCAACAAATAAACAAACTCATAAGACAAACGGACGGACGGACAAAGTAAATGACTGACGAGTAAAACAGCCAAAACGATAAAACAAGAACAGGAAGGAGATAACGTTAATGTTACGAGTTAGTATTTCTACCCATAAGATGGCCTTTAGATATTGAATTGCATCGTATTCGTTTTTCCAATTCCCTGAGAACAAGAAATCCAAATTGTAGGGGTGTGAGTTGGTATCAGCGATGGTGTTTTATATTTTAATTGTTTGTGTGTGTGTGTATGTCTGTTGGTATAATGGCATACAGTGTTGTCTGTCATTTGCAGCTGACGTTTGTGATTTTAATCAAATTTGCATTATTTACAATTTTAGCTGCCAAGCTGATTTTTAGTTTGTTCCTCTTTCCTTCAATTTTTGCTTTAGCTTTTGCCTGTTACTCTACAAATTGACGTCTATTAACGCTTTGTTGCTGCTGGTGGTACGTATGCCAGTTAGTCAGTCAGTTGTGTGTTATTTCACGCACAATATTAAAATGTTGGATGCAGATACAAAAACGAAAAAAGAAAGAAATAAATTTATTCATTATTGCGGTTATTTAATTTTTTGAAGAATAAAAAATTTGCTGTTTGAATTTATTTTTTTTTTGTGTTTAATTGTGTGGATAATTCGTTAGCAAATGTGTAGATAAACGTTTTATTAATGGCAAATAGAATTAAAATTTAAGTGATTTAAACAGTTTTATGTAAGTAAGTACTTTAAATTGAATTTTCACTCTGAAGTGGTACTTGCTGATGAGCTTAACGGGACCTTCTTTTCCGCACAAAATCGTTCAATCCATTTTCATAATTATAAATCAGGATGTTAGTACAACTGATCAAAAAAAGGACGTATATTTAAATTTACTTTGCTGATTTTTAGCTATTTTCTATCACTGCACGCACTGTGTTTAGTTTCCTATTATTTGTCCTTTCTTTCTGTAAGTTAGCCCAGGATTGACGATTTCTCTTTGATCTTTTTTTTTTGTCCAATCTATAGATATACTCGTACTTAAAATAAAACTAACAGGACCATTTCTGCGCATGGAATATTTTTTTTTTTTGAAAATTTTGTTGCTGGTGCAGTTAGTAATCGAAATATAACACAAACCAGCAATTTTTGTCTGTCCGTCTGTCTGTGTTCGCATCACGTAAAAACTACTGGTTGTATTTTAATAAAATTTTGTGTGGAGGTGTCATAGTATCTTGGTTCAAATATAGGATACTTTCCGCCAAAAAATCTCATTTAAAAGAGCAAATAAAGAAAAAGTAAAGAAGGCATGCAATTTTATCAATTTAAAGGTATTGCAATATTGGCAGCATGCCTTATTTTAAACAATAATATCTTTTTCAAGAATTTTATCGAGGACCTACCTATATATATATATATATATATATATATATATATATATATATATATATATATATATATATATATATATATATATATATATATATATATATATATATATATATAAAGAAAATACATAAACCATAACTGAAGCACTATAAAAGAAGAGTCTTAAAATTTGGTGTGGCTTACTTTCAAAGCAAAATCGAACAAAATATTGTTAGAACGCCTAAAACGTGAAGGGCTCAGCTAGTCATACATATGTATAAATACAGTAAGTTGACTGAAAGTAGCTTCGTTTTCAATTATAAGGTTTGGCTGAAGTTAATTCGGAAATTCATAGGACTAACAATAGAACTCTTATATTTTTTCATAGTAACTCGATATAGACAATGTGATAGTTTTTAGAACTTATAAAATTAGAAAGTTTGTTACCTGAAATCTAGCCATATAAATATATGCAAGTAAATGAGTCAACACCTAATGTATATTGCTCTATTGTTCAACATTCTATGGCGTTTAGAGTAATTTCGCTAAAACTTTTGAGCAATTAAGATCGAGATTTAAACCAAAAACTTTAAACAATAATAATCCAATAATTCTTAGTTAGTGTGTATTCAAAAAGATATTAACTTTTCCTGGCTGTGATAATAAACAACCGCACAAAATTTCACTTAATGCTTGAAAAAAAAGTCGGTTATGTGATAGTGGAAGTTACACAAAGTTCCATATTGATGTAAAATTTAGTTATGAAAAAAGTATTTATTGTTGCCGATTTCTCTAGCTAATCGTAAATAAAAAACAAGTATAAATGAAACACCCAGCGGTAAAAAGAAGGAGTATCAAGTTGTCTTTTAGAATATATCTTTACAACGCCTTCTAGTCCCAATCTAAGGTGTTAGCTTTTTTAAATATGTTTTCATTGCGGAGCAAGCATTCTAAAAGGTCTTCCGAAAATTGTCTGATAGAAGGCCTATAATTTAATGTCTTTTAGAAGGCTACTCAGGATGGGCATGAGTAGGGCCTACACACACACACATAATTACAAGTAATTAGGGGTAAACTAAAAAGGTCTTCTCATTTCAGGACTTCTATAAGGCATGCTTAGAAATTTTCTCGCTATTACTCTCGTTTTTCTGTGCCTTACAAAGAAGCCCTTAGCTCTCTCTTTTAATAGATATAGTACACAATCTCTTAGAGGGGAAGTAGATGTTCTATTTTTATACCTCTTATTTTGTATGACAAAAATAACCCATGATTCCGTTTAGTAAAACTTTTTCAATTTTTCGTAAAAATGTATAATTTTGTTACATTTAGTAGAATTTTTGTAACTTTAGGTAGCTGACATGAAATAATTTAATATATGTATATATGAGAAGACAAAATAGCTAATAGTGTAAATAAATAGTGTACTAACTAGTCTATTAGCCTGAGGCTTGTGGGTTTGATTCCCAACAAAGACTCCGGGTGTTTAACTACAATATAATAAATATTAGGGGTTAGGGGGCATCTGAACAAATATGCACAAATATTTTTGCTCAGCGGTTTTTTAGAGCAAATAAAGCAAAAGGAAGTTCATTTCAGATACATATGTATGTATGTTTGTATGTATATTTAGTTATTAAATTGATTGGATTTGTTCCGACAGTAAATAAAATACTGTTGTCATACCTTTCGGTGAAGACCGTCGTCACTGGCTTTTGTTTTGGTACGTTTGGCGAGCGTTTTCGATGTAAATACATAATTTTCAAACCGCGTTTAAACTGGTACTTACGAGCGCTCGCCAAACGTACCAAAACAACAGCCAGTGACGACGGTCTTCACCGAAAGCTATGACAACAATATATTTAGTTGTTGGGTTGATAAAAACAATGCATTTATGCTCACGTTTGCATCGTTTGTACCGTTGTACTACCCATCGTGAACACCCCTATTATTAATATTATATTACTCTAATTACCCATAACATTTTATAATGAAAATGCAATTTATTTTTGAGGAAAAGCTAGTTCGTATACGTGTTTTTCTGGTTGCTTAGGCCAGATCTTCGGAAAATCTTATTCCTATTTTTTTTTAATTATGTTGAAATATTTTTGGCATTTAAATTTTTGATTCGATGTTCAAATGGTAGAATTTTTTTTTATTTATTTATTATCATTGTATAATATAAAAAGCCCTTTGTGGCCAAAATACATATTACAATTTTAAATTAAATAAAAAAAAATTGAATAAAAAAATTGACAACAAACTTAACAAATTCCAACTGGCCAAAAAACAAACAACTTAACAACTAATGTTTTGTTAACAGCTTCAATCGATAACACTTAATGCTTTAGATTAAAAAAATATTTTTCCAACTTATCAAATGGAATTGGCCTAATATTTTTTTAACACATTCTTTTTATCTACCAGCATTTTTTCGTACTTAACTTCATTCGTATTTATTTGATTTTCTTGCAAAAATAAATTTTTCTAATATTCAATTGTTTGACTTGATTTTCTGAATTTAATTGTTTCAACATTTTTATTCATATTTGCATTTTTGCAAATATTGAGCCATTTATCCTTTCTTTTTTATTCAGCTGTATCTCATGCACGCTGTTTTTTTTTCGTTTTTTTTTTTTTTGGCATTTGAAGTGCTTATTGATACCAATATTCAAGCACAGTCTTAGTAAAAGAAAAAACAAACAAAAAATGCATAACAAAATCTAACAATTGTTTTTTGGTTAGTTGAACACAATTGATGGACAAATTAAAAAATTTGTTGTGGAAGCGTTTATACAAAAAGATTGGGACAGTTAAATGTGATAGCAATGGACAACTATTATTTGCCAGTAGCTTTTAGAAAATTGTAGAGGAAATGATTTCAACTTGTGGCTATTTAGATTTAGCTGCCAATTATTATATGCAGGGATACTGTACTGTAAATTTACATTTCTCTTGTAATACATATGGATATCAATTTGAGTTCTTTTTTTATCGACGAAATATTGATTGTCCGTTATTATATTCTACCAGATTAAAAAACAAATAACAAATATTCATTTTAAGCTTTTTTCTCATTCCCAACAGTGGTTATAAATTTAAATTTATGCACCAAACTAAAAAAAAAATTACACAAAACACTAATTGGATTACATAGATACTGTTAAATTGTGTCTGAATGAAATGAATCTTAAGATGAAGAGCTAAAGATTTTTATGTATTGAAATTAACCTTAATATAGAAATTTAAAATTACTTGTGGGCTCTTTGGCTTCCTTTAAATATAATGAATGATTTTAAAATCATCATTCTCATTCCCAACAGTGGTTATAAATTTAAATTTATGCACCAAACTAAAAAAAAAATTACACAAAACACTAATTGGATTACATAGATACTGTTAAATTGTGTCTGAATGAAATGAATCTTAAGATGAAGAGCTAAAGATTTTTATGTATTGAAATTAACCTTAATATAGAAATTTAAAATTACTTGTGGGCTCTTTGGCTTCCTTTAAATATAATGAATGATTTTAAAATCATCATTCTCATTCCCAACAGTGGTTATAAATTTAAATTTATGCACCAAACTAAAAAAAAATTACACAAAACACTAATTGGATTACATAGATACTGTTAAATTGTGTCTGAATGAAATGAATCTTAAGATGAAGAGCTAAAGATTTTTATGCATTGAAATTAACCTTCATATAGAAATTTAAAATTACTTGTAGGCTCTTTGGCTTCCTTTAAATATAATGAATGATTTAAAAATCATTAAATAATAAACGTTATACAGTGACAAACAAAACAATGGCAATTGAAATCGATGTTTTTAAAAACTAGAATTTTTTTAATCAGGGGCCTTTTGTCCTTTTATTAATAGTGTTATTGACAAAGGAATAGATTAATTTATTAAAAAATTTATTACAAAATATTTTGTATAAAATCAGTCTCTTTTTAAAGGAATCATTTGGCATTAAACGCTGACGTACCTGTAAATTTAGAGGTACATCGAAAACCTCCTTAGTTTCTCAAATTAGCATATAAGGGGTGATCCATTTCGAGGTTCCCTACTTTTTTAAAGAAAGAAAAAAACAGAAAATTAAAATTTAATGGAGAATGTTTATTATCATTTGAAAGAACATTCTTTGGCATTTATTTTTTGAAGATTATCAAATGGCCGTTGCTACCCCGCAGATGGTCCAGCCGTTAAGTCCAATTTTCGATGACTCGTTCGAGTAAGGTCTGAATCGAAGCGGGTTTGTCTGCATAAACTTTAGACTCTACATATCCCCACAGGAAAAAGACTAACGGTGTGATATTACAAGATCTTGGTGGCCAATCGACCGGTCCAAAACGTGAAATTAAGTGCTCAAGGAAATGTTCTTTCAATAAATCCAGTGATTGATAATGTATACAAATCTGGTCTTTAGAATAAGAGATAAATAAAACTTATTTGAAATGTATATTTTGTATGAAAAACTTGTTCTAAAATAAGTTTTATTTATAATGAATATGGGGATGAATATTTACATAAACAAAAAGCAATCCCTCAATTAAATAAAAAAATCTCGAAAACTTTTTTATAATTTTTCCTATAAAGTCCCCATTTGGTCTGACGCTAGGAAAAGGCATGTAGGAATAACTAAAGTCGAACGCACGAACGTACGAATGAACTTTTTGTCATGCTTAACTGGTTACTAGTAGACCTACTGGCAGGAAGCTAAAAATAAGAACAAGAAGCAGTTAGACTATGTCATAAGAGCATGCAACCACAAGTTATAGGGACATGCTATATTTCTCGGAATCAAGAATTTAAATCAATGTGTTTTGATCACTACTGTATATCTCTTAGTTATTCGTCTAAATGAATTTTTTAATATTAGGAAATCCATACATAGTGTAAAACCAATCACTTGTACGTGACTACATGGTGTTGTACTTTTCTAAAAAAAGTTAACACTTACATTGACAGCCAAATAAACGACTCCTTATCGCAACAGATTTATTCATAGAGAAAAAAAATTGAATATTGAATTTTTTTTATCACACAAAGCAAAAGATACAGCAAATCAGGAAGAAAACTCATAGAACATTGATTTGCACTTCATTTTCAATATCAATTGAAGTTGTCAGATTATTGCTGTTTTATGTTTTTTTTCAATCTCCGATTCCGTGTCATATTCAGTGCAATTTAGCAGTGGAAAGTAATAACTGACAGATTAAAATAAAGTTAATAAATAAGTGTAGCGTTTTTGACAAGCGATGTTAAATACATTAAAATTAATTTTTAATTTTAATTGAAACACAATTGAAAAATTATAAACTTTACAAATAATTATACCAGGACGTCCTGAATTCCTTGAGGTTTTCGGAATTGATGAGTGTCAAACTTCTGGATTTGAAAAAAATAAAATTTCTGTGTTTTCGGGATTTTTGTAATTTTTCGAAAATTAGGGATTTTTTGGCATTCGGGACTTCGTGCTTCATTTCTGCAATCTATGTAATTCATGATATAATAATAAGTCTCGCCTTTTGCCGCCATATTAACGTTCTGACATTTGTGGGAATTATTTAAATTTGTGCTACCATATCACATACTTTGTGAAATCCCATTTTGCGTTTTTTTCCTTTACTCGAAATTTTAAAAATTAAAAAAGAAACAATGTTTAAGTTTATGTATCTAAGTAAACAAACGAAAATTGTTTTAGTTTAAAATGAAAAAAAAAGTTATTTGTCCTTTTCCATACGGTAGTAATACAGTTTTGCAGGAATTCAAAAAAATAAGATTTATAAATTTCCCTATATCTGACAATAGTTACTAAGTTCCTGTTTTCTTAATAAGTAAAAGCTACCCAAGGCACCCCTGTTATGTTCATTAAAGAAATTATTTTTTTTTAACTTAGATAGTAAGCTAATCTGCCAGGAGTATCAAGAAAAATTGAAAGTTGCACAATTATAGGAACTTAAAATTAAGAAGTTAAAATCAGCACACAGAATTTGGTAATATTTTATATGAAAAGTAACTCCAAAATATTGAGTGGTTTTTGTCGGTTTTGAAAAATTCACCATGAACAATAGTCACCACTTTGACGAGCCGACATCATTTTATATTGATGTCAACATCAATTTGATTATAATTTTATATTCCCTAAAGGCCTTAGGACGTGTCGCGATGTCGACGGCTTATCGATAACACTGTTCTATAGAGAAATATCCTTTTAAAAAAAAGTTTAGATTAGATATTTTTAATTTTTATTTTTCATATCTGTAAGCAAACGTAAATGTAAAAATTTAATAAAAAGAATAAAAAATAAACATGTTTAATAAAAATATTTAAAAATAATCTATGCCTGAGGTAACCAAATTTGGGGGTTAACCCGCCATCCCTACGGATAGCT
This sequence comes from Phasia obesa, assembly GCA_949628195.1. Taxonomy (NCBI): domain Eukaryota; kingdom Metazoa; phylum Arthropoda; class Insecta; order Diptera; family Tachinidae; genus Phasia; species Phasia obesa. The sequence goes on along the minus strand of OX451217.1, from coordinate 71,990,203 downwards.
TTGCCTCTGTGCAAATTCATTAATATATTTTTAGTGTTTCGTGAGCTACCGAATTATTTCCAAAATAAAACGTTCTTAAACTACTGTGCGTAGGAGTTTCAGCAACATGATAACTTAAAATTTAATATAATAAAGGAAATGTACCATACGTAGTAAAAGGTAATCGTGAAAAAAATCGAGGACGGAATTTCGACGGATTTATACGTTTTGAGGCCTCCCGAAACCATTTTGGCTATTTTCGCGATGTTGTCTGTGGGTGGGTGTTTATGCCACTATTTTTGTGGAGTTTGTACAGGTCGTTCCGTTTAACATATCAAAAACAATTTTGTGCCTTTTTTATATGGGGATGAAGAGCTGTATAGTATTTGGGCATAATCGAGAAGGGGCAAGGTGTAGTTTCCTCATCCCAAATTTTGTGAACGTTCTACAGCTCATACCGTATGATATATCAATATGAAATTCAGTATGTGCCTTTGATTTATGGAGATGAAGAGCTGTATTAGAGCATAAACGGGAAGGGGCAAGGGGTGGATTATTTAACATCCCAAGCCAAAAAAAATTAATTTTTCGATTCGAATATACCTTAAGCTTATATTCTTTATGTTATATATCCATAGATATATCTGTTTCCGTTGGATATGGTAAATTTGAGTGTAGGCCACTGCAGATTTTTTTAAATTTATTTATTTATTTGAGTCTATGGATTCGAGATCCGTACAGATATTACTTATTATTACTTGACTTTAGTTAATTAAATATAAAATTAGATAACATTTAACATTAACATTTAAAGAAAAATCAATATGCTTATAAAATTTATCAAATTCAGTACAAATTCTTAAAAACTTTAACTTTAATTGCCAAGGGATAAAAACGCGTAGGACGACATGGAACATTAAAAAAAATATTGCTTTTCAAAAAATCTGAACAGACATTTCTCTTCTGACAAGAGAAGTCTAAAGATGTTTCCTGATATAAGGGTCACTAAACTCCTTCACCCAGCGTTTTATAAATGCAAGAACTACTCGTGGTTAACGAAATATACTGTATAAAATTTAATTTAGCATCGAGTAAAATACAAAGATCTGAAACGATATTCAGTTTGTCAAGTTCGTGACCGTTCAAAATGTATTGAACGTTTGTATGACATCTTCGAAAGAAAAACATTTTTGTTGTACTTTTTAAGGTTCAACTCATAAGGTTTTTGTTACATCAGAAACTAAATGTATTTAAGTCTTTCGGCAGAAGAATATGATCAGCGTGACGATTCTATGTTTGAAATATCTTTACGTCATCCGCATATAATAGAACGTTTGCAGGTTTAATGCTTTTGATAAGATCATTAATGACCAGGGAAAGCAATAAAGGAACCAGATGGCTTTCCTGCGGCACACCAGATGAAATAGAAATTACTTTGGAAGTAAGCGTTTTAAAACGAACATTTTGACTTCTGTTTGACAGATATGAATTAATACACATAAGGAAATTGTTCGTAAATCCCCTAGCGTCAATTTTCTTTATTAGAATTTTGTGGTTGACCGTATCAAAAGCTTTACTAAAGTCAGTGTAAATAACATCAGTTTGTTTTGTGTTGAAAAAACCCACGATTGATTAATGTTGGTAATTTCAAAAGATTATTAATAGTTGAACAACCCTTTCGAAAACCATGCTGCGCAGGATAACATTATTTCTGCAACTAGATTTAAATAATGGAATAATAAAAGATTCCTTCCATATTTTAGGAAAATAACCAAACTTGAATGATATGTTGAAAATTAATGTAAGAGGTTTTACCAGTGCCATAGTACATTTGATAAGAAGGCAAGTCGGAATACCATCCGGACCATATTTATTGCAGCATTTTTTAAACTGCTAAAAACTGTTGATTCATAAAGAAATGGAATTGATATAGTGCGATATGGCACATCTGATAGTTGAAAAGAATGTTGGATTCATCGATATTTTCATCAGAAAAGAAATCTGCAAATAAATTATTTATTGTCAGCTCATCATCAGATTCAAAATTTTGATACTACATAACAGATGCAAATGCCATTGTATTCGACTTAAAATTGTTTCGAGTTTTGTTTAAGTAATCGGAGTAACACGATTGATTAATTACATTATCTTGAGCCAATAAACGAACTAGACTTTTTATACCTATTGTAACTTGTTTTTCTTATTGTTCCATGGCGGACCGGTTGGTTTAAACTCGCCACGTCGTGGGCGTCCTGACAATATTTTGCTCGATTTTGCTTTGAAAGTATTTCACACCAATTGTAAGACTCTTACTTTTATAGTCCTTCAGTTATGGTTAATGTGTTTTCTTTATATAAAGGTATCCATTCCTGGATAATATTCTAAAATTTATAAAAAATTCTAAAAATTATTGTAAAGCTCTGTAAAAGATGTTTAAAATATTTTAATACCGTTGTAATTCCACAAAGTAAAAATACAAATCAAATATAAATTTTATTCAATTGGGGCCTAATGTTGCGCAATAGTTTTTAAAATAACCAGTTTTTAAAATAAAAAGGTGTGTTGAAAATATCCCAGTTTTAAACTGAAAATTTCAGTACCTTTGAACCAGAAATTGTGTTTTTCACTGCGTTTTACCTACTTTCTCTTGGAAAAAAAGATAACCTAAATTGGAATCAGAATACTAAGGTAGCTCCTCACAAAATCTTCTTAAAATCCATCCAGTAGTTTTATGGTGATGCGAACATAAATGAAGAGAGACAGACAGACACACGGAATTGAGTTACTATTTTATTATATGTATGTATAGATCATTTGTTGTAGAAACTTTCAATTATATTATCAACATCCTTGGTAGTGCTAATGTGAGTTGAATTTAAAAGCAGTTTTTATTATTTAAAAGCACGGTTAACATATGGTTTAGTTGTATATTTATTTAATAGACATTTCATAAAAACCTTGTATTTAAATTTCATATAAATTTAAAGCACCCTTTCACGTTGGCGCATTCAACGACTTTTAAATTAAATTTTTTTAAGACAAAAAGCCATTAGTTTTTACAAAAAAAAAAAAATTATTATTGTTAAACATAACTTTTTTAGTTTCTTTGTGCGAAAATATAATACAGTCGCTTATTTAAAAGCCCATAAATACTCCACTGCAAATGAGTTTCATTTAAAAATAAATTTAAACATTTCCCTTTTACTTAAATCAAAATGAAAAGTAACAGCATTGATTTTTTGCTATTGTAAAAACTTTGCATTTCCTATATCCGGTTATAAAGTTGTTGCAACAATAGCAACAGCAACAACAACAATAAAAAGGAAAAACAAAACACGCCATTGTTGTTACATTCGACCACATACTTGTACACAGTTTTGAATATCAGACAACCCATGAATATCTTTGTTTTTGTTATTGTTCCAATTGTTGTTTCTATTGTTGTAAGGAATATTTGTATTTAAAAAGTTTTGTTTCTTATTTGTTTGAAGTTGTATGACAACGTACGGCATTGATTACAAGCTGACGCGACACTCTTGTCATCATTTCAAATATGTTAAAACACAGAACTAAAATACATACATACATACATACATCGGACAGTAAGTAGGAGGAGTGGCCGGAAATTTGCATGCAAATAATAGTTGTTCAATTCACAAGCTGTTGTATCTGTTGTATCGGTTAAGCTTTATTAAAATACACTTTTAATTAATTGGGTTGTGAACAGGCTGGATATTCTATAGTTGCATTTCTAACTGCCAATAAAGTAAAATAAACTGTCAAAATATAACGAAATGCGGTATTCACAATATACGGGTACTGTTAATATAAAATTGAACTATGGAAGTTGTAATTACCAACATAGAGCCAAGGAGTTTGTACATATTTTGTAATTTAAATTTAAAATTAGTGAAAGAAAATAAAAGCTTGTACATTGAATATGTTACTTAAACCTGTGTGTCACAGTGGTTTAATGATAATTTGGTAGCTCCAATAAAGTTATCTTAATGAAATTTCTCAGAGGTAAAGCAGAGATGTCTATCAGTAAAGTCGGCTCCCTAGTAACCCTAGGGCGGATTGTGGGCAAGCCCCAAAGTTGTGTCATCGGGAATACTTTTATTTTAAATATCAAAAAATTTTATATACACATAAGTCAAATGTCACGATTTTCAAAATTTAGATAATCCTTCCAATTATCTACCAAAAATATGCACACATATCTGGGTTATCTCTTTTATTTTGGGAAAATATTGTTCTAGATTTTTTTTAAATTATTTAGCAGACCTTTTTAGTATTTTTAACGTGGTGGACTTTTATGATCGGATCATTATTTAGAGTTAAGGAAAGCGCACAGTGGAGGATTAGAAAGAAAAAAAGAAAAATAAAATGGAAATAATTCTGTGGTTTTTAACGGCTAGACCATAGGCTAGTTTTAAATTTGGAACTTATATTGCTAAGGGGAATAGTTTAAATTCTGGCGATCACTCTTTTCGAGCTCTACAATTTACCTCTTATGGTTTAGGAGATACATTTCTTTTTCTTAATATTGTATGTTTATTTCATTTTCTTACAAATAATTATATTTTTGATTCAGCGCAAAATATACATAGCTTAGTAGAGACCAGCAGGCAACTTAAAATATTTACATTTACATTTTTAGTTCTAATTTACTTTACACATTTTTCCAAATTAAACAAATAAGTAAGTAAAACTTAAAATGTTTGTTTTTGGATCTTTCTTGGTCTACCTTTTTGTTACACAGTGCAACACGGAAAAAAAATAACCATATACGGACACCACTACGTAATAAAAGACCAAAAAAAAAAAAAATGACCCCTGTCTCCCAGTTTTGCTCAAAGTCCTCCAGGTTTTTTTTTATGGGCCCTCAAAGATGTGGGGCCTCGATGTCATTTTTGCAAAAAATGATGATTTACTCAAGCTCATATTTTGCAAACCGTTTGAAATTTTGATATACTCTCTGAGGCAAAGTTGTAGCTCTTGTCATAAAGAACAAAAATTGTTAACATATAAAATCAAAAAAACTTTATCTTCAAAATCAAAATCACAAAAAACTTTAAAAAATTCAATTTGTTTACCTTTTTTCCCCTGTTCAGGTCCATAGGTAGCAAACCGTTCAAAATTCAAGGAAACAATCAACTATAAAAATAATTTATTTTATATGTTAACAATTTTTGTGCTTTATGACAAGAGCTAAAACTTTGCCTCAGAGAGTATATCAAAATTTCAAACGGTTTGCAAAATATTAGCTTGAGTAAATTATCATTTTTTGCAAAAATGACATCGAGGCCCCACATCTTTGAGGGCCCATAAAAAAAACCTGGAGGACTTTGGGCAAAACTGGGAGACAGGGGTCTTTTTTTTGGTCTTTTATGACGTAGTGGTTTCAGTATATGGTTGTTTTGCCATGACTTAAAAAATTACACAATTATTCTGTGTTAGTTGTTCAAAAAGTTGTACGAAAACCAACGAGTGGTTTTAGAGTTAAAAGCTATTCCTAAATAAAATATTTTTGATCGCATTGAATTTCTTAGCAAAGTATATATTCCCCAGCTCCATACCCAATTTTTCAATGTCTCTCATGTCAGACATTGATTAATTAACAAAGAGCTGCTGGTTAAACTTTTGTTTTGCAGAAAACTATTTACTGAATATTATAAACTAAAAAAAAATTACTATGAAGCCAAATTTCATACAACCCTCGTTTGTATTGTATAACTGTCTTAAACAGTATTGCAACCATGAGAATTGAATAAAACCAAATGTTGTGTTGCGTTTATTTTTGTGTTGCATAAATACGCAATCAAATTGATTAGGATGATCCACAAAAAACTGTTTGATTAACAGCTGAACTAAAGAATAAAAAATATGATTTCTAGACAATGTATTGTACGTTAATTTCGGATGAGATTATTTATAGCGACTTTAAACTGTTAAGTTAACCATTAATATCTTAGATCGTTACATTTTATAAAATGGTTGTATATTAGAAGAATCTCATACTGCTGTTACTTATATAGTTATCACGGTTACCACTAAGGAATGTTTCAAGTCGATCCCCAGCCGCGGCAACATAAATTTGCTTGATATTTATTAATTATATTTACAATAGTATATATGACAGTGCCTTCCTTCAACTGTATTACCATATAGCACTTAGTCACCGCACAGTAGATCATTTCACGAGAAGGCGGTCAAAATAACCATAACTTTTGATTGGATTGGAATTTTTATACGCGGTTTTTTCTGTTTTGCAGGTGAGACCTTGGTCTTTAATAATTGCTATAAAATTTATAAAATATCGACCGATAAAAGAGAAAGTTTCAAATACATTTTTACTTGAATTTTATTAAGAACTAGCTGTGCCCGCCACGTTGTGGGCGTCCTGAAAATATTTTCCTCGATTTTGCTTTGACAGTATTCCACACCAATTGTAAGACTATTACTTTTATAGTGCTTCAGTTATGATTTATGTATTTACTTCATATAAAGGTACCTAGCCCTGCATAAAATCCTAAAATTTATATAAAATTCTAAAAATATTGTAAAGCTCTGTAAAGGGTGTTTAAAATATTTCAAAAACATTGTAACTCCACAAAGTAAAAATATAAATCAAATACAAATTTTATTCAATTGGCTATTTGGCAGTAAGTAATTAATATTTTGTCATTATTTTAAAACACCGCCATCTGTTGCGCAACCATGTTTAAAATATCCTGCTTTCAAAAATAAAAGACGGCTTAAAGTATGCAGTACTTTTAAAGCGGCAAAATAAGGCGGCCTACTTTTACTGCTTTTTCTCCTTATTATCTCTTGGAAATAAGGTATTTTTGTGGAAAATCCTATATTAGAGTCACGATGCTAAAGTACCGGCTCACAAAATTATGTTAAAGTCCATCGAGAAACATATTTTCTTTACATAGGTACGCAGCCATGGATAAAATTCTAATTTGTTTGAAACCTCTGTAAATACATTTAAATGACAATGTAATTCCACAAAATAAAAATACAATTGGCGCCTAACGCTGCGCAATAGTGTTATCCCACTTTTAAAAATAAAGGGTGTGCAACTGTGTTTAATATATCTCAGTCTTAAATCCAAAATTTCAGTACCTTTAAACCGAATATTGCGTTTTTCACTGCTTTCACTCCACTTTTTCTTGGAAATGAGAAATTTTTGCACAAAAAGTATCCTATATTGGAACAAGGATGCTAAGGTAACTCCTCACAAAATTTTGTTAAAATCCATCCAGTAGTGTTTACGTGATGCGAACACAAAAGAAAATCAGAGATAAGACAGACAGACGAAAATGAGTCACTACTTTATTGTATGCATAGATATAGATGTAAATTTGGCCTTACATATTCAGTTACGCTTGCTTCAACAATGTTCTAAAAATAAACATAATGTAATATTGCAGTGTTGCCGATCTGCCTTATCTTTTCCTGTTCGTTTTTTAAGGAAGTGGCAGGATTAATATAGGCGTTCAGTTAATTGCTTGTGTGTAACTACTCAAAAAAAAAAAAAAAAACAAACAATCTCAGGGTAACCAAATTATTAAAATTGATATTTTGTATATAACCTGCAAAAGTTCTTGAATCATTTTCAATTATTAAAAAATATTTTTAATTCACTTTGAGCAAACGGAGGTATTTGTAACTCAAATTAATAAAACTTTATATTTTCGGTACTTTTAAGTTTTAAATTCACTAATTTTTGGACTTAAACAGGAAAGTGACTTGGATGTTTTTCATTTAAACTTGTTGACTTTGATTTTTTTTTATTTAAACTTGTTGATTTTGGACTTTAATTTCTTGTATCTTCAATAAAGCTGAACAACCAAATATATAAAGGGTACGCTTATCTTCTATACATATAACAAAATAGTAACAGCATTAATTAAAAACATAAACAATTTTTTCGAAACATTCCTTATGTTGAAAGTGCGTTTGTGCAAAAGTCTACCTTTTTTGTTTGATTGTACTATAAATACCATCGCATTGACGTTTAGTCGTTTCGGCATTATTTTTGTGCATTTGACATACGATGTATCCTTTTGTATATATGTATGTTGCATTTGACAAAATTGAGTGGAAAGTTGCGTTTATATTTCAAGTTAGATACCAAAAGATCAAAAGTACCAATTAAAAATAACACAGTTAATTTTGAGGTTTGTCAATGTACCCTTCATGCTGGCTGTATCCAAAACGATCTTTATCTCTTTAATATGTATTACCCGTCATAAAGTTTAAAATGTGGAAGTGGAAACATAACTGAAACTATTAAAGTTAATTAAGTGAGGGAGTTTTTTTTAACCATTTGTTGCGATATTATTCGTTGGGTTATATGTTGCTTCAAATTACCAACTCAATCAAAAATGGAATAGAAAACTTTTTTGAGAACAACTTAAACACACCTTGAATAAATATCAAAAAGGTTAAAAAACACACAACACTAACAACGAAAAAGCAACAAAAAGTTTAGCTAAATTCATGCAATATCCTTTCTCTAAGTTGCATAAATATTTCAAGCAGCAACCTGTAAGTTTGCATAGTTTAAAAGTCATTAAAAACTTTGCAAACAAGTTTAAAAGTTGAGCAAATTTGATTGAAATTGTTAAAGTATTTTTAAACATTTCTTTTGTGACTATTTACTTTTCCTTGTCAAGTTTACTTTTTTGCCAAAAAATTATAATTTGTTCAAATAGATATAAAATTTAAAAACTAACCAAAGTGTCCTTAATAAAATTTAGTGCTGATGTCTAATTGCTTATTATAGAGATGTCAACAAAATGCTAATAGCAAACGCTAATTTAATAAACATAAGAAAATCCATCACCACTTTTACAATTAATGACCACATGCCAGGCTGTCAGTTTCATAAAAATACAGGTGCTCGTTATCCTAGCAAATATCAATATTATCGTCATTGCCGATATGATCATTGTGTCATTATTTGTAATAAAATTTTAAAAATCTGCCACCCATTCAATTCCACTATAACACAATTTACAATATTTAACAAGATTATCTGGTTATAAAGTGGAAAGGGTAAGTGTGTGCAATGTGTTGGAATGATAAATATTTTGTACAATTTAAACATGTCATCACGGCACATTTTTCATACAACTAGTTAAAACACACTCACACATGTGCAGCAAAATATCAACCAAAATTATAAATTTTTACAGTAGAACAATTGCTAAATAATTTAGAAGGTGTCGCTATTGACATTTTTGGAAATTTTATAAATACACGCAAAGAAAAAACATTGTTATTGTATGGTCACGGCAACCACACTATGTTCTCTGTAACAATACATGTTTGCTGTGAACAAATTATAGTTATCTTAAACAATACTTTGGTTACTATTAACAAGTTTTTATTAACAGTTAATCACTCAATATGCGCACCAAAAAAGCCACATGGTTGATTGGAATCATATTAGAATTCAAACCACAACCAATTTTGTTTAATATATAAAAATAAAATTATATGTAAAACCATAATATTTTATTATTAAACATAGTATGTTAAGTAGGACAATAATATGTTCCAATGACAACAATATTATTGTTATGGTTTAAAATAATATGGTGTGAATATAACCATATAATTCAACCATAACAGGTTGCTCTTATGGTAACCTCAACCATGATTCTTCTTCTGTCAAATAACTGCAGCAATTTTGTGTGTGTAATCTATAACTTCCAACGCAAAGTCAACCTAGGCAGACATTAGGCCAAAAATAGATTTTGAGAAATGTAAAAATTTAAGTACGCAGCTCGACAGACACATTTCTGCATCGTATATTGAATTTTCAAGGCTTTTGCTTGAGATTTGTCTTTTTGGGTTTAGTAATCGCATACATTTTTATTGACTTTTCAAGATTTGAGAGGTTTGCAATATGTTTTTTTTTTGGCAAAAGGAATGAAGATTTTATATTGATTTTTTTCTTTGAAAGGCTATATTAGCAGCTACTTATATTAATTTTTAGAAAAAAAATATTTAAATTTTTATGATATAAAATTTCTTACGAGATTCAAAAAGGACTTTTTGTGGTTGAATTTTTTTGTTTGTCAAAAAAAAAGTGAGAAGAATTTTGAGAGTGAGAGCCACCGTGATACTAAAAATGTTAGATATCGCTATAAAATTCGCGTTCACTATTTTTATACTGCAGAAAAAAAACGTTGCGCGTTTTTGCTCCATTTTTTGACGATATTTTTAAAATTTCACCCTTTTCTTTTAGCTCATCTTGCATAGGTAGAAACAAGTAAGAAACCTTTTAGTCGGTCATAAAATGTTTTTGGCTTATAAGTTGTTTTAAATAAATTAATTGTTAATATTTTAAATAAAATTTATTGTTGCTGGTGTAGATTATTTATTATCGTTACATTTCATAAAACTGTGATTTTCTGCCTGTCTATCTGTTTGTGTTCGCATCACGAAAAACTACGGGATGTTTAATAAATAAAATTTTGTGGAGAGGTACCTTAGAATCTTCAGGGTCCAAGTTTAGGTTTTTGAACATTTGCTAACTACAAAAGTTGCATTTGCTAAACAAAAGTATAGGGAATTAAAAAAAAAGCACTCAGCACTCAGAGGGATTAAAAAACTAAAAAAATTAAAAATGGCAAAATACGCCTATGTACAACGTTGCGACATATATTTCAACACAAAATTCCAAATTGATTTGCATTATACCGTTATAAAATCTCTTGAAACATAATTTCTGTATTTGTTTTGTTTGTCAAATATTTATAGCACTATACTTTCTGTGATTCTGTTTTTATTTTATAAAGACTACACTACCTCCGCGAAGCTTTTTTGCTTGTCTGCAGAAAACACTCAGAGTCTTCGGCGGGAATCGAATCCGCAACCTCCAGACCGATAGAGTAGCATCCTACCAATCGCTCTATCGAGGCACTGAAATGTCTAGTGGTACAGTATTAGTAAAAAGGCTACCCCCGGGGGGTTCCAATTGTCACTGCAGGAATATGGCAAATGCTTTGACGCGGTCCACTCGGGGAAAATAGGGGCACCAGACGCTAGGGTTCCTAGAGCCTAAATCTGGAAGAAAAGGTCTGTGAGTAAAATCACGGGTTCTCTTCGAGGCCCGACCAGTGCCCAAAGGACTGGTACCACGCGAATCGGTGGCCCCACAGAGAGCCTATCCTCTCTGTGACTGGTTATTGGTGAGGTCCCCTTCGGGGGTACACGTGGTGGTTGTGGTTTAAGATCGATTAAGTAGGTAAGGTGCAAGGTCGATCAAGTGTGCTCTTGCACTCTCAACAGACGGAGTTTGGATAGTCTCCAAACCCTTAAGCAAGAGGTTTTAATATGGATCTAGGCTTGCCTTGGGAAGGCTTGCCATATTATATAAATTGCTACTCATTGTGACTGTATCACACACAAAAAGTGATTGGTGGCAATTGTAAAGTGTTGTTATACTACACAATGGGGGCGCTAGTCTACGCCTAAGTTTCACTCGGTGGTAAGACCACCGTGAGGTTAGGCCGAGTTGGCAGGTACTCACGTTAATCTTGTTCCACAATTAGTAAAAAGACCTTATACTCGTAAGTGCATTTAAAAAAAATTTACTATTTCAGAAGAGCTTAATAAAAGCTAAAAGTCCCACCGGTCTGTGTAATTATTAATTATCCTAAAATAGGGGTCTAGTCCTTAAAAAAGTAATTATTAATTATCCTGTATCTATAGAACAACCATATTTACTCTGATGTGGGTTATTCTGAGAATAGAGAGGATTATCTGCAAATAAAGTTTTCAAGTAACAGCCTCGATATGTAGTAGGAGGGAACATAAAGAGAGTCAGAAAAAAGGGAAAGAAAATATGTTTCCCCATACAATATAATTATTTGTTGTCCAATATCTAAAAATCATAATTAGCAAATTTGGCATATGTTACTTTAAACATAAAGGGCAGTGCCTAAATAAAAGCCTGTTGGGATAGATACATATGTAGGGAGATACTTTTACTTATAAATATTAAATTTATCTTTTGCCGATTGGGGTAGCGAAGCACACCGGGTATTGCTAGTAATGAATAAAGCTAACAACACAATTAGAACTTGCGCAAATATTACTAAAATGATTGAAAATCTCATAGTCGAAAACAAATGCATTTTCCCAAGAGCAGCAAAGCAGATAAACCTAAGAAAGCGAAACTGGAATCTAGATCTCAGAAGAGAAACCCCTTGCGCACTGTCGCATAACGCTTTATAATTGAGGAATTAGTCAATATAAAAATACTAACGCTTATGGACAAATTTACTAAGTTCTGATTTTATGAAGGAATTTCTCTTTTTCATGAATTACATAATAGACTTTAATCGGCCCAGGCTTTCCCAGGTAAAACTTAAAACATCGAATACGTGATCCAACTACTCCATAGAAACACATGCGTAATGTTGGTAATTAAAGAATGTAGCTAACTACTACGTAGGCTAAGTTTGCAAATAATGTCACAATTTCATTTCACTACACTCCACTATGCAATGTCTTTTAATCGAATTTTGATTTTAGAAATCCACACGGACTCTTTATGAACATCAGCCGATAACTATGCCAGATTTAATGTCATTGAAATGCTGCGATAGATTGTCATTATTTCGTTTTCTAATATAAAAAGACAAAAATAAAATAATAATACAACTACACTGACAGATTCTGACATTCTCAATGCGTTTCAACGCAATTTACTCGTACAAGGATAAAAATATTAAAAAAAAAAATCTAATTTAGTTCGCGTTTTGCATACAAAATTTTTTATCGTTCAATTATTTTATAAAAGACATTTATTCGTTTGTTCGCTGGCTGGTGAATGGTGGCAGTAAAACATCGAAATTTTTATCACATAAAATGAAAGTGTAAGTTTGTGCGTATTTGTTCTCTATGTGTGTGTGTGTGTGTATGCGCGTGTTTTTTTTCTTTTGTGGGGATGTGCATGAATGAAGAATTGCGAATCCTTGTTAATTTTGTTGTTAATAATGTCACGTTATCTATTGATTTAGCGCTGAATATATGAATTATTTATTAATTACAGCAATTGATGTGATTGTGCTATAATTTTTTATTCTTTTAAATGTCAAAATCATAGGGCACATAGAGGGCCAACTTTCTGTATGTCAAAACAGTGGCTATACATGTTTTCACATAGGGGGGTAAAATTGTTATTCACATGTAGACACTATTGCGCCATGTATCGTTGCATTTTCCATATGTAAATAATTTAATATTTTTGCACTAAGAATTTATTCACGATTTAATGCGTTTTTAAATTTTTAATGCAAAATAATTTTCACTTTGTTTGGTGAAATTTATTTCTTAACAGATTTGTATTTTTTTCGTCTTTTAGGGGATGACAATTTTAAATACAAAATAATAAATATTTATTTAAAATTAGTATTCAATCAATCAAATACCCAGTCGGAAATTAGTGTAAATTGTTCCAATCTTACTCGTGATGCAAGAAGTTATAACTCGTGGCTGATGACAAAAGGAACTATTATGTAAATGACTTAAAAGTCTATTAGTATAAAAATAATAAAAGTAAAGAAAAAACAAATAACAGATGCATGTGCATGTGCATAAATACATAACCAGCTAAAATTTCATTTATACATACAAAATGAGAAAAAAAATTATGAGGAGGCGAGGTTTAGGAAGCGCCTGTAGCTTAAATATAAGCTCGATATACATGTAAGAGGTATCAGAGAAAAGCTCTTGACTTCTAGATTAAAAGTGTTGTAATGATTTTTAAGCGCTCCATTTTTTAAATGATATTTACACCAAAAACTGAAAAAATCGCGTTAAAAGTGCTTTTACACGGCGTGTATATGTCATATGACTTGTCAATTTTCCATGTGTAAATTCTATACACGTCGTGTAAGCCCTTTCAAACATAACATGTGTACTTACCATGTGTACAATACATATGACATTTTTCATTTAGAACGTGTTCTATTTTTATGTGACAAAGCATCTGACATCCTGTAATGCCAACTTGATATTTTGCTATTTTAGGTTTTTTGTGGTACCAAAAGCACTAAAAGCGTGGCAAAAGCACTACGTTTGCACATTTGCATCAGCTGTGGTTGGCAATACAAAACTGTGTGGCGGAAAAATTATATATTATACGTTATGTCAGATGTAATTACACATGTACGTTTGAAAGCAAAAAATATAAACCGTATGTAAAATGTCTATTTTGACAAACACATGAAATTACATATGGGTTATCAAACTGACAAGTCATATGACAAACACACCCCGTGTAAAACCATTTTAAGGCGTTTTTTTTGAGAACTAAAATAACGAATTTGAATTGCCACAACATCTAAACGGATAGAGATATTCCTACAAAATTATGAAATTATATAGATAAAAGAGCTTTTAATCAAATAGTGAAAGTAAATTTTAATTTTTTTTATTTTATTGTATAAGTTCCTGGAACGGGGAAAAAATGTCCCAAAAAATTGTTTTTGTTTACAAAAGTTGCTAGCCTGCTTTTTTGCTTTGTTATAAAGAGAAGTACCACTCAGGAAATTGATGCCTATATTAACTGTGTTAATTTCTTTGGAAAGGGATAGTAGTAGATAAGATTAAGATTATTTTTAGAACAGCTCAGCAAGCGCCTCTGGTGTTATTTATGCGAATTAGTTTGAAGCTAGCTTAGGCAATTTATAATTATTTGACTTCGCCGGCGATTTAATGATATGTGGTAATACCGGCGAAGGAGGGTGCTGAGATATGCATTATTATAAGGAAAAATTAATACATATCAGAAAAATTCATGTTGACATGGCTGAGTATTGAACTCGTGACCATTGCTTAGTAGTCAACGTGCTAACCACTTAAGCTACAGCACCCTCTTTTATTCATTACGCAGATATCAAATCCTTTTGGGAGTATGTAGCCAACAATTGAGGGTTGGTTTCAATTTTAAGTTACTTCCAATTGAGGCTTTAAATATTTGGTATTAAATTGATTGGATTTGTTCCGCCAGTAAATAAAATACTGTTGTCATACCTTTCGGTGAAGACCGTCGTCACTGGCTGTTGTTTTGGTACGTTTGGCGAGCGCTTTCGATGTAAAGACATCATTTTCAAGCCGCGTTTAAAATGGTACTAGAGAGTTAGTATTATCTGCTTTAGTATAAATAGTAATGAGTTTAGGTAATTGTTCGTTATGGTAGTGTTTATTTAAATGGTCTTGTACAGGTAGATTTCTTGCTACCTGATATATTTATATGAGGTCAGTTGATAATTTAGTATTTTCGTCATTTATTGTTAGCTAGGTAAGTGTGTCCGTCTGCAGGTGTTTTTCGTTTGTTAGAATGTTTTAGAAGTTTTAGTGGTGTGAAAATTGTATCTGAGGTTGTGTTTACCTGTTCGTTAATAATATCTCCGTTAAAAGTTCGCGTTTTGTAGATTTCCATGTTTTCAAGAATGTCTAGTCTTCGTCCTTTTTTGCTAGGATGTAGCAATGTCATACATTCATCTATTTTCCTTGGTATATGCTCGTGAGTTTCAAGGTGTAGTGCAAAGTTGGAGTCCTCTCTTTTTCGTTTGTACGAGCGCATGTGTTCTGTATATCTTGTTTTTAGTGTTCGTCCCATTTGTCCTATATATGTATGGTTGCAGGTGCAAGTAAGTCTGTATACTCCGCTATTGTTAAATTTGTCGGTTGTTTCTGTTGATGTCTTGAGATTATGTCGTAGAGTGTTGCTGGTTGTTAATGCTATAAGTAGTCCCTTAATTTTTTTTAATCAGTGCCTCGCACTCCGAGAAATTTAACAATAATTTATAAATTTTGTTTTAAAATTGGCTATGTTTGGATATGGTTAGAGGCATAGCCTTAATAATATTTGAAATTATTTTTCTTTTAGTAGCATTTGCTATAGGTTGTCTTTAAAATAGTTTAAAAAAATTTACTAGAACCGAAGTAAGTTAATATTACACAAGCAAAAAAAATAATATCACCTTTTTGCTAAAAACCTGAAAAAACGTTATTTTTTCATTTTTCCAATTCCTAGGCTTGTAACTTTTGCACTATAAGAACAAAATTTGAAACTAAATTATTCTAAATTTTATCAAGAATATATCCAATGACTTAAAATAATAATCCGATTATTAACAAGTATACCAGGACAAAAATACTAACTTAAGGTCGTCCACAACTAAAAAAAAAAATTGTAAGCCAATTTTCTCCCAAACTAAAAGAGATAACCTGCACAGGTATCACATTTTTTATAGATATTATTCAAGGTCTATTTAAATTTAAAAAATCTTAACATTTGAGTTAAAACTAAACTTTTTATGACATTCGAACAAATTATATTCCCGAGTTACCCAATTTTGGGGGCTTACCCAGAAGCCCCCTTTACTCTAGGGAGCCGGTCGTTTGCATTTGGACTCAGAAACACCTCTGCTATGCCTCTGCTATCTTCATTAAGTTACCTTTAGTCGTTTATGAGATACCGAATTATGTCCAAAATAAATCGTTTTCAAACCACCGTGCAGTGGTGGAATGTTGTTTATCATGAATTGTTTTTTAGTGTTTCACTTTCAATTTAGTTCATTAACATGTCACAGGATGAATGAAAAGTGGCAATTGACCCCCTACTAGGCCATCGCCATGAAAGAGTGACAGGACTCTTTCACATAACGTGTTAGAACTGGAACCGATACCTATCACTTCAGAACTAGCGCGTGACAAGTTATGGGTTAGTTCCATTTCCAACAGGGTATATTTACAAAAATACAAAATTCATATTTTTATTTAAAAACAAAAGAAATATTTATTTTAACATTTTAAATTAAATGCTCATAAATAATTTTTGTTTACAAAACATTTTATGCAACTGAGCACTTTAGGTGCTGAAGGGAAATTTTATTAAAAACCCACTCTTATACACATTTTTCTCCCAATACATTCTTAGACTTAGAATTTATGACTAAACACTTAGGTTTTGGCAGTTCAGTTGGACGTCTATGTACCCTATGGTGAAAATTTTCAAAATCTATAAATTTGAAGGCAATAAAAAATACTTTTTTTATAAAAAATTTCAGTTAATGTCTATGGCATTTCAAGCAGGAAAATGCAGGGCTGAGATAACCATAGTATAAGAGCGACATATTATAATTTAATTATACAGTTGTAATATAACTCTATTTTTTATTTAACATAATAACAATATTATGTTAGAATAATACTATTGCCAACCCTGATAGGGGTATCGTTAAAAAAATATATAAGTTCACTGAAATTGATTCACTGTTATTTATTATTATTTTGTTTGAGTTTTGTTATTTGTTGTTCAATTTTTTTGTCTTAATTCTTATTTGGTCAAATAAATTCCTCAATTTAAGCATCTAAGATTTGGGTGAATTTTAAGAAGTAATTAAAGTATAAATTAATTGATTTATTTATTATTATGCTAATTAGCCATAACATTTTATAATAAAAATGCAATTTCTTTGTTGGAGGAAAAAAGCTAGTTCCTATACGTATTTCAATGGTTGCTCAGACCAGATCATCAGGAAACCTTTTGCTAATTTTAGGGAACGCAAAAATACTTTATAAGTAATCAAATTTTACAAAATACAATGAGAAGTGTGTATGTTAATAGAATAATATTACAGAATATTAAAGCTTTAACAGAAAATTAATTTAGTTATGTTTAAAATATATATGGACTTTTTCACGGAGAAACTCAACTTGAATCACATTTTACAAGTCACGAAAATGTTACTCATGTGCAGAGTTGAATACATTTATATATTTATATACAGCTTTAAGTATGAGTGATATTTGAAGTTTGCAATCTATATACATATAATAAATTTGTATGTAGGTCATTTCCGTCTGTCTGTATACTTTTCTTTTGCGTTCGCATCACCTTAAACTACGGGATGAATTTTAACAAAATTTTGTGAGGAAGTACCTTAGCATCCTGATTCCAATATAGGATACTTTTTCCTGCAAGAACAAAATTATTTCCAAGAGAAAGTGGATAAAATGCAGTGAAAGTACGCAGTTATATTAGTACTAACCGGATATCCCTAGTTTATTTTTTATAAAGTAAATATGTATATACATAATCTGATATGCGGCATAGTTTAAGGCGGCACTAAAAACGTAAGGGTCTTTGGTGTGAATTGCTTTTAAACCAAAATCGAACAAAATATAATATTTCCCCCTCATCCTTAGAAAAAATCCTTAGAAAATGGATTCGTTCCACCAGAAGCTTTTGTATACCTGGATAGTAAAGGTTTTGTCCAAAATGATAAGGGTGTTCCCATCTTATATCACAATTATAGACGGGCAAATATAAAAACAACTAATTGTAATTTAAACAAATTAGATATGAGATACAATACAACTATATCAGAAAAGATTAGCACAACAATCTAATGCCAAAATGTTTTGGTGGCTAATAAAATAAATTTTTTCTACTTCTTATTTTACCCCTCTGACTTGAACTTTTTCTTTTTTTTCTGATATAAAAATAATGTTTTTTGTAACTTTTCATTTTACTATATAATATACTAAAAGTTATATTAATCTTGTGTAAATATATAAACATTGTTAATTTTTTTTTTTTTTTGTTAAAAGCAAATTATTATTATGTTACATTATAATACTTCAGCGCTCGATTTAGGGACATTGTATAAATGAATTTGTTATTGTTAACTAGTGTTTATAACAGTTTAAACTTAACTATTTAAATAAAGAAATAAACAATTAACAAAAAATCGAACAAAATATTGCAAGGTCGCTGATGAAGTGGCGGGCACAGCTAGTTAGTTCAGTGTTGGCATTTATGGTACAATTGTACCAAATTTGGTACAATCGACACATAAGTGATTCACTGGTACATTTCTCACTTTTTTGGTACAATTTCATATAAAATTTTTTTTCAATATTTTTTTTTATTTAATCAATATTTTTTTCTTACAATAACAAACATTTCCAATTTTAAAGTTTTTTAACCCTGTCTAGAACAAACTAAATTTCTTGACTTATTTAATTTGATAACTGCAGCGTTTGCACTTATTTGCATCACCTCAATCCGTTTCCGGCAGTATATGGCTGATATATTTTCTATTCTTTCTAGAGAGATATCGTAAGGACTTTTTTATTAATAAGATGACTTGTTAATTATTATTCCAAATAACTCCAACATACTCTATCGAATTAAGATCCGGTCACTTTGGTAGAGTTTCAAGCATCTGCTGGAAATTGCAGAATAACCAAGTGCTATCTGTATAATACCTTTGCTTATAAAATAGGTATTTTAGCAAAATAATTGTTTGTACATAAATTGGCAACACAAAAACTGTAATTCATGAAATCAAGTTCAATTATCATTACTTTAAAATTCCTTATTATAATACTCTAGTACATATAATGATTTATTACATTTTAATGTCGAGCCAAATATTGGTACAATTTATGCTGACACAGTTTTATCATTGGAGCGGTACAATTAATACATTGTCAGATCCCAACACTGAGTTAGTTTATAAACGAACTCAGTTCAATTGTTGTAACTATATTTCAAGTTTAGCTTACATTTTTAAATAAATTAGATCATAATTATTAAAGTAATAAATATATCAGTTGTGAGTTATCTCTCTGCTGTTCGACAAATCTCATTTAGAATCCAATTAATAAATTTGGCATTATCAAAGGAAGCACTTTCCACATTATATCTTACATCAAACTTAAAAAAAAATAAAAATAATGCTTTGCTATCTACTTATATAGTTACTAAATAAATCCTTATTTAAAAGAATTTTTACAAATTAATTGTTTAAAACCAAGAAGAACATGTTTTCAAAACATATTGCATATATTACGTAATCAAGAATTTAAGAAGAAATGGTTATTTTAGTGTCACGCGTTGTTAAAATTATTAAGCTGATAACCCAGTTATGAAGTCCTTGAATCAAAAATGCTTAATTCCAGACTAGATTACTTTTTATTTACAAATTTGTTATGAGCCAGCGAAGTTGGGTGCTTTTCAAACTTCCTTAAATACGTTGCTCCATGGTTCGCTATTTCTAGTTTAACTAGTGCAACGTTTAGATCTTGTTGATTGTTCAAGTTTTTAGTATACCAGCGTGCGTCTGTAATCATTCTTAAAATCTTATATTTTTGAAGCTGAGGCAAAAACCCATAATTACATATCAATACTTTGTACTGTTTTAAGAATCAAGATTTAAAACGAAGGCTTCCAATCTCAGATTATGGTTGAGTTTCTGTTAATAAGCCATTTTATTTGCATTCTTTTAATTTAATTTATGTAAATTTAGATCGACGGAGACTTAGGATAGAAAATGATATAAAAATGTCTTTTATTTACATTTAAATTTTAATGACCTTCGACGTGAACGTGGCACCTCCCATACAAAGTAAATATTTATCATCGTGTAGCTTATAATATAGCATTAACATGCATAGTTTAGAGAAAGCTAGAGAAGTCTAGAGAAAGCTAGATTCCTTACAAAGTGAAAAAAACACTATCCTGTATCTAGAGAACTAAATTAGGTAGCATCTTGGAATTTCGCACGAGTTACCCCCATATTAACGTACATGGTCAAGCTATACAAAGTGAAAAATTATTATCGTGTTCATGAAAAACTACAATAAATAGAGACCTGACGCTTTACCACGAGTAACTCCTATGCCTATAATATACCAAAATATAGAATTAATTGGGGCAGTTACCTCCCATACAAAGTGAAAAAATATTATCCTGTTTCTAGGGAACTGCAGTAGGTAGCGCCTTAGAATTACGCACCATTAACCATCAACGTACAGAGTTTAGCCAAACACAGACTGAATTAGAACAGTGGGCGTGGTATCTCCCATACAAAGTGAAAAATTATTATCGTGTTCCTGGCGAACTACAATAGATAAAGCCTTGAAGCGTTGCACGAGTAACCCCTATGCTGATGCGCATAGTCACCAAAATAAAAAATGGCATGGGGCAGTGGGCGTGGTACCTCCTATACAAAGCGAAAAATTATTATCGTGTACCTGGAGAACTACAATAGGTAGGGTCTTGTAACTTTGCACAAGTAACCCTCAGAGTAAAGTGCATTGTCTAGCAGACAATGCAGACTGGATTAAGGATAGTGGGAGTGGTAACTCCCATAAAAAGTAAAAACAATATTATTGTGTTAATACGTATAGTCTAGCAAAAAACTGATTGAATGAAAACAGTAGGCGCCGTACCTTGCATATAAACTAAAATATTTTTGATGTGAGAATAGCGCATTTTTTCGAGTTAAAGGTTGGCCATATAAATATAAAGGAGACTTTTCCATCATCGATCATGATTTATCCCTATGGGTTTTACATTCGAGTGTTAATGTACAGATTGGTTATTTGTTGGCATTTTATTCTCCCTTTGTTTTTTAATCACTGTTGGGATGCTACTTGGCCTATTGCATGATGATTTAAAAAGTTGTGTAGTCAGAAAATGTCGCTGTATAGACTTGGTTGCTGCTTGACATGTGTCAGAAATGTACAACAAATATAAAAAAGGTCCCAAAATACCACCTGGGGAATAATCGGATTTAATTGGCTGAGGCGAGTGTAATACATCTCGCTTTTTAAGCCAATTTTATTTTTACTTGTGAGCTCGAAGTACATCCTCTCTCACTTAGAATTGGATTCAACTTACAAATTAATAGTCATTTTTTTCCTCAAGTGCTTATCTCTCGTGACGTCAGCAATTTTAAGATTCAGTTTATTTATTTAAATTTCCATAAAGATGTGTTCAAGTGTTTACGTATGTTGAGATAATATTCTAGTCTCTATTTCTTTATTTAATGTAATAAAACAATTACTTATCACTATTATTTGTTTAAAATGTAGTTTTCTTTTTATTCTGATTTGTTTTCTCTTAATAATTTTCTAAATAGAATTTCCAAAGTAAATATTTTGTATGAATAAATAAAACAGAAAATTACATTAAAAAGTAGATTTAATTTCAATTGCACTGGTAAGGAAAACAACAGCAAATACAACAGTATCTGCACATTAAAATTTAATGCGATAAAAGAATAAGAGGAAAAATACAAATAAACTCAGTTATACGCAATCATACACTCACTCGTACACTGGTGTATGAAAACAGAAACTTAGATAAATAAAAAGTAAAATAAACAAATAATTTGTTTAAAAATACGCACACAAACAAATACAGTAAGGACTTCTAACTTTGCAAAAACACAACAGCAAGTCGCAAAGGTTCAAATAAGTGAGAGGCGTAAATACTTTAGCAACAAAAAAAAATAATAAAAAAATAAAAAATTAAAAATAAAAGTGTTGGCACGAAAAAATTAAAGTCACTTACACCAACAAAAATATTACGAGTACAATTTTGTTTTATTTTCTTTCTCGTTCCTTGACTTCACTTGTTGCGGATAGCGAAATGGCAAAAAATTTATTTAAACAAGTACGAAAACTAGAAGCACGAAATAGTTGTTTTAAAGGCGACGATGCTGATGCTGATGACGATGGTGATGATGGTGTTTTCAAAGTTTACGCTACAAGTCTGCATCAACATTTTGGGTAAATAAATGTAAACAATGAATTACAGAATCATGAAAGCAAATTGACTTTAATGCAAAAATCAAATATTTACTCAACATCCAGCATACGAAAGACATACGGAAAGCCTGCGAAATATACACATGCACACCAACAACATACTTGCTAACAGAAATTACAAAATATATAAGTGAGTGTTGGTTGGCTCTATGCGGTATGAAAATTATATATTTGAATTTTGTTGAAAATGTCTGCTGGCAAGCGGGCGTGAAAATGTTATTCCACATACTGCAATATAATCTTCTACCGGCAGACAGTGTATTCAATATTTTTTTGTTTATAAATATTTAAATACCCTTTTGGAACAGCTTTAAATGAGCTGATGAAATTAGCAGTCTGTTTCAGTAGCCCCCGAAAAAATGTACTGGCCTGAATAAAACTTTACTATTATTAGTATTTCTTTCAAATAATCTTAAAAAAATCTTAACAGAAACATTTTATAGTAAAATTTAAAGGAATTATTATACGCTGAGTTTCTTTAAATTTTACTATAAAATGGTTTCTGTTAAGTTAAAGCTATTCCAAAAGGGTATTTAAATATTAATATAAAAAAAAAATATTGAATACACTGTCTGCCGGTTTTAAGTTTTTTTAGTTTTATATTAGTGTTCCGATCCTTGAGCTCGAAATTTAAAATTTTCTTATAAGATTCGTGAATGTACTATACTAGAGTGCGCTGTTTAACTTTTATATTTTTGCTAACATAGCTAGCTAGTTTATTACTACATACTCAGCAAAAAACTACTTACCCCATGTTAATTTATAACGTTTAAAATATAACACCATTTCGTTAAAAGCACAACTTCTTACGAGCATCCTTTTAATTTTATTAATTTTATTTTTGGTACTTATTGTTATAACAGACATTATAAAATACACCTAATTCTGTTTTTACACGGTAGATTGGTTCCAGAAAAATCCGTGTAAAAAAGACATTGATCATATACAAAAATAGGTGAATGGTTCCTTATCTATTAAAATTAGTGAAAAACGAGAATTTTTTTAAGAACAAGAAATCATGTTAATTTTACTAAATCATATAGGTAATGTGTAT
Organism: Phasia obesa; assembly: GCA_949628195.1. Taxonomy (NCBI): domain Eukaryota; kingdom Metazoa; phylum Arthropoda; class Insecta; order Diptera; family Tachinidae; genus Phasia; species Phasia obesa. The sequence continues at coordinate 71,966,505 of OX451217.1, read as the reverse complement.
TTGCACCGTTTATTTGCATCTTTGGTGTATGATGAAGACTTAATAGATAGTTTTGTTCCAGAAATCAACAATTGCCTAATTGAATTTTAATTTTTTTAAAGTTCTTACTGTAGCTTCGTTTAAACCGAACATTTTGCCAAGAAATGTTGACCGTTTTCTTTTTTGAAGGCGATCTAAAGTTTTAATTTTGTTTTCTAAAGAAATGGCTTTACCTTGTAGTTTTTTATTTGCGGTTGATTTAAAAATATTTCGCAAAACATAAATTTTACAAATAAAATCGAGAAAAATCGTGTAAAAAATTATTTTTTTTTTATATTCAAACCGTGTTAAATCAAAACCGTGCAAAAACAGAATTGGGTGTACATGGTTATTACGATTCAAAAAATAAGCCTATATACATGAAAACCACGTCATTATAGGAATATTACAATTTAATATTATATTTTATAATTTTATATAATATTAAGAATATTTAAATTATTAGTAGAACTATTTTGTTAACATACAAATTAGGTTTTGAAATCAGGCTTAAGTTCGTTTTTAATTCTTTTTTAAATTTATCACCTAATTTGTAAAAACAAAATGTTTTCTTTATACACCTAATTCTGTTTTTACACGGTAGATTGGTTCCAGAAAAATCCATGTAAAAAAATATCATATACAAAAATTGGTGATTGGTTCCTTATCTCAAAAACCTATTAAAATTAGTGAAAAAACGAGAATTTTTTTAAGAACATGAAATCATGTTTATTTTTACACATACATATATGCATCTACATATAATGTGTATTTTCACTTTTTATTTGCATCTTTAGTATTTGATGAAGACTTAACAGATAGTTTCGTTCAAGAAATCAACGATTGCCTAATTGAATTTTAATTTTTTTTAAAGTTCTTACTGTGACTTCGTTTAAACCGAACATTTTGGCAAGGAATGTTGAGTTCGAAGGTGATCTAAAATTTCAAGTTTGTTTTCTATAGAAATGGGGCTTTACGTTGTAGTTTTATTATTTGTAATTTTCGACGTCTTCTTTTAGAGATGCATTGACAGTTCACAAAATATTAACACTTTTCAATTGCTCTAACAAGTAAAAATGCTTGCACGCACAAAAAGAGAATTCCTCTAACTTTTCGATATGAAAATATTTCGCAAAACTGTAAAACAAATTTGATTTTGAATCATGCAATAAAATCGTGTAAAAAAATAATTTTTTTATTTTCAAACCGTGTGAAATCAAAACCGTGTAAAAACAGAATTTATTTCAAATTTTTTAGTGTCCACCACTCTCCACCAAACGAGTGCTCCATAAGTGAGGATGGGCCTAATCACTGCCGTGTACATCCAGTGTACCATGTACGGTTTTAGGCCCCATCTCCTGCCAAAGGTCCTTTTGCATGCGTAAAATGCACATAGGGCCTTATTCATCCTGCTCTCAGCATTACGTTTCCACGAGAGCTTTGAGTCTAGGATGACGCCGAAGATATTGTGCTGAATAAAAAACAATCATTTTTAAAATTGTAATATTTTTTAGAAACTTACAAATATGCTATAGATCGTGCAAGCCAAAGTGTAAAAATATTAAAAAAAAATCCTCAAAAAAGAGCAGCCTGTCACGAGAAATATGAGAAACAAGAATATGGCAAAGAGTTGCGTTTAATTCATGATGTAAAAGCAAGATAAGTATGGTTGAAATTATTCAATCGTTTTCTAAATTGAAGAACGCATTTAGAAAAACTCTGATAGATTTCAATTGCACAGAGTTGAGGGTTCAAGAATATTTTCAGATTTTAGAAAATTTAGTGGCTGTTTTTAAAAGCCACTCGCATCTGTAGAACCGTCAACTAGCAGTTGTGTTGTTAACTAAATGGAACCAAATTTTAAAGAGAGACTTTCGCAACAAAAACAAGAATGTCCATTGTTCTAAAATCAACTTTGTAAAGAAAAAAATAGTGAAATACTTTTACAGTATTTATAACTATTTGTTATATCTTGTTATTTTTGTCACCTGAATTGTTTTCAAGTTTTATAAACCGGGAATGCGAGTATTTTCTTCCCGTTTCCCGGGATATTAAAAAGTCCAGGAAATCCCAAACCCTTGTGATTATTTATATATTTTTAATAGTTAATAGACATTTCAATTTAGTCTATTTCTCTATTTCCTATTGGTAGTGTGCAGCAAATTTTTATTTTCTGACAAATGACTTCATACGTTGGTATGAGTTTTTGATTTTCTTGTTCTCTTTTTGCAATATTATTCACTGAAGTTTTGAAATCTTTCAAATTGCAATAGTTTAGTTTGGTACCATTCATATGGTCTGCAATATTTCCGGCGGTTTCTTTCTATTATTTGTTAGTTTTTATGTGCCACTTTTATTTTTATTTTTATTTTCTTTTTCCTTTTTTTGTTTTTTGTTTTAGTTTTTTACTTCAGTTTTTCATTTTCTAATATGTTCTAAATTTCTTTTATTTTTCAATTCCACACACTCATTTGTTATTTGTCTTTGCTGCATTCATGTACGTACGTATGTATGTGTGTTTGTTTGTGTAGGTATTATTTTGCCATAACGTCATGTTTTTGAAAGTTATCTTTAATATTTCCGGCTGTACGTGCTCATGTGGAAATCGTTTGGCATCATCCAAGCCACAATCGTAAAATTGTGGCTATAGAATTGTTTTTTCCTGTTTTTCTGTTTTCGTTTTTCATTTCTTCCAATAACATACATTTTACGATCGTACACTTGCACATTTGCACACATCCTTAAATATTTAAGTTTTCTGTGTAAAGTTGTGTTGGTGAATAATGAATGAAAATTGTTTAATACGAGGAAATGTTATTGTTTCCACTATGTTTTATCAGAAAATTGGATTAATATAAAATTAGTGTAGCTAATGAGTTTAAGGAGTTAAAGGAGTTAAGGCACTTTGTTATTGATACATAAATTTAAAGTCCATTGAAAGATTAAGTAATAGACGAATATTTCGTAGTTTGTTTATGCAATTTACAATCAAAAACAATTGGGTTATTTAGGATAATTTAGACACTTAACATTATTGGAGGTCACTTATTTTTGGGAAGATATGCCTGCAGGTAATTCTCTGTAGGAAATTCTCACAAAAATCACACAGTAAGTTAGAAATCTACACGGCAGCTGTTATTTTTTTATTTCTTAAATTTTAAAACCGCATAAATTTTCAGTATCAGATAGTCAGAACAGCGACCTTTGCAAATCCCTAGGTCTCTGTTTCCTAACATCTGTTGACTACAATGTAAAATATATCGAGTGGTGAAAGGGGCCGATGTTGAATGTGAACCACATCCAAAAGTTTGTTTCTGCATTTAATTTGACATTTCGCAATTTGAGATTTGAGCAATGGTCAGAATGGTGGCAAGAAATGGCAACGTTGGTTGATCAATTTTCGAGGAAAATCATCTGCAGTGGATTCGTCAATAAGCAGAATTGCCGCATTTGGGCGAACGATAATCCAAGAGTGATTGTCGAAAAAACAATGCACCCACAAATAGTGACTGTTTGGTGCGTTTTATGAGCTGGCGGCATCATCGCGCCGTATTTATTCCAAAATGAGGCCGGTCGGGCAGTTACTATGAATGGTGAGATGATAACGAACGGAAGATATAAAGTTGGAAGATATGTGGTTTCAACAGAACGGTGCCCCTTAACAAACAGCTAACGAAACAATGGATCTTTTACACGACAATTTAAATGGCCACCAAGATCATGTGATTTGATACCGTTGGACTTCTTTCTTTGGGGTTATTTGAAAGAAAAGTTCTACGCCGATAATCCAGCAACATTTCAAGAGCTAAAGGATGAGATAATTCGGCATGGAGTATAAATTATGCCCCAGCGTCATAGAAAATTTGGAGCACCGGATGGATGTGTGCCGCCAAGGTTGAAGCGGCCATTTGGCCGATATTTTGACAATTGTTTCCTAAATAATTTGTGTTTTATTCAAAATCAACATCGGCCCTTACAAATTTAACCATCCTTTATATGAATAATTACTTCGAAGGGCCGCTGTTTGCTTAACCCAATTGCAAAATATGGTTCTAACATTAATTTCGAGTAAACAACCAACCTATTGGGCAACTGAACGGCAGAAAGTGTTATTGATCTAAGCTTGAGCAAAGGTATTTTAAGAAATATTTGCTTAAACTTGAAGTTTCACCAGAGCTATCTTCAGATCTTTCGTCTATTATTGTTTCTATATCGAACCCCTAAAAAAAATTAATAACGACTGGATTTTTAGCGAATTCAAGCCCTAACATAAATAGGTGAGTACAGTAGGTAGACATTTTTCGGAATATACACCGCTAAAAACATCTACAAGTGTCTACGCTGTCTGTTATCAATGTTGATAAAAAACTAAAATTTTCTGCTTAAGATAAAACAATATTGCGACAACTAATTAGAAGCAATTAAATTTATTATGTAAAAGAAGAAAAAATAAATAAGAGAGTAGTATTCACACAGATCTCCAAATCTTTATAACAGTTTAAAAGAATATACGAAAAGGCTACGAATTCTACTGGAATATCGAAGAATAGCATCCCTAAAAAATTAAATTAATTTTACAATTTACAGGTTATTCATAATGGCGTGCATGTAGAAATCTTTAAAAAGGATTCATGCGTAAGTCTCCCTTACGAAAGCATTCCTAATCGTGAAGGTTAGGCAGGTAATTCTGCCGGAGATCGCAATCTACTTGCTTTTGAAAAATACTTTTACCAGTTACCTCATCTTGATTTTAATTGCCCAGTATAGCTGTAAACATTATTATTTTTGTAGGGGGATACCGAATTAGACCACTGACTTCATGGGTCCTTTTTCGATCCCCTTCGTCCCTCAATGATTAAAGTCATCCGACAGGAAATTTATGAATACCTTACTTTCATAGAGTATTGTGCTGTTACTTAGCCTTTTACTCTCGACTGTATTGATTTCAGACTGGCGACTGATACATGTCAACATTTTTCCTCATCACCGAGTCTATGGTAATTGATAACATTTGCTTAAGGCAAGACGTCCACAGCATCTCCATATAATATGTGTCTGCTCGTGGTCCAAAGCCTCTTTTTTATGTTAGCCTTTTTCAAAGCACAGTCTGCAAGTATCGTCTTACCGCGATTTTTAACTTGGCCAAATAGTACTTGAGAGTCCGTGACCTGTACTAACTCAGTTAACCAACTGTAGGCACCCAGATTATATCCAAGCTCCTTATTGGTATACCTGCCAACTTTTTAGTGAAAAATTCCAAAGTCTTTGGTGGGAATCGAACCCACAATCCCGGATTGATGGACTAGCATACTACCTCTTGGCCCACCGAAGCACCCTTAGCAGTAACCATAATAATTTTTTTTTTTATTTACGCCTGAAGTACTTACCGCTTTGAAAACGGGGATTCCTAATCCTGGAGAAGACCACATAGAAATTAGAATCATACCCTAAGCACTTTATCCAACAATCAACGTGAGATTTTAATTACTAAGTTGAATTCGAATTCCATATTACATAGTACTATCGAACAAACACACAGATTAAATGGAATTGTAAGGGCCTTTGAAGAATGAAAATGCTCCTCTGCGCTTTTCATGAACGTTTCTTAAGAATTTGATAAGTGCAAAACAATTTACAATTGAGCAAACACTGGATTTTATATATCTAAAGAAATTTCATAAAAAAATAGTTACAAGTAAACCAAAATGTTATTCGACTAAACCTGACACCGTTTTTATTAGTTTTTAGATTGACGTTAACCAAAGATTTCTACACAAAAAAGTTTTTTTTTTCGAAACTCCACTCTCCTTTCCAAATCTAATTTCCATGTTATGTGAAGAATCTTATTGATTTTCTTACATTTTTTTATATTTTACTGTAAAATCTTAGACTTAAAATTAATAAAATTAATTATGTATGGTCACAGGACTATGTATGGTCAGAGGAACCACATTATGTTCTCTGTAACAATGATCGTAATGATCGTATCATTTATTAAAAAAAATAAACACTTGATTTTTTTTTATAAATGATATGATCAGCCAACAATATTTAACTTTTCAATTAAAATTTAGTATAATTTTTTAATTAAAAATTGCATTGGTCGCAATAAAAGGTTCATAAATATTTCGCAATTCTATCTAAAAACAATACAAAACGAAAGAGTTGCTATAGAATTCTATACTGGTTCAAAACAAGTTGTTGTATTGTTGATAGTTGCACTACTTCAACCTTCTTTATAAATGTTGGTATCAATACGTTGTGTTTAGAATTTAAAATTAAATTTTTCCACTTATTAATATTCATTTCTTCTCTGAATTCGAAAATGTCTTCAAAAGGTAAATTACCTTTAATTTAAGAAAAAAATTAAAACATTTTAAAAACCTTTAAAAAAACTTGTATTCTTTATAATTGTCAATTATAACAAAACAATAGAAATAAAAACGAAAAAGTATAAATTCAAAAACAAAACCAACAACTTTTGCAAATATGAAAAGCTCTCAAGCCCACCACAAACATCACATAATAATGTCAACACTTTATACCGAACAGAAAAATGTACACAGAAACAAAGTGTGACAACATTATGACACAAAAAACAACGTGCAGCCACTAACATCCCGCATTCGTTGCTGTGTGTTAATGTTTATTTACACATAAAGTATACGCACTAGAGACTTTCAAAAGTATTTATTAGGAGGCTTGAATACGGCTAAATATAGGTATGTATGTATGATTACTTTCATAACAAAAAAAAGATGGTATTCATAGTACAGGCCTCTCTCTCTAAGCAAATTCGCGTTTTTTTTTCTTTATCCAAGTAGCTTTGTGTAAAAATATCACCCAAATCGTAAAAAGGGTTTTCCAAGTTTAAAGTCCCAGTTTAAAATCGTTGGACTCTCGCTCATAACATCTGACATAAGGTTTTGCAAGAGCTCAATGATGCTGGTTTATAGAAGAGCGGTTTCTTGTTAACAAATCTTAATGTATTTTTTAAATGCTGCGTAGCATGTTGCCCTAGTAAGACGGTAAGGTTATGCTTTTTAGATTAAGCTAAAGTGAGGTTACAGCTCGAAAGAAACAATTCCCATTAGGCATTAAATTGTACAGCAACAATATTTTAAAATAATTATATGTTTTTAAGCTAATAATGTTTTATATAATTTTAATTGAGTTTAATAGTATTAAACTAAATAAAAATAAAATTGTTTGAAATTTACTATTAAGGGATAAGTTAGATAATATGGCCATTTAGCTGAGTGCTCAGTTCATCGAATGGATAATAAGTTCAATTGAAAGCACGATATTAAGTTCAATTGAAATTTTAAACAAATTTTATATTTCTGAGAAATTTTTTCAAATTCTCTACTGGTATGGCAAAAAGCATAAAAATTGCTAACCCTAAAAGTAGCAATCAGATATGCGCTAAATGAAATATATTAAGGCCTATTGGAAGGCCTTATAACTTTTTTTCTTCCGTTAGATTCTATATAGAATACTGTACGTTGACACATATTAATGTGTATAATAAATATATGAAGCATGTGGTGTATCGTAATTTTGTATATTAAAACCTATTTAATTATAGTTTTTATTAAAATTAAATTTCAAATTAAATTGAAATTACCCCTAAAAAATTTTAATTTAAAGTAATTCGTCAGTCTGCCGTCACTATTTCATTTATAAACATTTTTTATGCCCTGTATAACTGAACAATTTTGCATTTTACATGCCCTTATTTTAATCTCAACTGTTGTTGTCAGCAATTTTCAAAAAGGTAATAATAGTTTTTATTTCTATCAGAATATGTGACATAAAGTTTTATATTGCAAAAAAAAAACTTTGTTCAGCCTTAAAATTCCTTCGAATATTTTTTATAAAGCCAAACATTTTTGGGATTACATTTTATTAAGTTTTCTTAAAGGCTTAAATAATATTTTTTATTTCATTAGAATATGTGATATACTCGTATTTATGTACAAAAAATACTCTGTTTATCATTAAAATTTGTCAGACAATTTTTTTAAACGCAAAACACTTCTCGCGCTATAGAACCTTCCAAAGGCCCGTGTGCACGCATAGAAGGCATTTAAAGCACATCGTTACGTATCGATGAGATCTTTGAGTCTAGGATGCTAATCGCATATGCAAACCACATTGTCTTTACGTCTATGTTGTATTACCTGAAGAGGATTTAATTCCATAGAATTGGTGATATGACTCCCCCTTACGTGTGCCTTTATAACAACTTTCCATGCTTAACCCAAGACTAGATATTATGCTTCTACATTACAGAATATTCCCTGTCCTTTCTGTAACTTTCTGGTCAGCCCCCAGCAGCCCAGTTTAAAGGATATGTTATCACGTTTGTAAAACATATCCATATATTCTTTCTAGTTCAATGTATCCTAGAAATTAATATTATTAGTATAGACTCATTTTACTTCAATTATATTTTTCTTAGCTTTAAAACTATTAGTATACCCAATAACAATGTTCATTTCCGACCCCATAAAGTTAATATTGTTACGAAAGAAGAATTTATTCATAATAAGCTCTGAACAACAATACTCTCGAACAACAACAACAACATTAATGGCTTATTTTCTTACAATGATGGAAGAAAGAAACGCCTCATACAAAAATTCGCATTTACGCACACACACACACAGATTAAATAAACACTCTTCTGTTAAATACACAGCCACATACATAAATACAAGCATAAACAAATAAACAGCCACAAACACAGGTATAAAGAAATAAATAGCCACAAATACAGGTATAAAGAAATAACCAATCACACAAACAGAAAAACAGGAGCAATAACAATCGAACCTGCCAGATATGTCTGGAATAGAACATTCTGGTGCTTTTAAAGCACCTATATAAAGAAAATCGTGCTGGCGAGTAGTATGGCAGTATTAATTTGAAAGTCAAAGAGTTAAGTTGTCGAATCTTAAGAGTGTTTAACAGTTTGCTGTATTTTTGAACAGTGGTGTTAAGTAAATAAAGTGACTTACAGTAAAAGTAATAACAGTGTGTATTTATTTTGCAATTAAAAGAACCCAACGTAAAGTAAAAACGTAACAATATATTCTATCCGTCTGTCCGTGTTCGGGAAGTAATGTCATTTGTCAAGGCACCAGAAGAGATACAAAAAATTTAAGCAAATCAATCTGTCAGGCAATTTAGAAACATTGGATCATTCCTTTGGAGGCTACGGGCCAAAAACGTATTTTTTCATTTTTTCGGCTTTAATGATTCAATTTAGCTTTTTTTTTGTCAAATAAGACCGCGACAGGTAGATCGGGGGATCAATAACCCCTGCGAGGGGTTATTTTTGTTTGTTTTTAGGTTGGTAGGGTTTTTCTTCTTTGATTTGTATTAAAGATGTTTATAGAAAGCAACACACATAGAGATAGCCAATGGACCCACACTGATAAACAGGAGCAGTTAAAAGGCAAATGTGTGGCGTCAATATGAGGAATTTTTTTATGGATTTTTTTTGCTTTAGTCTTACATTTCTAACCAATCAATATAGATTGACGGAAGGTCCTAAATAAAAAAAAAAAAAATTCAATAAAATTTAAAAAAAAATTTAAATTTTAAAAATGTTTACAAAAACATTTTCAAAAAGTTATTTTTACAAAAAATTTTTCCGAAAAGTTTTTTAAAAATTTTTCGAAAATATTTTTAATAAAATTTTATAAATAAATTAAAAAATATTTTTACCAAAAATTTTGGGAATCATTTTTACAAACAATTATCGAAATATTTAAAAAAAAAATTCAATATTTCTATGAAAATCATGAGCGTAACATAACATATTTTTAATATTAAGAATATATGTATATGGAGTAACATATTTTTTTTAAATACTTTTGATTCTTAAATAGATGAGAACCTAAATGCATTAAACACATAGACAACATCAGGATACCGACTACAAACTGTCAAAATACACACGTTTATAGGTAAACGCTTATTTTGAACCCAGCAAAGCTACGTGTTTCTAATTTCTATTATTTTTCATTTTATTCAACAAAAGAAAATGAATAGGTATTTCTACAATAATGTCAGAGTTTACAACATAGCTGTCGCTTTCAATATCATTAAGAAGCTGACTACACCGCGACAATTGCAGCCAACGGAATTTGTTATCATTTAGCTGCGTAGCCGCTGTCTTCTATTTCTCTAAAGCATAAATAATGACTTTTCTCATACGACTTATTATTATTTATGTAAATGTATGGATAATTCTGTACATGTCTGTAGAAATAAACCACCATGGAGAAGGGTATAGAAGATTCGGCACGGCCGAATATAGCACTCTTGCTTATTTTATAATAAGTTTTACAAATTAATTGTGAGGCAAGGCTTGAGTTCGGTTTTGTTCACTCTAAAGTTGAACAAATATGTTTTTAGTAGTTAAGATGCATTCTTTGCATCTCTTTACTTTGGGTGTTGTTTAGATGTAAAAAGCATCTATTTTACTAACCAAACTCAAATAGTGGAATACTAGAAAATTGTATTCACGAATACAAATAATAAACAGTTCCACAATTAAATTTAAATACTAATATATAATAATTTTATTTAAGACTTACAATTTTACATTTTTCTACTTTAAGACTCTTTAAAATGGTTAGAGAAAAAAAATCTGTTATATTTAGAATTAAGTTGAGCATTTTTTATAGAATTTTTTAAAAGCTTTTAATTAATAATTTAATTAAATTGAAACCCTTCTGTTTGAATTCACATTTTTATTTGTAATTTAACGTTTTAAATTTTTTACAAATTAAGGGTTGTAAAAAGCCCTTTCTCTTGAGAAAAGTAGATCGCCAAATTTATATGTTACTTTTTTTTCTTTTGCTTATTTATAGAAAATTCATAACATTAAAAGTACAAATAAACAAATAAAAATTATAAATTATTATACATAGTCGCATAATTGGGCTGTCGCAAGTGCTCTAATTATTTAAGAAAATTTAAATATTTTTTTTAAACCAAAATATAAGATTTGTTTTATATGCATACGTATAATGAATATAATTTAATATAACAAAAAAATTTTCAAAATATTTACTTCTATATTTATGTGATAAAAGGTCCTGTTAAAAGGGTAAAAGTTGGAAGGGCAGATTTTAGTTAAACAACCCAAAATTTTGTTATATTTATAATTGGAAAAATATTTTTATCATCTGAATAAATACCTGTATTAAACCTAGTATTTTCAAGCGAGATTTGATTGCAATAGATTGCTTTTTAAGCTATTAAAATTTACTTACTTTAAAGCCTTTAAAAACCTAAAAGAAATGAAATAAAATGTGTGGGCTACAGAGTGAAAAAATAACACATTAAAATAAAAAAACTGGCAATTTTTTTATTATTTATGTATGTGGAAAATAGTCATATATTTTGATATATTGTTTCAATCTACTTTAGTCTTCTCAAAGTTAACCAAATTTGCATCAATATTGTACAAATATGTGTCCATTATAAAATTTACATGAATTTGCACTACAAATTTCCATAATTGAAAAATAAATTTTTTATGAAATATTAACTTGTTTTTGTACAAGAGTAGCAACAAGTGTTGATTGAAAATGAAGTTGAATTTAATGCAACACACATACATATGCTTGTAGATATATGTTTGTGTATACAACACACACACACCCACACACCCACACACCCACACACCCACACACCCACACACATATGAGCAATATTAATAAATACGGCATGTATAACGAGCTAATAAAATTTTTATACATTTTTCGCGCCTTTTCATGTGAAATTCAACACACAAGTGTTACTTTTTCATACATTTTTAAACACTAAAGTGACAAATGCAGTCAGTCATTTACATGTATTATAACACACATATACATACTTAATTTACACTTATGACAGCCGTCACTTAAAAAACATACATACATATATTCAACTTCTATACCCAACACACATTTATTCAAATTTCTTTCATGTTATTTTATCGGACGATTTTTTAGTTTTAAATAAAAAAAGAAACAATTTTTAATGGATATTGCCTATTAATGTATTCTAAGTGATTGATGAAAGAGTTATAGTTTTGATATATTTTTCAAAGTTTTACTCTGTCACACCACTAGATGGCGCAATTTAGGTTAAGAGCTCAATTAATATATACATATAATAAAATAGTAACTCATGTCTCCTGTCTGTCTGTCTGTGTTCGCATCACGTAAAATCTACTGGATGAATTTTAACAAAATTTTGTGAGGAGGTACCTTAGCATCCTGATTCTAACATAGAATACTTTTTTTTAAATCTTGCAAAATATCTAATTTCCAAAAGAAAGTGGATAAAAAGCAGTAAAAGTACGTAATTTCCGGTTTAAAAGTGGTGTAAAGGATAATATGAGGTTGGTTCTGTCCCTACACTTTGAAATGCCAAAGATTGGTTAAGTCCCATAGCAACTCGTGAGTCAAGGACATAAAAAAATAGCAATTAAGATTTGTTTCAGACACTTAACTAATGTAAAAGCACTGACAACTTCCTTTTATTTTATTTTATATTTTAAATATTTTTCACCACAACTTCGTTAAACATTTTTTACAATTTATTCGCTTTTAAGGATTAATTTAAATCTTAGAAAAAATATGACGTCTTGCCTTCCAACAATTTTATCCAAAAATCAATGCAATGAAAGAGAAAATAGATTACAATGTCAAATCATCAAACTATTTGACTAAATTCATCAACGTTAGCCAAGGATGGGAAATCAGCAATCGTTTAAACATAAATAAGTTGGATTTCTTAATCACGGTTTCGCAAGAGATAGAGGTGTTTTAAAACACATAATGCCAAAATATTAAAAATACTTCCAGCAGGCACCTTTTATTTTTTAAAGTGGGATATTTTAAACACAACAGATGGCGCTGTTTTAAAATACATAATGACAAAATATGAATTACTTACTGCCAAATAGCCAATTGAATATAATTTGTATTTGATTTGTATTTTTACTTTGTGTAATTACATTGTTATTAAAATATTTTAACACCTTTTTCAGAGCTTTGCAATTATTTTTAGAATTTTGAAAATTTAAATTTTGTTAGTCGAACTATTTATATTAACATACATATGAAATTTATAGTCAAGCTTAAGTTCGGTTTATTCTCTCTAAGAAAGAATAATTTAAATTACAAATTAGGAATAGTATTAAACAAAAGATAGATGATGCTTACAACTAAATACTACCCTAAGTAGATAGATACGAAGAGTGCTGATGACGGACGTAGCAGTCTAGAAAATGTGCATTCCGCTCTGCTGGTGTCTAAAAATGTAATTTTCCCAATTTTTCTTTAATACTATCACCTAATTTGTAATTTAAATTATTCTTTATTAGAGAGAATAAACCGAACTTAAGCTTGACTATAAATTTCATATGTATGTATTATTTTTAGAATTTTATAAAAATTTTAGAATTTTATCCAGGAATGGGGGGTACCTTTACGTAAAGCAAATACGTATACGTGAAGTCCTGTAAGAGTATTAAAATTTGGTGTGGACAACCTTGGAAGCAAAATCGAAATGTTGTCATGACGCAAACAACGTATGTGGGCACAGCTAGTATGAAATAAATACTATGGTTACAAGGAACAACTGTTTATGTGTTATTTTGTGTTTTTGAAGTAGAACACTTTTAAACATTGTAGCTAATTTTTATACATTTGTTTCTATTGCAGTTAATGGTAATACTTTCTGTCGGGACCTTATAAAGTAAGAAAACTATCGTTCTTATAGATGAAAAGTCTGCTTACACTGAACCAAATTTCGTTGGTAATATTAACGAAAAAAAATTACATGAACCTTAACGACAAAAAATATAATTCTTGCAAAAAAACCGAATTCAAAACAAATAGAAGGGCACCAATTCTAAACTAAAAACTTAAGAAGTTATCTGTAAGAATTAGATTTGAACCAAATAAAAGATGCGCCAAAATTAAAAGGGGGAAAAAAGTAAAGCCTCTCCCTGACAGATCACGTGAGATTTCAGACATGGTGCCAAAGAGAAAGATGCTCAGTATGCTTTGACATTTCATCATGAATAGACTTACTAACGAGCAACGCTTGCAAATCATTGAATTTTATTACCAAAATCAGTGTTCGGTTCGAAATGTTCAAATGTGACAAATTTTGTTCAGCGATGAGGCTCATTTCTGGTTGAATGGCTACGTAAATAAGCAAAATTGCCGCATTTGGAGTGAAGAGCAACCAGAAGCCGTTCAAGAACTGCCCATGCATCCCGAAAAATGCACTGTTTGGTGTGGTTTGTACGCTGGTGGAATCATTGGACCGTATTTTTTCAAAGATGCTGTTGGACGCAACGTTACGGTGAATGGCGATCGCTATCGTTCGATGCTAACAAACTTTTTGTTGCCAAAAATGGAACAACTGAACTTGGTTGACATGTGGTTTCAACAAGATGGCGCTACATGCCACACAGCTCGCGATTCTATGGCCATTTTGAGGGAAAACTTCGGAGAACAATTCATCTCAAGCAATGGACCGGTAAGTTGGCCACCAAGATCATGCGATTTGACGCCTTTAGACTATTTTTTGTGGGGCTACGTCAAGTCTAAAGTCTACAGAAATAAGCCAGCAACTATTCCAGCTTTGGAAGACAACATTTCCGAAGAAATTCGGGCTATTCCGGCCGAAATGCTCGAAAAAGTTGCCCAAAATTGGACTTTCCGAATGGACCACCTAAGACGCAGCCGCGGTCAACATTTAAATGAAATTATCTTCAAAAAGTAAATGTCATGGACCAATCTAACGTTTCAAATAAAGAACCGATGAGATTTTGCAAATTTTATGCGTTTTTTTTTAAAAAAAAGTTCTCAAGCTCTTAAAAAATCACTCGTTATGTACTCACTTTCAGAGAACGAAGTTCTAGCTTATACGGGAATACTCACAGAAAACAAATCATTGCTGAATTACACCTTTTAAAAAATATTGGAATTATTGTTTGTTGGGTTAAGTGAAAAACTTTGCACACTTACATAAAATCGTCGTTACAATAAAAAACATTTTTAATAGATACGTATATAGTTTATTGATAGTCTACATACACATGCACATTTATATACGGGAATGTATAGGAAATGAGGATACTGACACACAGAAAAAAAAATGAAATAAACTGAAACATGCATTTATCACGTAAATTATAGGGAAACATTTTACAACATCTGCATTCGTGCATATCAATACATTATTATTAAATAACAAATGCAACAAAATATAAGCAAATGTACAAAAAAACTAAATTCATAACAATTTTATTTTTTTTGTTTTTATTATCATGTGAACCTTGTTGCTTTAATAAAAAAAAATAAAAAATAATAATGTCTTTAGGAAGCAAGAGTGCATAGTTTTATTTTAAAGATGTTAATTTCCATTTATTATTATAAACGAATATTTAAGACAAGTATTACTTAACGATGTATATACATCTGCAAACACAATGGTTTTATTGGTTTTGCTTTTTTAATCGTTATTTAATGGCCCAATTCCCTCCTTTGGCATTATATACCTAAGCATGCATACACCTGTATAGTTACACAAGATGGTCGATAAGTTTAAATTTATCGTTCAAACTTATCCTATTATGGAAGTGATCTGCTTCGATATTTCCCCTACATTAATATCGACACTAACGAACTAATGAACATTGCACAAATGATAATAAAACAGAACTATTTTTGATTTAATAACAACTTTTATCAAAATCCAATATTTTTGCGTTACTTTTCGTATAAAATATTTCCCAATTCTGTATAAGGATTTCTTACGTTATTTTTCATTTTCGCTTTGGAGCGAATTTTCATAGTCATTTTGCACGAATATCTATCTGTACATATAATAAAATAATAACTCATTTCTATCTGTCTATCTTTCATTTTTTGTGTTCGCATCACGTAAAAACTACTGGATAGATTTTAACAAAATTTTGTGAGGAGGTACCTTAGTATCCTGACTACAATATAGAATCTTTCTCTTTCACAAAAATATCTTATCTCCAAGCGAAAGTGTAGAAAAAGCAGTGAAAGTACGCAGTTATTAGTAAGGATGATACCCTTTATTTAGTAAATACATAAACCATAACTGAAGCATATCGGCTTAAACTATACATATCGGTTAGTGTCGATATACTTAAACTATACATATCGGTTAGTGCTTGAGTCAGGAAAAGTAATTTTACTTAAATTAAAATTAATCTAGTTTACGAAAATGTCATATTTTCTTAACACCCCGTCTTTAGGAGAAAATGATTTGTCACGGCAAAAGTCAAACTTTATATAAAAACCCAGCAATAAAAGTAATGTTTTTTTATAGGAAGTTTGACTTTTATCAAGTTAAATCGATGGCTCGTAAAGACGGGTGTAAATAAACATATAGGGGAAACTTTGGTAAGTTGTATTCAAAAAGAAAATGAAAACCTAGCCACTATAGCGAGAATAGTTGAAAAATGTGCACTTATTAAGTAAAACTCTTATTTTTTATTAATTTCTTAATTTATGTCTTCATTTTTATATTATATTTAAAAGGTGATACACGAAAAAGGAGAAGGAGACCCACTTCAACTGTGAACTCTGAAGCGGTTTCCATAAAAAGAAACACAAAATTAAATTTTGTGTTTCTTTTTATTAAATTTAAATAAATAAGACAACAACATAATTCTTTTTTAATGAAAATAAAAAAGTAAATAAAAAAATTGGAAAATGCCTTTAAATTCAATTTTAGATAATATTCCTCTCAGTGTAAACACACTTTTAAGAGTCGATTAATAATCAGTCAGTGAAGAGCTAGCTAAAAGTGCCCCATCACATAACGCACTTAAAGCTGACTTATAATAGGGTAGTTTCTTATTGTCTACCAACTTATTCCTAGGGCATTGTGTAGTAAAAATTATTATTTTTTCCACAAAGAAATGAGTTAGCTTTTAAGTCACCTCTGACTCATTCCAAGTTAGCCTTAAGTAAGTTATAAGTTATATAACTCAAAGTCCGACTGGGTATATAAGCAAAAATACATAATTTATATCCTTTACTAATACATTCTTAGATTTAGGTTTTTTGACAAATGCCTTAGGTTTTTGAGATTTCAGTTGGTTATCTATAGGTCTGTTCCAGATGCATAACAAAACAGTCCGTACTATTGAGAGTAAAACGAAAATTACTCTCTGAATGTGACAAACTTGTCCAAAGCAAAAAACCGCTATTAACATCTTGAAATATTAATGCTGCTTACTTTCTCAAATAAATTTTATTTTAGTGATTTTAGACGCTTAAATGCACAATATTTTAAAAGAAAATCATTTCCATCATCGTCAACAGCTGTAAACGGTAAATGAAAATAAACTGAAAAAAGAAAAAGCCAATAATTTTTTGCAAATTGGAAAGGCAAGTAACTATCTCCAGGAACTTTATTTGAAAATTGTTTATTTTGCTTTTCAATAAAAACTTTCCTCCTTTATTTAAAAGTTTTTTGATTATTAAATATAAACAAAAAATAGCTGATAATTTAATTCTAGTCCGAACTTACCCAAAGAAAAAGTTCGTGCAACTTTGTACAGGAAATGAAAAATTTGACTCTCTCATTTTCTCTCAAAATTACTTTTGGACTAATTTGTGCGAGTTTAAACTGTTTTGTAATGCACCTAGAACAGACCTAATGTCTAATCAAAATCAAAACTTGTTAATAAACACAACAATATTAAAAATTGCATATAAATTTTTCAACGATTTTAGAAAATCATATTGAAAGCTATAACACATTCACACAGTTTACAACTGTGACTTTCAAATTTTCCTTCAAGAACTCCTCATTGCATATAAATTTGAGGTTCGCACGTGTATAAGGCACTCAGTAAATTCTTCAACATTCTCTATGAAATCAAATATTTATTGAAAAATTCTAATTGATTTCTTTCTTACCCTTCATGTAGAGAAAGACGATGTGCAGAAGACCATAAAATAAACAATAGAAAATCTCCTGCAAATCTATTCTTATCTAAATATTTGCTTATTTAATTAAGTTAATTCATTTATATTTCCCATTATAAGTATGTACATATGTGTGTGCAGAATGGTATTTACCATTTTATCTGGGCAGACAAGTGTGTGCATTCTAGTGTGAGTTGATATTTACGCAAACACATTTAGATGTAAAAGGAATATTCTTAGGGGTTATCCTCAGGAATTTGTTATGATAAAGTATGGCGCTTATTTTATAAACGTTGGAAGAGAAAAGATTCTTATAAAAGTGTACCCTAGTTCTGTAACTTCCGTAAGACATTTTCTCACATGAAATGTTTAAAGTCCGCCGGTTTGGCACTTGCTGAGCAAAAGTTAATCATGAACTTTTTCATCACTTCATTAAAACGTTTTTGATTTTCTCTGGCCCACCCTGTAAAAAACAAGATGACTATAATAATTTCATGTCAGCTATTTCTCACTCAACTTAAAGAACATAATTGCAAAAAATAATTGTATCTAAAAACGAATGTAAGCTTCATTAGATTTTTCAATTTCTTTCTAATTATTTGGTATAATAATAGGTAATATGTGATCCATTTCGAGGTACTTTTTTCACTAGCCTTTTTTTGACAGATCACGTGTAAGTCGTATCATGCTGTCATGTTATTTTTGTTTACTATTGTTTGGCATTTCATAATGGAAAGACTTATGCCTGAATCGCTTCGCTCTATGGGCTCTTGAAAAGTTCCAAGAGGATCTGACGTTTTCGAGGCAAATTTTGTTTAGCGATAAGACCCATTTCTGGCTCAATGGGTATGTAAACAAACAAAATTGCCGCATTTGAGACGAAGAGCAACCTGAACACATTTAAGAGCTGCCACTTCATCCAGAAAAAACAACGGTTTGTTGTGGTCTGTGGGCCGGTGAAACGTAACCGTCAATGGCGACCGTTATTTGCCATGATAACCGACTATTTGATGCCTGAAATTGAAGCTCGTGATCTCGGCGACATTTGGTTTCAGCAAGACGGCGCCACTTCCTACACATCGCATCAGTCAATAGATTTATTGAGAGAACATTTCGGTGAGCACATAATTTCACGTTTTGGGCCGGTCGGTTGGCCACCAAGATCGTGTGATACCACACCGTTAGACCTTTTCCTGTGGGGATATTTAAAGTCTAAAATTTAAGCAGAAAAACCCGCTTCGATTCAGGCCTTGGAAAAAAACCTCACGTGTGTCATTCGTCAGTTACGTCGAAATGCTCGAACGAGTCATCAAAAGCTGGACTTAACGGATGGACCATCTGCGACGTAGCAACGGACAACATTTGATGAACATAATCTTCAAGAAATAAATGCCAAAGAATGTTCTTTCAAATGATAATAAACATTCTCCATTAAATTTGAAATTACTGTGTTTTTTCTTTAAAAAAGTACGGAACCTCGAAATGGATCACCCCTTATTTACAGTGTTGTTTTTAGGGTTCCGTACCCAAAGGATAAAAACGTAACCCTATTGTTTTTGCTACAATGTGTGACCGCCCTCTGTCAGCTCCTTTTATTTCTAGAACCGTAATAGGTTGAGTCTTGAAATTCCATAGGGTGTTCCGATAGAGACTTAATATTCACGTGTATGTGTTTATTTCTTGAACATTACATTAAAACTTAGTTCGCTTAGTTTCGATAGTGACGTGATTTACATGTATATGGCCTAAATTTAGAACCATAATATGTAGATTCTTGGAATGTTCACAGAAGGTGTATGTATAACTGTGGCCGCCATAGCAAAAAATACTAAAACTTATAGAGTGTTCCGAAAGTGACATATTATTTGCGTTTTTGTCTTTATTTCTTGAGCTCTAGAAGGCAAAAAAAAAATTCACATTTGTTTCATTAGTACAACAAAAGGTAAAAAAATAACTAAATTTACATACAAAAGTTAGTATGCAGAATGTATATTATTGTAACTTATGATAGATACGCTTACACTCTGTACATTATATTTTGAAATTTGGAATTTTGTAGAATATTTCCTGTTGAAGTCGGAATTGCATTGAAACCACTATATTTTGGGCCACAGGGATTTTCGACCAAAATTCCATAATTACAATTTATAGTTTATTTCAGTTATTTAGTTTTTATTTGACGACCTAGATGAACCCAAAAGATGGAATTTATATAAGGCTGCTAAGAGGAGTTTTAAGTTATTTTGTGTTATACAAAAGACATTCTTTAACTATTGGAGCTATATATTTCGTGTCATTATCCTGTTTATGAGGATGTCTCCTAACACTACCTGCAAAACATTTTCTTTAAAACTTACTATTAAAAATATTGTTTCCATCAATAAAAACAAGTTTTCCCACTCCTGATGACGGCAAGCATCCCCAAACTAATAACTTGCTTTTTAATTCGAGATCGGAAATTGGCTTTGGCCACACTTTAACATGTCCATCAGATCTGTAAATAATTGTTTTGGTATCGTCAGAAAAAATACAGTATTTCAGAACGTTTTCGATTGATTTATATTCATTTTTAGGGTTCCGTACACAAAGTGTAAAAACGTAACCCTATTGTTTTCGCTACAATGTCTGTCCGTCTGTCCGTCTGTCCGTCTGTCAGCGCCTTTTATCTCTGGAACCGTAATAGGTAGACTCTTGAAATTTTCACAGATGATGTATAGCTGTTGCCGCTATAGCAACAAATACTTAAACTTATAGGGTGTTCCAACAGAGAAGTGTTATTCACGAATATGTACATATTTCGTGAACTATAGGAGGGATACACTTGAAATTTACAAACAGTATTTAAAACTTAGTTCACTATATAAACAACTATAAAAAAAACTAAAAATTAAAGGGTGTTCCGATAGTGGTGTGATTTGCCTGTATAAGGCCTAAGTTTTGATCCATAATAGGTAAACTCTTGAAATTTTCACAGAAGGTGTATAGCTGTGGCCGCTATAGCAACAAAAATTAAAACTTATAGGGTGATCCGATACAGAGGTGTTATTCACGAATATGTATTTATATCTTAAACTGTAGGAGGCATACACTAAAAATTTACAAACAGTAATTAAAACTTAGTTCACTATACAAATAACTATAAAAAAATAAAAATAAAAATAAAAATTAAAGGGTGTTCCGATACTGGTGTGATTTGCATGTATAAGGCCTAAGTTTTGAGCCATAAAAGGTAGATGCTTGAAATTTTCACAGAAGGTGTATAGCTGTGGCCGCTATAGTAGCAAATACTAAATCTTATAGGGTGTTCCGATAGAGATATGCAATCAGTAATTAAAACAAGTCTAAAAAATGAACTTAAAAATTAAAGGGTGTTCCGATAATGGTGGGAGTTGCATGTATAAGGCCTAAGTTGTGAACCATAATAGGTAGACTCTTGAAATTTTCACAGAAGGTGTATAGCTGTGACCGCTATAGCAACAAATACTAAAACTTATAGGGTGTTTCGAAGGTGACGTGTTTTATATCTTTATTTCTTGAGCTATAGGAAGCAACCACTTAAAATTTGCATTGATTTAAACTATGTTCGCGTTATAAGCAAGTATACAATATTAAACCTAAAAATTAACGGGTATTCCATTAGTGACGTGATTTGTATGTATATGGCATATGTTTTGAACGATAATAGGTAGACTGTTTTTACAGGATGAGTTTTACTATGGCCACTATAACAAATAGTAAAAATTAAAGGGTGTGCCGACAGCGACGTGATTTGCATGCACATTGACTAATTTTTTAACCATAATAGATAGTCTCTTGAAATTTTCACAAATGGTGTATTACTATAACCCCTATAAAAACAATAAAAATTTAAAGGGTTTTTCGACAGTGAGGTGTTTTGCGTGTACAACGAATCGTAATAATTAGACTCTTCCAGTTTGTTTAGAAGATGTGTTGATATATTCATACAAAGAGAATTGCAATGGCCGCCATAGCAAATAATAAAATTAAAGGGTGTTCCGACAGAGACATGTTTTGTACGTAAATAGCCTTATTTTTTGAACCGTAATAGGTAGACTCTTTAAATGTTTACAGTAGATCTTGTACTTCGGCCGCTGTAGCAATTACTAATATCTAAAGGGTGTTCCATCAGTGATGCAATTATGTCTTTCATTTTAAAATTAAAGGGTGACTCATAATATATAAAAAAAATTAACAACTTGAATTTTTAAAGTTGAACTAAACATAGTACGGAAACCTAAGTGTGTGAGTCTAACTCGCACTTGACTAATTTTTATACATTGTTTGACGATTTATATACTGTTTGACGAAATCCACTATCTTTTGCTGGGTCTCTGTGCTTATAAATCGATTTTGTCTAATACTTCGACCTTTGTATACGGCTTTGTATAACAAGCGACGATTAGTTTCTGGATTGCAGGATTTTCCAACTTCGTTTTTAATTGCCTTTTACATTTTTGGCGCACTTTTTTGGATCTACTTTAAACTTTCGTGTTATTTCATAATTGTTCCTTGATTAGTAAACACTTTGGGACCACCCAAACAAGGTCTGTTTTTTGTTAAATCTTCAGAATTGGACTTTTATATAATCTTTTGCATGGTTGCACTACTTTTGTCCACAATGCTAGCTATTTTTTGTTTGTAAGTTGCATCCTTTAAATGCTTGAGTAGCTCCTTTCCTCGTGGTGCCATTATAATCAAAAGTGATTTTAATAACTTAATAAGTTTTTTTTTTCTTCTTAAATGTTAACTGGCAAACTAATAAATGATCATTGCATACTTAGTTTTGTGATCACGGTTTCTCAGAAAATTATTTAAATAAAATAATTGGATCAGTCGTAATAGGTTCAAATTTTGTTTTTGTTATTTATATAGTAACAAGTTAATTTATGTATAAAAAAATTAAATAAATTGAAAGTAGAATAGGAAATATCATGGATTTAATGAAAGGTATAAAGTGATACACTGTATGTTCGCTTTATAAACAAAAGTATAAAAAATAAACCTAAAAATTCAAGGGTCTACGTAACAGGTAGACTACAGCAATTACTTAAAATAAAAGGGTGTTCCATAAGAACATGTTTTTCACTTATACTGCCTTATTTTTATACCCAGATTATATTTTAAAATATCTACAGAGAAAAAATTATTACCAAAATATTTCCAAACAAATAGTTTTTTTAAATGTTTATTGATTTTCAAAAACTTTTTTGTTTGAATCTAATAATACTTTTGTTTGATTTTTATTTTGCTGATAACAGTGTTGCCGTAATAAAAATAATTGATCAAACAAAATTTATTAATTTGGAAATGTTGTTCTTGTGTAAAAATTAAATTTTGAAAACTTTTCAATTTTGAATAGCCTCTAATTATATTTTAGTAAGGGAACTACGTCCTTTTATACAACCTTATGAAATTAAAAAGCAAAAATGTATATAATTTTTTATCTTAACAAAATTAAAGTTTGGTATTTACATATAGTTAGAAAAATATTTTCGCACTGTTATTTAAATCGGTTGTATACAAAACGTAGCACTAGTGTCGTAGGAAAATTTTGAACAGCCAAATAAACAATTTTATTAAGATTGAAACTAAAAATCATTTTGAAGTTTTCGAATAAGTGTTTTTGTTAAATCCTTTATTGTTTATGTTGGACTTCTTAAAGAGTTATAATTATTTTTATAAGTAATTTTCTTAATTCTTAAAATGTAGGTAAAAATTTCCTTGCTTGAAATATTTTTAAATAATAAATTGATTTATTATAAAATAGTATAGGTTATTAGCATTATATTATTAAAATAATAGTTAAATTCCCAAAACATTGAATTTCAATGATTGCTATTATAGCATACACAGCAATACAAATACTATATCATTTTTAAGTGCCTATCTGTATATTAAAAGATAAGGAGATATCCGTCAAATTAAGTCATCCATGAGCACACTATTTAATTTTAAGTTTTATTTATTATTGCGGTTCAAACGATAAGGCCATATACATAAAATAACATCACCTATCGGCACACTGTTTAATTTCTAATTTCAATTTATGCTAACGGTCATAACGGACTATCTGAAATTATACCTAATTTCCAAGTTACATCAATTATAAGGAATTTAATCTGTAAGGTAATTTTGTTATTAGTTTGTAAAAATATGAAAACGGTGCACTTTAGGTTTGAATGTAACTAATCTATAAGCATTGCCTTTCAAATAAAAATAAATAAAAATCTCTTTAGAAATAAATGGTTTCTAGGAGTTAACTCAGACGATTTGATAACCTTCACCTTATATGAAGTCGGTTAAATACACGACAATTTTGCAGATATTATACAAGAAATTTTATTTTGGCCCATTTATTAATAATTACTCATTCGCATAAAATGGAAACACTTTCTGTCATGCATTGAAAAAATAACAAAAAATTTTATATTGATTTTTTTTATTTTTTTTTTTAGTAAAAATATATTTAAAGCACAAATATTGAAACATTTATAAGCCATTAGCTACAGAGGAAAAGGTAAAAATGTACAAATTTTTTATTGAATATATTGCTACATATTCATATGTACATACATATCTACATATGTATGTATGTATGTATTTTAATTTTTGATTTTTATTCACAGTGTTTTAGGTGGCGTCAATGGCCAACATACAAACAATTCCCATACCAATGATTTAGCTGAATCAAATACAAGGTTTTGCCCCAATTGTGCTCAAGAGGAAACGCTTTGTGCCTAAATTATATATGTAAGTAACTAGTCGCTAAAGTTTGACCAAAGTAAAAAGAAAAAGGGCAATACATTATTTTCACTGTTGCTCAAGATGTCGAATTCCATATATATACAGATAATATTTTTTTAATATATAGAAACAGCGAATGAAATTGAATGAATTTGCCATTGCCATCCTGTAAAGTGATTCGTCTTGGCCTTTTTTTAATTTGGTCAAATATTACCCAGTAGTTATTTAAATTAGTCACAAAACTGTTACTAAACACAATTAGCTAAAAATGGTTTTGGTTTAGCTAAATTATTTGTTTGAAAATTGTTTGTTATTTCAGTAAAGTTGTTTATTTGTTTCAGATAAATTATTTGTTTGATTTTTTTTTTTTAAATTTCAGACAAAAGTCTGATTCAGACAATATTTTTTTTTTAATTTTTTTATAATTTTCAGTAAACTTTTTTGTCTGATTCAGACAAATATTTTGTTTGAAATTTTTTTCTAAAGTCAATAAATTATTTTACCAAATTTCACAATTATTTGTTTGAAAAAATCGCGGAATATTTTCAATAAACTAATTTTAAAATTAATTTTCTGAATTTACAATTTTGTTTATAGGACCATATTCAAACAAAAAATTTTCTATTTATGTGAATTAATTGTTTGAATCTGAAAAATAATTTTTTCTGTGTACTATAACAACAAGTAACGAAAACAAATTTAATCAAAATAAAAGGGTGTTCCCCACATGTCGCGAATTTGAGGAATTTGACCTTCTCTTCTAAGCGTTATAGGCAGACATTTGATATTTACGCAGGGTATTAAGTACTATGCTCTAGTATAAAAAATGATTAAAAAGGGTGCCCCCTATGATGTAAAAAAGTTAAAATCTTTCAAGTTGTACTGAACATAGTACTGAACCCTACGTGTGTGATTCTGATTCGCACTTGACTGATTTATTTTTATTTCTGGCCGACCCTAAACTATTATTTTTGACGTGGTGGACTTATTTACGCTAGCCGAAGTATTTCCAAAATAAAAAGCTGAACTAATTTTATAAAACTGTGTTATCATTATATTATTAATTTAATACATTATTCTAAGAAGCCTTTGTAAAAATAAACGATTTAAATTGTTTTAAATATTATAGTTATTAATAATTTTGTTGTTTTTGTTAAAAACGGAAATTTGTGATATTTATAGTTGTTATCGATACCTGCTTTTCACTCCTTTTGTCTGCTGCAAAATGGTTTTTATAATAATTTATACACGATTTATTCGCGACGTAAGTTATTTTTTACACAGAGATTGTTAAACTAACTTTTAAAAGTTTGCAGATAAATCAGAATTTTAAATCGAAATAAATGTCCTTTATTTTAAAATATATTTCTTTTATTATTTTATAACAAAAAATATTAAACAACTACAGATATATTTTTTCTTTAAGTTTTATGCTTTTTTATCATTTCCATTTTCGAGCTTTTTAATTTCTTTGCGTTTCTTGTAACGCAGTATCAAATTGCTTATTAGGCGTACAGTACAGAAATATATTATTTCTACAATACTTAGAGTGGAAACTCCCATAAAAAGACCCAACAGGCCACCACAATTTGCCAGAAAATCCGTAGTACCATACAGTTCAGAACGCTTGGAAGTAAGAAATTGAGCCTCTTTAAAGAATATGGACAGGCGAGACTTTTTGGATCTGTTTGTAGAAGAAAATAACATGACCTGAAACAGAAACAGGAATAAAAAAGATTTGCTTACTGTTCTTCGTCATTCTCTTTAATGAGACTTAAATCTTGTTGTCCGAATTTCTCTGTAAGTTGATGATTATAGTCGGCCTGTGATATTTCAGCTTCGTATGCAATTGATGTACACGATGGCAAACAATTACAACTGGCAGGTCCTCGATAATTTTCTTCTGAAGTTCCGATGCCTTGATGGAATTCTCTCAAAGAAAGTTCGTCTTCTGCATTATTCATACAGCTAACAAAGCGAGAACCACATAAAGGTATTTCAGCATGTCCTTGAAATTTAAATAATCATAAATGTTAAATTACATACATATTTTGACGAGTGTTAACAACAAGAAATCAACTCTTCATATTGCATGATAGTGATGGGCTATTATTGATAACAAAATAAACTATCGATTGCAATAGTTTTATAAAAATAATAAAAATTTGGTGCTTTCGATGACACTTGCTTTTTGTTCTTCGTAATTCAATCAAGAAATTGAAATTTTGAATTTCTTTCTTTTGTAAAAAAAAAATAGAATTATATGAGCCGTTTATTTTGAAAGTGGCATAAGTCACTTTCCAAAAATAAGTTAATGATAACATTGATTACAATTTAACGGTATTTCTTCATTTTTAACAAAATTTGCAATCAAATGTTAAGCGCCACTTATTCAATGATCATGTATTTGATGTAATAGAAATGGCTTTCGGAAAACAAATATAAATATTCACTCTAATCCTTAAATAGATCGATTTCAATCGAAAGTGACTTATGCCACTTTAAAAATAAACGGCTCTTATATCAAATTATTCCGAATTTTTGTATACATAATCAACTACTACGAATTTAAAACTACACTTTGACTGTCTTACAAAAAAAGAGTGTTCAAATTTAATAAAACCATAAAATCTGTGGCATTAAGGAATAAGTGCTTAAGTCGACTTAAGCAAAATTTAATTTAGTGGCACCTTTGGAATCTCCGTACTCCAAAGTACCCATGTGCAAAGTTTCAATTATTTTGTACCAGACTTAAGCACTTTTTCCTTTTTGCCACAGAAATAACAACTACATTTGAAAAAACTATGGATTTTTTTAAGTGATAAATAAACCCCATTTAAAATGTTCTATTTGCAAAAGAACATTTCATGCTAAGCCTAGAAGAAACAGATATATGTAAACTTAGAATGAATGAATGCACAAGATCGAGTAGGATAGGTACCGTTGACAAAGAGGTATTTAAAGATATAAAAGGATCAAATAACAATGTTCAACAATTTCAAACATTTTCCAAAAGTACGGGGTACCGGCAAATGATTCTAGATTCGCTAGAGGTGACCAAGTGAAAAAAAATGTTGTGGCAAATATTTTTTCTGACCTACGCTGTGGAACAAATTCAAGTTAGCAAAAGTTAGGTAGATTCTGAGCGTGGGGGGTGAAAATAGAGGCTAAATTAGAGGACCCGGTTAAATTAAGGTACAAAATCGCGACACATCGGCGAACACACCAATGGTTTTGCTGGCACCAACGCAGGAAATTTGAAAAAGTTGATATTTTTGTCATCGCAGTTTTGAAATACACAGCTCATTGTTTTGCTTTAAAACAAGAAACAATGTTTATATATATAAAGCACAAAATGTGTTTGTTTGTATGTTTGTTTGTTTGTTTGTTTGTCAGAAAGCTATAGTTGCCTACACCAGTGAACCGACCTTTCTGAAATTTTCACAGTTCGTTACTGGATATACGGATGGTAAAATAGGGTACTTATTTTTTGGATATTCGACGTGGGCGTGACACCTCCCCTACAAAGTAAATATTAATCATCGTATATCTTGGTAGCAGTAATAGGTACCATCTTGAAATTTCTCACCCGTAACCTCTACATTAACGTAAATAATTTAGCGTAACACAGATTTAATTGGAATAGTGGGCGTGGTACCTCCCATACAAAGTAAATATTTATCATCTAATATCTTGGTAGAGGTAATAGGTAGCGCCATGAAATTTTGCAACAGCAACCTCTATATTAACATGCGTAGTTTAGAAAAAGATAGACTGCATTGGAACAGTGGGCGTGGTTCCTCCCATACAAAGTGAAAAATTATTATCGTGTTCTTGGCGAACTACAATAGACAGAGCCTGAGTCTTTGTACGAGTAACCCCTATGCTAATGTGCATAGTTTACCAAAATATAAAATTAATTGGAACAGTGGGCGTGGTACTTCCCATATAAAGTGAAAAGTTATTGTCCCGTCACTCCCATACAAAGTGAAAAATTATTATCGTGTTCCTGGCGAACTACAATAGATAGCGCCTTGAAACTTGTCATGAGTAACCCCTGTGCAAATGCGTATAATATACTAAATTACAGAACAAATTGAGACAGTGGGCTTGGTACGGCCCATATAAAGTGAAAAATTATTATCGTGTACCTGGAGAACTACAATAGCAAAACACAGACAGGATTAGGATAGTGGTACCTCCCCTAAAAAGTTAAAAATTCTTATCGTATTAATATATATAGTCAAGCAAAAAACAGATTGGTTGAGAAGGTCGTAGCTTGAGGTTGGTGTTTATTGTATTTTTTGTGGATGGGTGTAGCGAAGCGTACCGGGGATAGCCAGTATACATGTAAAACATAAAAAAATATTATCAATAATTTCATTTAAAAAGGTAAGGAAACCTTTTTAAAAATCCTACAAAATTGAAATATTTTTTTTATTTATTTGATTTCTTCCAATTTCTACGCCTTTTCATAATTGAAATATTTTTTCTTTATTTGATTTTTCACAATAAATTGTTTTAAAACAAACTTCAAAAACAACAAAAACAGGGAATATATAATAGTCGATGCGGTGCACAATTTTAACCGAAATGTCATAATCCTTATTTTGGCCAAATGTTAATTGTCACAAAATAATAAATATTTTTCTACCATGGTTTTATATGTACATATATAAAATATATAAAATTAACCCTTAATAGGCAATCTTAAACTTGATTGATTTTTGGTGTTTATGTTAAGTATTGGGTTATGGTGTGTTCTGACATACGAGTATTTAGTAAAATTTGATGGCCAACATTTTTATAGAACATTTTATCCCTGTCCTTCTCGTTTTTCGGGTGTTTTTTTCGATTTGTTAAAAAATACCGTTATGGGAGGTAGTTAGGGGAGGTTAAATATATGTAGATGAACCTAGGTAGAGTAGAGTCTGGGCGTTGTGGGTTCGATTCCCATTTGATACTTTGGGTGTAAAAATCTTAATCACTTTTCTTAGTAATTTAGAGTAATTTGTGATTGTGTCTTAATATTTACTAAATAAATAAATTAGAGGCTGTAGCAAAAATCGATTGTCGCCACTATAGTTAGTTTCCCATCGCTATTTCGTTTGAGTATTAGATATTTTGGGATCGATCTAAAATAATCTTATTTAAAGATGAGATTTCTTCTAAGAAAATCTTATTAAAAAATATTTTATAGTGTAAGGTCCTTTAACAGTTTTTGCAGCGTAAAAAGTTCTTGGCGAATATGCTGGCCGGGGTATTTTTTCACATACCGTGTATTTTCTTAGATATCTTCAAGTTAGCAGCACAGTTTTTAGTGATAGATCTGGGTTGGAGAGAGGGTTTGAATTGCAACTTATCATGCATAGACTTATGTTAAACAAACTAGTAAATTGTTGAAATTTATTTTCAATTCGATAAACTCATCGAGTATTAGGTGCTCTTTATGATTAATTCGATAAATCAATACGCAATATGTCTACTCTTAACTATAATACGAATCTGGAAAAGCAAGGCAAAGTGTGCGCAGAATAAGCAGCGTAGTATTAATCATATCCAAATGTGTCAATTCTTCATCGTCCTCAACAATTAAGCTTGTTTTAATTCACTTTATGGAAAATTTTGCGAAGGATCTAGGCTTGCCTGCTAACAAGGTTGAGCTCGTACAACAATGCTATTGTCCCACTGTTTCACTTGAAAATTTTGAAGCCCACTTTGGTTCAATAAACAGGATTACTACATTGGGAGCGATGATCATTCGTATCAATGTTTGGTGCGAAACTAACTAGTTTAAGGTATCTCATTCGAAAAAAGGTCTGCCTTTATAATCCTAACTTTGACATATTTAATTTATTAATGCTAATGGCGGTATAACCGTCCCGTTATAATAAATATTATTTACAAATTTTATTCAAAATTCAAAATGTCTTGGAGAAGATTTAAATACTTTGGAGAATTGTACTTACTTGGCATTGAAAACTTTACGCAACCGCATTTATACATTGTAAAATTCGACAAACATTCCAGTTCGCAATTATTTTGAGTGTAAATCTGGAAATAACGCAAGTCGCGTTCATGTTGAAAGTAGCACTGACGCCTTAAAGTAAAAATTATGAATTTTATATTCAGAAACTCTTTGAAGGTTACACAAAAAATAACCTTTTCGGTTCGTAGTGTTTCAAACCATCCGACGTGGTAATAATTTTTGGCTTAATAGCAATTAACACTTCCTGCCCAAAGGGAATGCGAATATACTGCTTTGATGCCAGAGCAATTTCACCAGGGGTATTCAACAGAATCTAAAAAAAATTTCATTGTAATTTCATTCAATGTACATAAAGATATCTTATGCCTAAAATTAAATAACCTTAAATCCCTGCACTGGCCCACGACATAAGTTATCAAAATCATTGACAATACCACTCAAAAGTAAATCTAACCCTGCTTTAGCTCCTGGGCCCAGGACGCGGTGTGGATAGTATTCGGTGTCAGTATTAATAGTGTAACCATCTTCAACATTCCAATTAGTGTGATCACGAAGCTCCGTGTTTGAAATATAATCAAAAATTAAACTAAAATTTGGACAAAGGATTTCATAAAAATTATTAATATTTGTAACTGCGTTCTACCACCTTTCCGGTTTAAAAACTTCATGAGGCAATAAGGCATTAAAACTATAACATACTCCATCATCCGTCAGGTATTTGTAAAATAACTCTTCGCATTTTTGGCCCACATTACGCCATCGACACATTTGAAAGGTTTCTTGGAATTGAGGCATGATTGTACTCAAAATATCAATTAAACCCTTGCCAACAGTCTGATTAAATCCACTATCGCTAGCGGCTAGATGTGGATCACAAACTAATAGGGAGGCATCAAGGCGTGCTAATCTATAAATTGATGTTATTAATATAAGTATAAAATATATAAAAGTGCATGCAATTATTATGTAAAATTGAAAATGCTTTAAATAAATTATTTCAATGAAAACTTACATACTTATCTATACATATAATAATACTGTAACAGGACTATTTCTGTACATGAAATATTTTTTCAAAATGTAATACAAAACATCAATTTTTGGAATTTTTGTCTGAATGAATTTTAATAAAATATTGAGAGGAGGTACCTTAGTATCTCGATTCAAATATATGATACTTTCTTTCGTAAAAATTCTCATTTCTAAGAGAAAATAGAGAAAAAATATTAAAAGTTCGCAATTTTACCGATTTAAGTGTACCGCAAACTTGCCAGCACCTTTTATTTTTAACAACGGGAAATTTTTAACACAATTTACAGAACTCTAGAACAATTTTAGAATTTTTTATAAATTTTAGAATTTTATCCAGGGACGGGTATAAAGAAAATACATAAACCATAACTGCAGCACTATAACAGTAGGAGTCTTAAGCTTTCAAATCAAAATAGAACAAAATATTGCCAGGATACCTACGACGCCCATAGGGGTATTTTGACATTACTTGTTTTGTAGTTATATTAGATCTGAAAATTTTACTCAGTGCCCCAGTTAAATAAAACTTTGCAGAAAAATATTTTATGGTCATAGGCTATAAAGCTATAAAATAAGAAAAAAAGAACAAAGAAGAAAAAGTTACTCTAAGAAAAACTAATCCTACCTCTGAAAAATTCAAATTCATGTTTTCCCATAGTTTTGTGCAGCAAATGCAAATTTTGAAGTCAGAAAAGGTTGAAAAACTTAAACTTGGACCCCGAAGATTCTAAAATGTCATTTTTCGCATAAAATATTATTTTGAAAAATAATAATGTAATTATTATATTATCTATATAATTAATAGGCAAACACGTTTTTTGTAATCCCTTTTACGTCCGTAATACCGCACCGATTTTGGAAACACTCTGTAAAGGTCTTACTAACACCAATAAACAAATATGTATGTTCATGTTGTTCTCTTAGGTGCAAGTCGAAAACACAAGTAAATTTTAAGAGAAACACGTGCGTTTTCGTGTTTAAGCCTGGCCATACTTTTTTTCAAGTGTTTATTTTATTTTATTAAAAAGGGTCAGCGAAGCGCACCAATGATATCTAGTATATAATTATTACAAAGATGTTAAGTAATGATTAGATAATGCTAATGACTGCTAATTAATCTTCTTTTGTGAAATTATGTAATTCATTAAACAATTAGAATTAGTTCAACTAATTCCCATTAGATAATTGAAATTTTTATCCCAATGGTAACACTAATTGCAATTAGTTGCAATTAGTAAAAAAAATTGGTTTACCTTTACAATTAGAAATCTAATAGACTTCTGCTAATACAATTAGATATTCAAATACGAGCTTTTCAAAAGAAAATTCCGTCAAGCGACCCCGCCTTGGACTATTAATAATGCCCGCAAAGGAAAATAGTCCCTCCACAGGGCCTGAAGACGTAAGCGGTGTGTTGCAATACAGTGCTATATTTGGACCATATATTGGAAGTTTTAACAGCATCATTCAAATATTGATGCATCATATTCGAAATATAATGCAGGCTTTCAGCCTCCTCTGTCAATTTTGACAATGAAGCAGTACTTTCTTCTGCAAAAATGTAATCTGATTTACTGAAATTCCATATATGTATGTATATGTGACACTTACGCAGAACATACCACCATCACTGAAATCATAAAAGGTCGATTCAGAATAGGAACCCTCACATTTATGATGATACGAATAACCCTTTCCGTTATTCGCGTATATGTAAAAATTTATTTTTATCAAAATAATTTATTCTAATTCGAGCTAATTGTATATCTAATTGCATTAGCAGAAGTCAATTAGATTTCTAATTGTAAAGGTAAACCAATTTTTTTACTAATGGCAACTAATTGCTAATGGCAACAATTTCACCATTGGAATAAAAATTTCAATTATCTAATAGGAATTAGTTAAACTAATTATAATTGTTTGATGAATTAGAGAATATAAAACAATTGCATCAATTGCTAATTCTAATTGAAATTTAACATGTATGAATTATTATAAGAAATGGATTACTTACGCCTTAATACCATAAAAATAACATTTTTAAGTTTTTGTGGGCAGGGGGAAGTATTCCTCCAATTACACCACCCGAAACGTCCATATGAATTCTTTTTAAATTCTTATTTGCTAATTTCCAAAAAAAATATTAATTTTTTGTCGAAGAGAAGAATGTTAATAAAGGTCATTTTTGTAATTTATTACTTTATAGTATATAATTTATCTTTGATTAATTAATTTATTCATAACTTCGTCAGCGTTCTTATTTTGCTTTGAAAGTAATCCACTTTATAGTGCTTCAGATATGGTTTATGTAGTTACTTAACAGTAAGGTACCCATCTCTGGGTAAGTACTCAGACACGTAGACTTTATATAAAAATCTAAAATTTGTATAAAATTTGTAGAGTACTGTAACTAGCGTTTAAAATTATCCGCTGACAAACATAAAATTTGCTGCCAATTTTGCAGCAGATAAAATTGCGTACTTCCACTACTTGTTTTCCCCCTTTTTCTAGCTAATAAGAAATTTTTACTGGGAAAAATAACCTATATTTGAAACACGATACTAAGGTACCTTGCTATAAAATTTTATTATAATTCATCCAGTAGTGTTTACATGATGCGAACACAAACAGACAGGTAGAAAATCACTGTTTTATTAAAATAATAACATTTAATTTATTTAAAACAACTTTTATATAAAAAAAAAATATGACCGACTAAATAGTTTCTTACTCGTATCTACCTATGCAAGCTGAGCAAAAACAGAAAAAAGTTGCAATATGCAAAAAATCGCACAATATGGCGCAAGAACGCGCAACGTTTTTGTTTTCTTCAGTATAAAAGTAGAGGTCGTGAAAATTAAAGTGATATATAACATTTTTAGAATCGCGATGGCCCTCATTCTCAAAAACCTTTGCACCTTTTTTGACAAAAAAGTGAACAAAAATATTTTTTTAACTTCGATTGACTTTTTTTATCACAAAAATTAAAAATACAAATTTTTCTAAAAATTATTATAAGTAGCTGCTAACACAGCCTTTCACAGAAAAAAATCAATTTAAAGTCTTTATTCGTTTAGCTAAAAAAAAAATTTTGCAAACCTCTCAAAATCGTAAAAATTCAATAAAAACGTATGCAATAATTTACTCAACATTCCTGATTTTAACAGTGTTCCAAAACGACAAATTTGGAGTAAAAGCCTTAAACATCACTACTAGATGCAGAATTTTGTTGTCCGTCGATGTGCGTATTTAAATTTTTACATTTCTTAAATTTAATTTTTGGCCTAATGCTGGTTAATAATAAATGGCGAATTTACTAATTTTCACCACAAGCTTCCTTTATTCTACGAAGAAGATATTGATTTCTGAAAAGCAGCAAATGAGGAAAGTCATTATTCAATTGAAAATTAAATTTTGGGCATTTTACTGCACGGTATGAAGTATAAATTTTAGACTGCATTAAGATTAGTAAAATTTTGAGGCTTTAGGTAAGAATACTTTTTGTTATTTCAATTTATTATTAAATTAAATTTATTATTATTAAAGTAACAATAAATTATATAAAATTTGTAACCCTTATCTGATTCGAATCTATATAAGCAATTTTGCAGGAAGGATCGCTTTTTCAACAAAATAAACATCATATGCAAAATGGAAGATTTAACAAATTATAGTTCTTAAACTATGACGGTCTATTTATTTTCCATATCCTACATAACCATAATGGATAGACTCTTGAAATTTTCGCAAATGTTGATCCAATAAAAAACAGTAAAAAATAATGGGTTTTGAACCCTAATAGGTAGATTCTTCCAATTTGTAGAAAAAGTGTGTTGCCACGGCCGCTATGACAATTACTAAAAATTAAAGGGTGTTCCGACAGTGAGTTGTCTTTCACGTATAATTTTTAATCGTCTACTATAGGTATATATTCATAGAAAGAGAATTGCCATGGGCGCTATACCAAATAACAAAATTAAGGGTGTTCCGACAGAGGGATGATTTGTACATAAATAGCCTTTTTTTGAACCTGATTACCATGGCCGCTAAAACAATAATTAATAAATTTTAAAGGGTGTTCCAATAGTGTTACAATTTTCGTGAATATGACTTTAATTTTAAAATTAAAGGCTAAAGTAATTAACAACTTGAATTTTTAAAGTTGTACTAAACTTATTACGTGTGTGAGTCTAACTCGCACTTGACTGATTTATTTTTTTACTTACTCCTCCTCCGTTAAAGCATCCACCGTTTTATTCTCCTTCAAATCTTGCGCTCTCCAATAGATATCGGTAAAATTAAAAAACGTTTGTCGAGATTTCGTTTCCATACACACAGTGACGGCAGGAAATGGTATTTGCCAAACAGGTGTGGATTTTTCAGCAAAACTAACAATCACAGGATAATTATTCCATTTCCACCAAATATTCATAGTCAACGTAGCACAAAGATAAACAGATAAAACGAAAACCATAACCCAAAATAATCTGTAAAAGCCTGAGATAATTAATGGATTTTTAAGTAGATTTGTTAAGTTAACTACCTTTCTAACCAAGGACGTTTTCGCTCCCCCAAATATTTCATACCATGTATGGTACTATTATCGCAATATTCGGAAAATATAGCCCAAGCGGCCTGGGAGGACGTACCGTATTTGATCTGCCGCTTAGTATCCACATCTTCATCGCTATCCACATCTAATGTCTCCTTAAATGCAGTTATGGTTTTGGCCATCAAAGCTGCACGTTTCCTAAAGCCAGCAAAACAAAACAGCAAATATATAAATTTTTATCAAAGTTAAAACATCCATTTTACCATCGAAACGAAGATTTCGATTCCATTGGCCTTACAGGCTCCATAGTGGCTATCAAAAGATAGTTTCTTGATGTGGTTTTTTTAATTTCGTTTTTAGTTTTATGTCCGTAATAAAATCATAAAAACGATTTTAGCACTTTCACGTCTATTTTAAAACTATCAAAAAGAATGCAGTGTTTACTCAGCTTTTATAGACAAAAAAAATTCCAAGTACAGACAGGTGTGGCACACATATGTATTATCATCATGTTCGCTTTAACCCCGACAAACGCATAATACTGCTATAATGCCTTGGGGATATTTAAGTAATCTTTTGTTCACCAAGCTCTTGGGAGATGTTCACTTTTTGCCTCAATTTACTTTCATTTTAATTAGCCGTAATTTAACTGTGTGCACACATTTGCCTTTTTCACAAAATATAAGTTTGTCTAAAGGGTTAATTGAAAGGAACTAACAAAATTTTTTTTAAACAAATAACTAACTGTCTGTAGCTTACAACAATACAATTTTAATGTTACCAAGTAGGTGTGTAAGATAAGGTCGGCCGTGATGAATCTTATATCCTTATACTTACTCTTACTTATAATCCTTACTTCAAAATTTATTTGTATATTTGAAATCAACTTTTTTCTTAAAAATTAAAAAAAAAATCGTTTTGAATGAAATAACCGTCCTTATGCCGTAGGATGTTTTGCGAAACAACCTTTTTCAACACATATTTTCTTAAAACATTATTTAGATTGCCAAAGGGCTTTATATGACGCTCAATGCATCGCAGTTGGTTTGTCAGCTTGTGGGGAAAGTGGCCAACATTATTTATATTCACTCGTGGTACTTCTGAAAAAGGCTTACGACGTCATCCATCGGATCTTTAAGATTCTGAATACTTCAATAAAAATTGGGTGATACTTCGCCGAAACTGAAGCTGGTCCATATTATGTTCGACAGTTAAAATGTAGAATGCCACGCATTAGCTGCAGCCATATCTAGGATGCACCTAAATAGAACAACCACCATTTTTTGCCTCGTGTAGATGATCGGTATAGTTTAACTGATTGGTCCGCAGTCATGGGTGCAGTCGTAATTTTGAAAGATTAAAGTGATGCTCAAGTGTATCTTTCGTTCTTTTACAGAGCTCCATCTTTTCACATTTCCTTGAGCACGATAACATTTCCGGTAGCACGATAACCTGCTTCATGGAGATTCCGCAGCAATACGTGGATGGCTAAAAAATTTTTTGGCGAAAAAACGTATGCTCATGTGGAACGATATTAATTTTTTCCAATAAGCTCTTTACCATTTTCGACCCCATAGGCTCGTTACTCGCTTCCCCTGATACTTTTCGATAATATACGTCATAGAATAGTATCATAGATATGTGTTCTTGAAGTAAAACAGTTTATTACTATACTTCCTCTTATGAACTGTTTGGCTGGATGCAGTCAAAAGTATTTTACCATAGATTCGTATACCGATAGCCTCTCTTGGATTATACCCGTTTAAAGGAATTTTTTGATAAGCAAATCAAAAAGAGGTCTTAACACGAACACCTCAAAACCTTGATAACTATTTGAAAAGTTATAAGATTGCGTCGTCATTGTTCAAGTCTAAACTAAATGAGTACTTTGATTGAATGTTTGTAAAAACTAAATCAAATCATAATTATGAAACTTCCCAAGTATTATAGGCTGCCCGTAGCTCACAAGAATTATATGCGAATTATCTCTACGTATAATAAAACAGTTGCAGTCTGTTTGTCTATCTTTCTATTTATTTTCGCATCACGTAAAAACTACTGGATGGATTTTAACAAAATTGAGCAGGTACCTTAGTACTCTTATTCCAATATACGTTACTTTTTTCCGCAAAATTATTTTATTTCCAAGAGAAAGTGGAGAAAAAGAGGTAAAAGTACACACTTATTTTAGTAAGGATGATACCCTTTATAAAAAGTAAATACATAAACCATCCCTGAAGCACTAAAAAAGTAAGGGTCTTATATGTACATATATGAGAATTAAATGCAGTCGAAAAGAAAAGCCATCATTGACACAAACGTTTACCTTCAAAAATTCAAATTGACATAATTATCGTTAATGTATAACTTGCTAAAGATAACACACTGTGTAATTTTTTAAGTCATGGCAAAATAACCATACACGGACACCACTACGTCATAAAAGACCAAAAAAAAAGACCCCTGTCTCCCAGTTTTGCCCAAAGTCCTCCAGGTTTTTTTTATGGGTCCTCAAAGATGTGGGGCCTCGATGTCATTTTTGCAAAAAAATTATCATATACTCAAGCTCATATTTTGCAAACCGTTTGAAATTTTGATATACTCTCTGAGGCAAAGTTGTAGCTCTTGTCATAAAGAACAAAAATTGTTAACATATAAAATCAAACAAACTTCATCTTCAAGGTCAAAATCGCAAAAAAACTTTTAAAAATTCAATTTTTTACTTTTTTCCCCTGTTCAGGTCCATAGGTAGCAATCGCTTCCAAATTCAAGGAAACAATTAACTACAAAAATAAACCAGATCTCAATAAACAACTTTCTAGAACATATGAACTTCCTAGGAATGATTCTTAACACCGTTTAGGTAGCCGCAAAAGTGAAAAATTTCCCGAAAATTTTTAAATTCATTTCGGCTACCTAAGCGCTACCTAAACGGTGTTAAGAATCATCCCCAAGAAGTTCATATGTTCTAGAAAGTTGTTTATTGAGATCTTTGGTTTATTTTTGTAGTTGATGGTTTCCTTGAATTTTGAACGGTTTGCTACCTATGGACCTGAACAAGGGAAAAATGGTAAAAAAATTGAATTTTTTAAAGTTTTTTTGAGATTTTGACCTTGAAGATAAAGTTTTTTTGATTTTATATGTTTACAATTTTTGTTCTTTATGACAAGAGCTACAATTTTGTCTCAGAGAGTATATCAAAATTTCAAACGGTTTGCAAAATATGAGCTTGAGTAAATTATCATTTTTTCGCAAAAATGACATCGATGCCCCACATCTATGTATATTAACAAAAAAAAACCTGGAGGACTTTGGGCAAAACTGGGAGACAGGGGTTTTTTTTTGGTCTTTTATCACGTAGTGGTGTCCGTATATGGTTATTTTTTTCCGTGTTGCACTGTGTAAGCAAAGCAGTTGTAGCAAAATTGTACCATCAAAGTTTCCATTGGCTCCATTCGGGGATACGATAGCAAAGATTCTTCTATTTCAGTTAAAACTTGTCAAATACCTAATGAAGTATTATAATGTACTAGAAAGGATATAAGTAAATAAAAAATATAAATAAATTTTAAAAGCACTTACTTAAATATAAAATGTGAATATTTATAAGAAACAGATTCGTAACTTTGGTCTAAGATTAAGACTCTTAAAGGAATAAATACTACCTCTAAATTTCATACATTTATGCAGTAAAACTCAAAACTTTATTTTCCATTAAGTAGTCACAATCCTTGGCAATACGAATTTGTAACTATAAAAGGTAGCAATATCATACCAAGTATATATTATTTGGACAGATAAAGAAGTGACCCCAAATAAGGACAGCGGACGTAAATGTTGTAACGACACAATAAACAATTTTGGTTAAAATTTCATCATAAAATGGTTACTTCTCAAAAAAGGAACATGGTTGATTTTAACCATAACATTATTGGTAAACTTCAAACCCCAACCAAAATTTTGTAAGTATTTAAAAAAATGTATTTTCAACCCTAATATATACAAATAATGACTAAATGGAAACGGATAATATTTGTTGTTAGTCGTTGGATTTAATAAAAAAAATAATATTTTTGTAGGTGGAAGATAATATTTTTTTACATTATATGCGAGGTACCAAGCCTACTGTACGAATCCAGCCTGGGTTGTGTTAGACTATGCACATTAGTATGAGGGTTACTTGTGCAAACTTCCATAGCTGTATATATTGAAGGTCTCCAGGTAGACTAAAATAATTGCTCCCTTTTTATGGGAGGTACCACGCCCACTATTCCAATTCAGCCTGTATATCGCGAAACTATGTATATTAATAGTCGGGTTACTGGTGATCTACCTGTATAGTTCTCTACCGACTACTTAAAAAGTGGGTGTAAAAAAGGGCTTGCTCAATTTTTCTTTTCGTAAAAATCTAAGTTGAGTTATGAAGAAGATTTTAAAATAAATTGGCCATTCATTAGTTCTTAAGGGATGCGATTATCAACGAACGATTTGATTTGATTTTATTTATATAGATGTCGATACTTAAACAAATTTTGGTTATTTTGAACAATCAAAACAATAACATCTATGGTTTGACGACAGCTTTATAATTAAAACATAATTGTGGTTATTCAACATCGCTTAAAAACAAAATATAGGCATAAAAGGGTAAATGAACGGACAAACGTTTAATAAATATGCGAACGAATGACAAAAAAAAATTAAACGGATAATAAAATGTTCTTTCGTAAGGACCATTTAATAATTTTAAGCTGATAATAATTTCCCATGATTTGGAGTCAGAAAAGACTCTTTCTCTTTAAAAATTTAAAAAACTGCTAACAAAATTTTGCTCTTTAGTGATAAGACTACCGAAGAGTTCGAACCGTCATAAGTTAAGAAATCCTCTGTCGTTGCATTTTTTCGAAAAACTTTTGATGAAAGGAGTAGGGAAGACAAGATAAGGGTGCTATGATAATGGCTTGAAGAGACGTAAGCCTTGCTTGTCTTCCTTTTGAACTATTAAAAGGCGTCTATTATTGATAAAAAATTCCCGACGGTATTTAAATGGAGTGGGAACATTTTACTTCACTAGTAATGGCCATTTAACATTCTTGTGGTAGAGCTTAAGAGAAGTGATTTAGGACGATATGCCAAACGTCTCGTCTTTTTTGGAGGTTATCCAAGAATATTTTTGAGTTATACGCTGATGTACGAGTATAGACTTATAGTATGGAATGTCAAGATGCCTTCAGTGAAGGTAATCTTTAAGAATAGTGAAAAAGGTGTTTCCAAGGAATGTTTTTGGCATATTCATGTAGAATCTGAAAAATAATCATTCAATTATTTGGTGGAGAGGAGAGGCCTTCTCTATGAAACATCACCTAAAAGAAATCAAGTGCGATGATCATACACGCTAGAGTTTAAGCGGATGTTGTATGTGGGACCCATGATTATTTGAAAGTCGATGGACACCATCCTAGATTGCATGATACAGGTTCAAAATATGGACTCTAATAAATTCGTAAACGTGGCAGAAGAAAAAGCTCTGACTTTTGTTAAATTCAGGAATACAAGTATGCACATTTTGGATAACATGGAGGACTAAGACGTAAAGTAAGTGCTAGAGACGGTTATATATCGCTTAAGCCGGCAGAAAAAGCACAATGATTTAAGAGAAATCGCTAAAAAATGAATAACAAATCTCTTGAATACATCCTATATTCTTTAAGTGTTTCAAGGTGTGCTAATTTATTTAAAAATCGTATTCATTGGTTTGTGAGTAACAACAAGTCGTAGATGGAGCAACACCGTCAGATCTAGAAAAAGTCAATGATGCTTTATGGGCCATTGGAATCATATAGCCAGAGATTTAGGGAGATGACTAATAGCATTTTCGTTTCAATTTCGAAGAATTACCAGTTGCAGACTTGTGTTTTCAGAGCATCGGTGCCACATGCCACAACGTGTGCAATATAATTAAATAAAAAACCATTTGAAGACTGGTTGATTTTACGTAATAAATTCAAAATCAACACGAAATACCCACACGCAAAGAAAAAACATGGTTGAGGTAACCATAACCTAAGAGGAACATATTATAATTGAAATATGCTTGTAGTCAAACAATATTATTAACAAAACATTGTTATGTAAGAACCATATTATTGTCTAACGTGAAAATAACATTGTAAAATATAATATGACCATATTATGATGAAATTTTATTTTGTTATGAAATAAATATTGTGAGATATACATACATATATTTACAAGAACATACCTTATTTGTTTATCAAGACATTCCTTATAACAAAAGACAGAATTATTTATAAGATTTGTTTTTAAGTATTCCAATGGTAACAAAAACTTGTTAAAACAAATGTAATTTGTTTCTAGCAACCTTATATTGTAACAGAGAACATAAAATGGTTCATATGACCATACCAGAACATTTTTTTCTCTGCGTGCATGCTCGACGTTGCTCGTCTTAAATCTAATTAAATTGTTCAGTTATTTTCATTTAGCACACCTTACAACACAGCAAAAATTTTAAGCAATTTAATATAAATAGAACAAACATTCTTATTTGAAATACCAAAATATATACAGAACAAATGAACACGCTAATACATACTTACGCATACAAGTAGTACATTCCTCTTTAACTGACACACCTTTTCAGTTGGTTTCATTGTATTTGTTAAAAACATCATTCTGTTGTTATTTTCCACTTCCAAGGACAAACAATACAACCGAAACCGAAAAACTGTTTAAAACTTTATTAGTAATCTAAATAAGCTTCAATTACACACACACACACACACACACACACACACACACACACACACACACACACACACACACACACACAGGCACACTCATACACTTTAAAAAACCATACAACAAATGATTGTTAACTGTTTTGCACACATCGTCTTACATATGGGTTACTGTTTACATCCATAGTCCAGAGTATATTTTTATAGACCATCATCATGTTCTAAAATATGTTTAAATGGCTCTACAGAAAACATTAAGGGCACAAACGAGTTGGGCAGAAACAAAAAAATTAAAACAAACATCGAAAAACAATTTCCATTTTAAACATTTGTTGCAGTTATTTTCCACGTTGTTACTATGAAATATTTAAATAACCATTGGTGTGTGTGTGTGTGTATGTGTGTGTATGAAATGTTACTAATTTTTCGACGTCACCAACAATATGGTCATAATGAACATTATGCGGATGAGTTAATCAAAAGTGTGCATATATTTTCTGAAGTTAATGTTTTAGAAAAAGATTTCATGTTCGAAATGAAAAAGATTTGTGTATATTTTTTCTGGATTTCTTTTTTCACCATTTACTATAACAAAATTTGCTTAAGCAAAATAAAATTTAATTCTTCCCCAATACAGGTATGCACAACGTTCATCGTTAGTTACAATTATCTATCAGCCTTAAAGTAGCTCTGCTAAACCTTTAAGAAAAGATTACATCTTCTTTGAAGGCAAACGATTTGGCTTTCACCGCCATTTCGGTCTCGTCAATTTTAACGTCATCGAAACCAAAGTGAGGATTAATAAATGCTTAAACATAAATTTCAATGCTTTTTAATTTGCCGTCCTCTGGTACGTATATGCAATACAACATTTTTCATTTTGTATACGTGCACGTGTTTA
Source organism: Phasia obesa (assembly GCA_949628195.1). Lineage (NCBI taxonomy): Eukaryota > Metazoa > Arthropoda > Insecta > Diptera > Tachinidae > Phasia > Phasia obesa. The sequence continues at coordinate 71,922,488 of OX451217.1, read as the reverse complement.
CACTAGAAAATAGGGAACTTGAGGAATGAAAATTTCCAAAAATGAAATTAATATAATTAAATTCACCCGATTAACGTTACTAATGAAAAACTTTTCAAAATAAATCAGCATGTGTTTTTTACAAATAAAAAATAAAAATCAGATAAAACTGTAAAATTGGGTATGAAATAACCTTGAAGAAAAACTATTACAAGAACAGTATAAATTATCTTTTATTTATTACTTTTGGTTTTATTTAAAATGGGAACTAAAAAAAGCTAGCAATATCAAATAAGGTTATCGGATTAAAGTAGATTTAAAAAAAAATAGTTTTATAACAAATAATTAATACAAAAATATCAATGCAATTATTTGTGGTATAAACTGAGTGTTATATGTAAGTTTCGTTTTTTGAAATACGTCAAACGCTTTACTCCAATTCTATGATTTTAGTATTGTTTGCCACCAGATCAGTAGATTACATTCAATATTTCTATAGTCAATCACTGTTTAAAAACATCTATACATATAATAAATAAATCAGTCAAGTACGAGTTAGTCTCACACACGTAGGGTTCCGTACTATGTCTAGTACGCCTTTAAAAACTCAAGTTGTTAATTTGTTCATGTCTAATGGGGCACCCTTTTCTTTTTAAAATCAAAATCATATTCGCGGAAATTGCATCGCTATTGGAACACCCTTTAAATTTTAGGAATCGTTGTTATAATCGTTGTAATACGCAAAAGGTTTATTTCCATAGTAATAAACCTTTTGTAAAAACTTCAAGAATCTAATTATTATTGTTCAAAACATAGGCCATATACACGCAAACACTACACTCTCGGAAAACTCTTCAATTTTAAGGTTTAATTTAATAGAAAGCGAACATAGAGTTAATTACTGTCAGCAAATATTAAGTGGTTGCCTCCTATAGCTCAAGAAATAAAGACATCATAACGGCAAATAGCACCTCACTTTCGGAACACAGGAAAAGTTTTAAAATTTGCTAGTATAGCGGCCATAGTTATACACCTTCTGTAAACATTTCAAGCGTCTACCTATTATGGTTCAAAACTTAGGCCTTATACATGCAAATCACACCACTATCAGAACACCCTTTAATTTTAGGTTAGTTCGCTATGAACTAAGTTTTAATTACTGTTTTTAAATCTTGAGTCCATGCCTCCTACAGTTCAAGAAATAAACACATATTCGTGAAAAACACCTCTCTAGTATTTGTTACTATAGCGGCCTCTGCTATACACCTTCTGTGAAAATTTCAAGCGTCTACCTATTATGGTTCAAAACTTAGGCCTTATACATGCAAATCACACCACTATCCGAATACCCTTTATTTTTTAGGTTTATTTTTTTTTACTTATTTGTATAGCGAATTAAGTTTTAATAGCTATTTTTAAATCTTGAGTCTACGCCTCCTACAGTATTTGTTGCAATAGCGGCAACAGCTATACATCATCTGTGAAAATTTCAAGAGTCTACCTATTGCGGTTCCAGAGATAAAAGGCGCTGACAGACGGACAGATATTGTAGCGAAAACAATAGGGTTACGTTTTTACACTTTATGTACGGAACCCTAACAAGTAACTCATTTACTGTCTGTCTCTATTCGCATCAAGTAAAAACTACTCCATGGCTTTTACCAGAATTTTCTGAGGAGGTACCCTGATTCCAATATAGATTATTTTTTCCGCAAAAATATCTCATTTTCAAGAGAAAGTAGCGAAAGTACGTAAATTTTTTACCAAATTTATTTGTGAAAGCGGTCTATTTTAAACAGGGTTGCGCAAAAAATGACGCTGTTTTAAAATAATGACAAAATATGCATTGAAAGCGGTATATTTTAAAAACGGCAGCGCAACAGATGGCGCTGTTTTGTAAAAATAATGAATTACTTACTGCCAAATAGCCAATTGAATAAAATTTGTAGTTGATTTGTATATTTACTTTGTGGAATTATATTGTTATTAAAATATTTTAAACACTTTTTACAGAGCTTTACAAAAATTTTAGAATTTTATATCTTTATATAAGGTTAATACGTAAGAGTCTTAAAATTTTGGTGTGGATATACTTTCATAGCAAAATCGAACAAAATATTGTCAGGACGAAAACAACGTGTGTAAGCACAACTAGCCGATAACATATTCCTGAGGTTTGAACATGGTGTGTTAAAACGTATCCTCAGAGAAACGATTTCAGTTTAAGCATCACTACAATTATTCTCATAGCTCTCACTCACTATTATTACTTTAAGACGCATCCAAAACTTCGTAGCAACGATCGAAATATTTGAGTAAATATTTCAATAAATATTGGAAATATTTCAGTATTTTTTAAAATATACCACTAAGAGGACAAGAAGATGTGGACCTACCTCTGTTATAGATTTTGGTAAAAGCCTCACGCTAGCTGCCTAACATGATACCCCACCCACTTTGTGGATGGGGTATCATGTTATATCTTTCATAAATATGAAAGATCTAACAAAGGTTGAATCATGCAAACCCATAAGTCTGTTATCCTACATTAATAAAAAACCTAAATCACCTGAAATCAATTAAAACTTTTAATTGGTTCAATTGGTGTATTTCACAATTTTAAGAGTCAAAACCAAAAATCCTTAATATTATGATGATCAAAAGTTTCAGTGAAATAAGTATATAGAGTAAGATATTTTTTTTTTTGATATACAATTCGCTAATGAAATACATATAACTAGACAATACACAGATCTGATGACAGACAATAAATAAACAGAATTACTAAAAAGAGCATAATTTAAATACTCGTGATTTTAGTTTAATTTGTGTCATGTGTTGTGTAATGCACTACACATAAATTCTGCTGGCTTAGCATCTCCGGATAATTTAAATAATGCACACATTTATATGTCTGTTTTGTTGCTTGAATGTGTTGTTGTGGTGTGGTTTAAGATTAGATTAAATTAAAATTTTATTATGTGGAAATCTTACCTTGTTTTATTTTCACTTTGAAACCATTTTATGAGTAAATTAAAATCTGCTTTTGGTTTGAATATTTAAATACATGCAGTTTTTATTGTTTTTTTTTTCTTTATATATATATAAATAATTTAATAATTTAATATTTGTTGAATTGTTTGTTGTTATGGAGGACATTGAATTTTATTATTGTTTAACCAATTACAGTTTTCTTTAATCTTATTTAGTTTACTTAAGTTTAAAATATCTTTGGGTTAACGTTTACACAAGTTTTTGTACATATATTAAATTTATTATGTTTACTTTGAAATATTAAATATTTATACTTTTGATTAACATTTTTTGGTTTAATGGTTTTCATAAGATCTACACATACATAGTTATACACGTTGTTTTGTTATATGTTTAATCTTTGGTTATTTGCAAGTTAGTTAATAATTATATTTTTTTTCTACTAAAACTAATAGATATATTATGTATGTATATTTAAAAATTAGTTGCTAAATGTGTATATTTTACACTAACTACTTTTAATACTTTTTAAAACTTTTTATTATATTCTAAAATCAATTTAAGATGTCAAGTAACTAAGTAATTTCATGTCGAATCAACCAAAAAAAATGCTTCCCGATTTTATTGACACTTTTCTTATTTATATGCGTTGACTCCCTAAATCCAAATGTAATTCTATCTCTTACAGTTTTTTAGCTATGCAGTCAGTTATCAAAATAGAAAATATCGCTTGTTTGAATATGCGCTCTTAAATTTATTAAATTTAAATTACAAAAAAAAAAAATTAAATTTTTGAGATAGTGTTTTTTAGTTTTTAAAATTTACATATTTTTTGAACGTGTACTCACTAACACACCATAAAAATGTGGGAAGTTATCTTAAAAAAAACTGTTCAATATGAAGCCTGACCATTCTAACGCAATAAAGATTGCAGGAAGGTCCTAATTTGTAAATAGAATTTTATTAAAAAATATGTAAAATAATTCTTGCAAAAAAAAAACCGACTACAAAACAAATATATGTGCATCAATTCTTAACTAAAAATTTAAAACTAAGTAATCTGTAAGAAATAGTACTCAAATCAAATTCTTTTATACTTCTTGCTCTAACGGAGATAGTAATATACGTTCTGTACATTCAAATGTCTATCCATAACGGTTCAGCAGATAAAGCCATATACGACAAATTACCTCAGATATGAGGACACCCTTTATTTTTTTACACGTATTATTACTGACACAGTAATAAAAAGTAACGGTTCCAAAGATATGGCCATATAGGTTAAACAATATCACCTAGGGGACACCCTTTAATGTAAAATTTTAAATTAAAACACTTATTTTAAAGGACAGATTCTTTGTAAATTTCAAATGTCTGTCTAAAACGGTACAAAAGTTTGGCCATATGCATCAATTTACATCAACTATTGAGACACCCTTTATAACGTTAAATATTTATAAATGTTATTATACGGGACATAGTAGTGGAGATTCTGTCTAATTTTCAAGTGTTTGGCTATAACGGTTCAAATGATAGGGCTAGATAGGTAAAATTTTATCAATTATGGGGACACCCTTTAGTTTCCAAATTTAAATTATACACTTGATGTTATAAAGGACTTAGATATACAGGTTCTTTGTAAATTTCAACCGTCTCTCTGTTACTGTTCAAAAGTTTTGCAATATACATCAACTATTGGGACACCCTTTAACTTCTAATCATAATGGGTGATTTTTTTGAGGTTAGGATTTTCATGCATTAGTATTTGACAGATCACGTGAGATTTCAGACATGGTGCCAAAGAGAAAGATGCTCAGTATGCTTTGACATTTCATCATGAATAGACTTACTAACGAGCAACGCTTGCAAATCATTGAATTTTATTACCAAAATCAGTGTTCGGTTCGAAATGTTCAAATGTGACAAATTTTGTTCAGCGATGAGGCTCATTTCTGGTTGAATGGCTACGTAAATAAGCAAAAATGCCGCATTTGGAGTGAAGAGCAACCAGAAGCCGTTCAAGAACTGCCCATGCATCCCGAAAAATCCACTGTTTGGTGTGGTTTGTACGCTGGTGGAATCATTGGACCGTATTTTTTCAAAGATGCTGTTGGACGCAACGTTACGGTGAATGGCGATCGCTATCGTTCGATGCTAACAAACTTTTTGTTGCCAAAAATGGAACAACTGAACTTGGTTGACATGTGGTTTCAACAAGATGGCGCTACATGCCACACAGCTCGCGATTCTATGGCCATTTTGAGGGAAAACTTCGGAGAACAATTCATCTCAAGAAATGGACCGGTAAGTTGGCCACCAAGATCATGCGATTTGACGCCTTTAGACTATTTTTTGTGGGGCTACGTCAAGTCTAAAGTCTACAGAAATAAGCCAGCAACTATTCCAGCTTTGGAAGACAACATTTCCGAAGAAATTCGGGCTATTCCGGCCGAAATGCTCGAAAAAGTTGCCCAAAATTGGACTTTCCGAATGGACCACCTAAGACGCAGCCGCGGTCAACATTTAAATGAAATTATCTTCAAAAAGTAAATGTCATGGACCAATCTAACGTTTCAAATAAAGAACCGATGAGATTTTGCAAATTTTATGCGTTTTTTTTTTAAAAAAAGTTCTCAAGCTCTTAAAAAATCACTCGTTAAATATTTAATTTCTGATTATAAATATTGGACATTCTGTCCAATTTTCGAGTGATTGTCTACAATGGTTCAAATAGTTCATATATTTAAATTGACAACACATATGGGGATACCTTTTAATTCTTAAGTTTATTTTTTTATTAATTTCTGTTATTGGCAGCTATAGTGATATGCAGTTTTTTTAAATTTTAAAAGGGTGCTCTTTACGGTTCATAATACACGTAAATAACACGTATGTTGTATGGGGACACCCTTTAATTTTCAAAATTCTGAACTTCTTTTAAAATGGGACCAATCTGTAAGCATTTCCTTTCTAATAAAGAAACAATTTTTAAAATCGGTTTAGAAATGACTGAGTTCTGCGGGCAAAAACATAAAAAAAGCAACATTCAGACGAATAGATAACCTCCTTCTTTTTTTGAAGTCGGTTAAAAATAAGAAAAAGTTTACAAAAAAATTAAAAAAAAAATTTTTCAAAAAATAAAGGGTGTTTTTTATAGAGGTATAGAACTTTAAGTTGCAATAAAACAACGATGGATTATTCGATTGACATGAATTTTATTTATCCGAAAGATAATCTTGTGGCATTACATTTTAAATATGATTTCTGGCATATGACCGCCACGGCTGGCGCGGATGTAGTCCAATCGATGACCTTTTCAAACATTTGTGGCCGTATATCGGCAATATGATCGGCAATATGGGCACCAAACGTGTCTTTTGTAGCACGAGCTGTGTGACATGTTGCGCCGTCTTGTTGAAACCACATCTCCTGGACATCATGGTTATTCAATTCAGGAATGAAAAAGTTAGTAATCATGGCTCTATATAGCAATCACCATTGAATGTAACGTTCTGGCCACTATTGTTTTTGAAAAAGTACGGACCAATGATTCCACCAGCTCATAAAGCGCACCAAACAGTCAGTTTTTCTGGATGTAACGGTGTTTCGACATACACTTGAGGATTCTGTGTATGTCTGTTTTTGGCGTTGATAAGAGCGGACGCGATTTTTTTTTAAGCTCGCATTAACAAAAGACAAAACATACATTGTGTGAATAATTTCAAACAAAAAAAGCAAACCTGTTTTAATACAACAACAAAGTTGTCTGTAATTTTTTTCTTTCTTTCTTTCTCTTTATTTTTTACAACGGCATATTGAATTGCTACCTTAAAAATAAAACAAAAACAATAAGGGCTAATGAGACTCTTTAATTTAAGCAATAAAAATGTGGACAATATTGTATTAAATAAAAACAAAAAAATTGAAAATAATTTGTGTGTAAATTCTACGCCAGTTATACGTGCCCAATCTTGCTCGTCGCTTTTACTAAGCGATGACAATAATATAACTACAAACAAGTCGCCTTCTGAACACAGTGTTACCAACAGTAATATGGATAGTGCAGAAAAACCTAAGACGCAAGTGGGAATGTACAGATATATAACTGTATTGAAAAGAGGTCGAAGCCCTTAATCTTCGCAGATTACACCAATGTCCAAAGTACTTAAAGATAAGGAGGCTAACGGAATAAGTTCCCAAAATCGTTTTGCTATTTTAAATAGCGAAACAAGTGACCGAAAAACGGCACCCAAGTCGTTTAAACCACCACCAATTTTTTTAAGGGAAAAAATTCGAATGAATTAATAAATAAGTTAATTTCTGTTATCGGGGAAAATTCGTTCTATGTAATTCCAATCAAGCGTGGTAACATTGATGAAACTAAAATTCATTTTATAGACGAAAGTAGTTATCGTAAAGCAATAAAGGAGTTTGAAAGCTGCAATAAGAACTTTTATACCTATCAGCTGAAGAGTAGCAAAGACCTACAGGTAGTCATCAAAGGTGTAGACTCATATGTTAATCCAGTGGAAAGAAATTAAAGAAGAACAAAACGCATCCCATTTATAATCTAAAATATCTGTTACACCGCAATATAAGTGTAGAGGAACCACATAAGCGGTCAGGACCCGTTCAGTGTTTAAATTGCCAAGAATACGGCCATACAAGGGCTTACTGCAAGTTGCCTCGGGTTTGCGTTGTGTGTGGAGAGCTTCATTGTTCCGCCCAATGCGACAAACCAAAGGATGACTCGAAGGTTAAAAAATGTAGCAATTGCGGTGGAAATCACACTGCTAACTACAGAGGCTGTCCAGTTTTTTCTGTGGTAAGGAAGTCAACTCAGAAATTAAATACTCCTGCCAGGCAGCCACAATACCAAGCAAATGCTCATTACCCTCAGTTAGCTCAACCCACAACCAAACATGTTTCATACGCGGATATATTAAAATCCAATCATGTTTTAGCACACAAAGCGACACCTACAAACAATTCTACCCCAAATATGCATCCAGAAGCTAAAGAACAAACACCATCTGGTAACTACAATCGTCTCGAAGCAAGTATCGAGACATTAGTGCATTCGTTTACAGTTTTATAAGCTCTATGAGCAGCATGATGCAAGAAATGGTTTGCATGCAATCTATGATGTTGCAGGCAGTACTTAACAAACCATGAACTGTTTAAAAATATGTTTTTGGAACGCAAACGGCTTACGCCAACTCAAAAATGAACTCGAGTACTTCTTGAAGAACCTACAAATTGATGTCATGATGGTTGCAGAGACTCATTTAACAACAAATATCTTTTTTAAAATCAATGGCTATATATTATATGACACTAAAGACCCCCGTGGCAAAGCATGTGGCGGTTCAGCAATACTAATAAGGGCTCGAATTAAACATCATTTACTGTGTGATTTTTGTGAGGAATACCTTCAAGCAACAAACATCTGAATTGAAGAATATCATCAAAACTTTGTTATTTCTTCGATTTATTCACCTTCCAGATTTCAAATATCAGAAAGTCAATATATCGACTTTTACAAATCACTAGGTCCCTGTTTCATAGCATCAGGCGACTACAACGCTAAACATACATTTTGGGGATCACGCCTAATAACTCCAAAAGGTGTTGTGTTATTTAACACTATTTCAAAAATGCGTCTGAATGTGATATCAAGTGGACAACCCACCTACTGATCGACAAAAAATACCTGATGTTATTGATTTTGGCGTGACTAAAGGTATTTCGAGAGAAATGATTAAGGTTGAAGCGTCACTCGAATTATCCTCAGATCATTCACCCAGTATTGTCTATATATGGAATCAGCAAAATATCGTGTCGCCAACAACTTGCACAAGCATTAATTGGTTGAAATATAGAAAGTATCTCAGTACTCATTGTTCGGAAAACATACCGCTAAGAACACCAGAAGATGTGGACCAGAGTCTAATTTATTTTGATCAAAACCTTAAATCAGCTGCCCAACATGGGACAGAAACCAGACAACCAGCTAGATACAATCAAATTTACTTTGTAGATGTCGAGCGGCTCTTGGCTGAAAAAGGAAAATTAGAAGAGAGTGGCAAGCACACAGATCTCCTCAACTCAAATCTAGACTTAAAGATTGCACGAAACGGCTAAGACAGCTGCTAGAATCTCGAAGAGTAGCATCTCTGAAAAATTACTTGGAAGACCTCGACGCAACTGCACAATCAGATTATTCATTATGTCGTGCATGTAGGAACCTTAAAAGACCGGTCGTACGTAAGCCCCCCTTGCGAACTTCTTGTATAGACTGGGCAAGGAATGATACCGAAAAAGTCAATTTGTTTGTTGGACATTTGAAGAAGGTTTCTACCCCAAATGTATGTACTGATATAGCTGAGTTGTCATCAGTAGAGACTAGTGCCGTAGTACCCCTAAGATTTGAATTTAGCGATATTGAAAGGACTATAGCAGATTTAAACACCAAAAAAGCCCCTGGCGTTGATAAAACCAGTAACAAGATGCTAGTTGAGTTGCCCCGTATAGTCCGCAGAATTATCCTGTTTGTTGTTAATGCCATCTTACGTCTTGAGTACTTTCCCACAGAGTGGAAGGTCTCTTTGATAACTATGATTCCTAAACCAGGAAAAGATCACACAAAACTAGAATCATACAGACCTATAAGCCTTTTATCAAACGTGTCAAAATTATTTGAGAGAATATTAATAACTAAGCTGAATCCAATTCTTAGCGCGAAAGGATGTATTCCGAACCATCAATTCGGCTTCAGAAAACAACATAGTACGATCCAACAAACACACAGATTAGTAAATGTAATTAAAACGACCTTTGAAGAAAAAAAAATACTGTTCTGCGTTCTTTATCGACGTTTCTCAAGCATTCGATAAGGTTTGGCACGAAGGCCTAATATTTAAGCTAAAGCTGAACTTACCGGAAAACTGCCCAAGAAGCATCACAACTTTTACAAGACCACATACTCAATTTGGAAAAATGGCTAGAAAAATGGAGAATAAAAGTGAATGAACAAAAATGCACTCACATAACTTTCACACTGCGCAGGGACTCATGCCCTCCTATTCGCATAAATACCCAAATGATACCACAGCTTTCAGACGTTAAATACCTGGGTATACACCTAGAACGTCGCCTTACTTGGAAAAGCCACATTGACTTCAAGTTAACATAAATGAAACTAAAAGCAGTACAACTAAATTGGCTTATTGGCAGGAACTCCACCCTGAGCTTAGATTGTAAACTTCTGTACAAGTCGATCCTTAAACCAATTTGGTGTTATGGTATTCAGTTATGGGGCACTGCCTCAGCTAGCAATGTAGAAAAAATTCAAAGGCGCCAAAATAAGATTTTACGTATTATTACATCTGCTCCCTGGTATATAAAAAATTCGAACATCCACAAAGACCTAAACATGCCATCAGTTAAAGCAGAAATAACGAAACATGCAGTCGCATATCTAAAGAGGCTTTAATCTCATCCAAACCCTTTGGCACGTAACATGCAGAATGAACCTGGTTACATTCGACTAAAAAGAAGGGATACTACTTTTATTGGCCGTACATTAGAAGGATGACCCGCAAATGATTGCAAAATCCGTGAAACAAACATTATTTTTGTGTAGCACTGGCTGGGCTTAAAAAGTATATTTTTATTTTAGACTTAAGGTATGAGTAATTATTGTTGGTTAAAAAATATTGAAGATAAAATATATAAATTATAAAAAAAAACATGAGGATTACCTTCACTCCAAATGCGGCAGTTTTGTTTGTTGACGTAGCTATTCAACCAGAAGTGCTTTTCATCGCTAAACAAAATTCGCTTATGAAAATCGGGAACAACAGTAATCTCGTTTTGGGCCCAAATTGCACTATTTGCAAGCGTTGTTCAGGCGTGAATCTATTCATGATGAATTGCCAAACCAAACTGAGAATAAATTCCTTGACAGCTGTTAAATCGGTCGCCATCTTGAAAAGTAATGCCAACTTAAAGTTCTATACCACAAAAACTCAAGCTAAACATTTAAAATCTGTACATACGGTCACATTAAATAAGTAAAAGAAATTTTTGGAATATGGAACACAAAACACAATTTTTTTTAATTTTTGTTTGCTTATCTGCCTGTCTGTCCAACTGTATGTCTGCGTTCGCATTAGATAAATAAACTTCACAAATTTTAATAAAATATAATAGAACCTTAGTACTTCGGTTCAGATTTTGCCGTAAAAAATCTCATTTTACAGAGCAAATAGAGATAAAAGGCGCCCTGTCCCGCATCTCGAAGTATGCCTCAGTAACTAAAATTTTTTTCTCAATTAAAAATTTCGTTTTAGTAATAATTACTTAAGATAATTTATATCCACATCCTGTTGTTAATACGCCTAAAGTACTGCGACAACAATGGACTAAAAGCGATCTTTTTAAAACAATAATGTTTTTTATAATTCGCTTTTAATAATTAATGATTAAGAAGAAAAACTCAGGCGTAAAAAATTATAAGATTATTTTCCAAATATCTAAATAGGGGCTTTTTAACCTTCTGTATTTTGTAGTGCCCAACTGCGCAAAATTAAGCTTTTGTTTTGCCTATACCTGAAGTGCCCTAGCTTGAGGAAATATGTATAACGCTAAAGTTGAAATAATTTCCAATTTAGACCTAGACATTTCAAGTCTTTTTAAAATCACCCATTGAAAAACTACAGATTTATCGCTTGTAAATTGACATTTCAAGTTTTTTTTAAATCACCCATTGAAAAACTACAGATTTATCGCTTTTAAATTGGCAGCATTGCTCTCTGTGGCAGCTGATTTGCAGTTCTTGCTTTTTTTTGAGTTTAATTTGAATTAGAAATTTATCATGACTAATCACACACAACAGTTGCATATTGTTCAAAAATGGATGGTTTCAAAATTGTCGTAACACCATTGCATCCAGAAAAACTTACTGTTTGGTGCACTTTATAAGCCGCTGGCATCATTGGTCCATAAGTCTTTACAAATAACCAAGGTTAGAACGTTACTGTCAACGTTAAGTGATATGGAGACATGGTTAATAAATTTTACGGAAGGCATTAGTATTAGAGATATGTATGTGGTTTCAGCGGGATAATATCACAAGGCATAAAGCGTAAATTTTTATTGCGATAAACTTTTGGCGAAAAAATAATTTTCAGAAATGGACCTGTTTACTGACCATTATGTCTTTTGATGCCATAAGATTATCTTCTCTGAGGATATGTTTAGTTACAAGCCAATGCGTATATGTATGTCTATGCATATAAACCAAAAATGATCGAGAACTTGAAAGCGAATATTCGATGCCTTATTGCCGAAATACAGTCTGCTTCACTGCAAAGAGTATGTGTAAATTGGACCTTCAGATAATGCCAACCATGAATGCACAAATATGAATTCCATCACATGCCCGACTATAATCTAAATAATAATACCAATTTTAAGAACGTTTTTCTCTACTTTATTTAATTTTTTTTTAAATTTTCCTTGCCCGTGAATACAGTCATTAATATATATACAATAAATTTATTTAAATTTAAAGAAAATAAAAGTAAAGTTGTTTCGTATATAACACCTAGGTGGTATTCATTATATTTTGTAATTCACTATACTACATGTATAGTGAATTGTGTAATTACATGTAATTGTGATTGCAATGCAATTACTGCTTGTCATTAAAGGTAATTGTAATTGAAAATTAAAATTAAAGGTAATTTTAATTGAAAAATTTAAATTACTTGTAAGTGTAATGCATTAAGACCCCGTGATCTGGATTAGTAAGATACCAAAGTGAAAAAACTTTGTTTTGAAATCGAACGTGTAAAACTATATGTAAAATTACATAGAGTTTTGAATAGTCAATTATTTTTGTGGCAGTTATATAAGCAATCCATTTTTCATTTAAATATTATGACTTGATTGACAAGGGCAATTAAATGTCAAATCACAAAATACTCAAAATGACTACATGAAATTTTATTCAATCTTTTTTCCTGAATCCAAATATAATTTTTAAAAAATTGTATATCTTACAGTATTTTATCTATAAAATCGGGATTTGTAAATTTTAAAAACATTTTTTTTTTGTTGATTCTACATGGAATTACCCATATGTGACCCGGTCTATGAAAAGGTGGCTTATGACTGCAAAAAATTATTCCATTTTTTTTGTTTCGATAATTTTTGAGACGCTCTTTCACGTGGTGAAAACTAGAAAGGCCTAACTTGCTTAGAAGTTATTTTTAGTCAAAGTCGATTTGGGTATAAAATCCCCAAAAACCTGACAACGCTGGGTCAGAAACTGGTTTGTGCTTTACATTGAAAAAAACATCGCTCTTTATTTACACACACGAACTTATCTCATTTATGCTCTTTTGCTTTTTTTGGTTGCCTTTTGGGCATGACTGTTCATAATGCAAAAGAAAAAGTACTAAGAAACTGACGAAATGCATTGTTTATCTTTAACAGCTAATTTTTGAAATTTTGTTTTTGAGTCATAAGCCACCTTTTCATAGACCGGGTCACATATATACAAATATTAAATACTATTTTTTTTAAATTTTTCATAATATAATATGAAATTAAGTGAACATTTGGTTATTGTTTAAATATATATTTTGATATTATATATATGTAAGTGCACACATACTAACACATCTATATATGTATATCTAACTACAATTTAATTTTATTGTTTAAATTAATACTTATTTTAATATCGTTCAGCTTTAAATAGAAGTATGCATAACTTCACCTATTGATATGATATGTTTTTTTTTAATTTATTTAACTAATTCTGCTTAAAAACTAGATTATTTTTAATAACTTGTGGTTATATTTAATAGGTTTGTAATTGAATTTATTTCTTTTGTTAAATAAAAAATTTATTTCTATATTTGGGTTAATCAAGACGTTATCTTAATTTGAAAAAATAAAGAAAGAAATCAATGGTTTTAATTGGTTTCAGATACAAAGCAATTCAATTTTTGATTGATTCAATGATTTCTTAAATAAAAATAGTATTTTTTTCTTTCTTAATTAAGTAAATAATTGAATTAACTAAAAAATTAATCAAATTTGTATGTGAAACTAATTAAAACCCTTAATTGGTGCAAATATTTGTCTCTATTTAGTTTTCGATAATAATGTCAAACAGAAATTAACATCGCCCAATGATGTTAAGATTATAGAATTTTATGGTCCCACTAACTATTCCAAAACTTTATTGATTTGAAAAACTCCAAATGTATATATGAAATAAAACCATAACATGGACATTTCTATACATGAAATATTTTTTGAAAATTTTGTTTCTGGAGCAGTTAGTAATCAAAATGGAATACAAAACAGCAATTTTCTGTCAGTCTATATTCGCATCACGTAAAAACTACTAAACGTATTTAAATAAAATTTTGTGGGGAGAAGCCTTGGTATCTTGATTCAAATATAGCAGCAAAAATAGTGATAGATGCAATTTTACGCGATTTAAACGTACTGCAAACTTGGCAGTACCTTTTATTTTTGTCAGCGGGAAATTTTCAACACTATTTGCAAAACTCTACTATAATTTTAGAATTTTATATATATTTTAGAATTTTATCCAGGGATGGGTACCTCTATATAGAGAAAATATATAAACCATAACTAAAGCACTATATAAGAAAGAGTCTTAAAATCGAACAAAATATTGTCAGGATGCCGACGCCGTGGCGGGCATAGCTAGTAAATAATATAACCAGCTTATAATATGACCAGTTAAAAAAATGTCACATGCTCATTCGGTGCTTAAAGGAAAGAAGACCATTATCTAACCTTTACTTTATACCCTTAAGCTAAGACTAGTTAACAAATGGTCTTTCATATAGTGTTTAAAGTAGTGAACGATCTACTGTCAAAATTTAATTATTATTTAATTATTGTGAAGAATATGACGAATGGGATCATATTTATCATTTTAAATTGATTCACATTTTGGCTTTATTCCAGTTCTTAAAAAACGGTATCTTGGAAGTTTTCGAGAGTATTACTAATCAAATCCTAGCTATAAATTTTTTTTTAATATAACAATGTTATTCAAAAGGAAATATATTATTATCTCAATACACTCAAAAAATAAAAAGTGAGAGTTTCGAATTAAGCTGCCGCGGCGAAATATTTTGGTGGTTATTAGTGAATCTTTTCGAAGTCTCCTTTAGATTAGAATGGTTTTAATATAATGATGCAATTTTAAGCTCTCAGAAAGCTATATAGGGTCTATATGGCTTCTCTTGTCAATGGCTGGCAATGCTCAGCAAACGTTTCAAAACGAAGCAGTTTTTAGATACTTTGGCTTGACTTTTTACAGCAATGGAAACACATCTCTTTTCTTTAAATTCTGTTTTAGTGTGGGTTGTTTTATAAAATACTTGTTTGAATAATGTAAATATAATTTTAAACAATTTATTTATTTTTATAGTTGAGGAGGTTGGTGAAAAAACGACCTCAGTTCAAAAAACTCGTTTTGAATTAATCGACTTTGACAGTTAAACTAAAGTTGTATAGGTTATTATCAAATTGTATTACTCATTACATTTGCATATTACGTAAGATGTATGCTTCTAAACTATAGCATGATGCACCCATTTTGTCCGGACAAAATTTTTGTGAGAGCAAATATTTTTTTTCTGAGAGTTTTCTATAGCACGATTCACCCATTTCGAAAAAATTTCCCGGACAATCTAAACAGCCATATGAGTATATAAATAAACAAGTGCATGCAGTCTCTACTGTGCAAAAATCGTTTCCATTATAAGCTTGAGGGCAATTGCTTCATCAAACTCCATTTATTAATTATAATAATTTTTTATTTTATAATCATGTTTTTAAAGTTTTTTTTTATAAAAATTTTAAATTTATTTTTATTTTTTCCCTGACGATGCTATCCAATGGTTTAGCGAAATATTAAATATAAAAATAAATTTAAAATTTTTATGTATAAAAGACCTAAAGCTTAAAAAACATAATTATAAAATTATTAAAAAGGTCAAAATTTACAATAATTATTAAATAGTTTTTTATTAAAAAATATTTCTTGAGGTCGCTTTTCCGGCTATGCTCAGAGGATGACGGAAGCAATTACTGTTGGCAAAATTTTTCGTCGTTAAGATTTCACACCTCCGATGTTTGGCGTAATTCCGACCAGTAATGCTTGGGCAGCCATTTTTCAAATAGTATCCTGTCAGTGCTAAACCCAACGACTTAAGCCCATCTTATACCAGATCGGTTGCCGCTTTCGCCTGATTGACATGCTTCGCCATCGTAACAATCGAATTATCGTTGGCAAATCCGGTGATTTTTACTCCGTGTCGTAGAGGAAGGGTTCAAACACTGAAACCTGTGGAATACCAGTAATGACTATACCAGTGGCTTTTACATTTACACTGCGTAGGGACTCAAACTACCCAACTTCCATGTATAGCCAAGTGTTACCTAAACTTTCGCATTAGCATGTAAAATCAAAGTTATCACAAATAAATTTGAAAGCAGCCCAATTATGGCAGATTTTGCAGAAACTTTACCCTCAGCTTAGCCAATCCTCAAGCCGATATGGTGTAATGGAATTCCGTTATGGGGCACTGCCATAGGCGATAAATATGCCGTAAGACTCAAGCGCAAAATTTGGTTCAATTTAGAATTTTTAAAGCAAATTTTCAAAAAAGTTGTTTTTCAAGAAAAATGTAAATAAAACTAATATTGAACTGTTTTATTGTTGGCATTTTATAAGGTTTTTGTGAAATGAAATGCACCATGTATATTTATACTATATTCTTTAATGTACATATGTACATATGTATGTGTATGTTCGTATGTATGTATATATGTATTTACCATTGTATAGATTTAAGTTCAAAATCTGCAGCTGAAGGCTTAAATTATTTATAATCTTGACGTTCATTTTGCTGGTTATTTAAATATCCAGGCATATGTCTGTTACTGTCTGTTAGCCTTGCAGTATGGCCGATGCGATGTACTTCTGGCATAAAGAGCTGTGTTAGTAGTAGTTGGCTGCAGCATTATCAACCGAATTGTCCGCCAAAATAATAATTTTGTTTGTTGTTTTTCACTTCGGCTGAAAGTTGAAAAAAGTGCGAACAAATTGTTTGTTGTCTGCAATTGTTGGTTAATATGTTTGTTGAAAATATTATATTTATTTTTTGTGGTTTTGCTATAACTTCAGTATTCGAATCGTTGTATTTAATTTTTTGTTTTTTTTTTCTTTTTTTGCAGCAACGACAATATAAATCCATCTATATGCAAACAGATCGACCGTCCGACAGACAGACAGACACACTTATAGTCAGAAATATTGAATAGAATTACTGTTTATTGTGGTGCTAGAGCAGCTGTAGCTTTTACTGCTGTTGCGTTATTCAAGCTTAAAGCCAAACTGTTGGGTACTAAACCCAATGTGGCCGCTGTTGTGTGAGTATTAGCAGTGGTTGCTTCCTGCAATGAACAAAATACAAATAGCAAAAAAAAAAAAAAAGAAAATTGTTGAGCATAAATGGCAAAAACAAACGTTTTATAAACATTATTAAATTAAAGTATAAATATTTTCATTTCAATTTGTAAAACAATTTGTTGATGTTGAATAAGTACGTTGAATCGTTATTGCATTTTATTATCATCCATTTTATGTTTTCAATTATTTTCACTTAATTTACACTGTTTATTCTTTTTGTGGAACTTTAATTTATTAAAATAATTTATAGCCATAAACAAACACATGCAAACATAAGTAAATATGCACATTTGTGTTTGCATTCATATTTACCCATACTAATGCATATTTTTACTTATTTGCTTTTAAAGTCAACTTACTATGCTTAGAGTTCGTACAATGCAAGCGCGTTCTGTTTGTGGTATTTCATCATTGTCCATGGCTGGAGAACTGCCACGAGATGATGTGGAGCCATTAGTGTATACCATTTTAATATCGTCTGACATCCGGCCATCTAAAGAGACATCATCACGTTGGCCATCCTTAAAGAGAAAAATTTGAAAAGCATCTGTAAATTAAAGTCTTTTCAACATTAAAACTGTTAAAGATTTAAAAATTTGAGCAATAAAGGAAATATTTTAATTTTGAATATTTAAATTTTATTATTTGTTATATGCAGATAAATTGTTTGAGTCAGGCTTAAGTTCGGTTTATTCGCTCTCAGTTGAAAGAATATTTTAAATTACAAATGAGGTGATTAATTTGGTTTGATACCAGATTAGTATCAACTTAAAAATAATGTTGGGGCATTACAAATAGACAAAAATTGCTTCCATTGCTAACCGAAGTTTGGCTTAAGTAACAACAAATAAAAGGTGATAAATATTAAAGAAAAATATCAAACAAGAGGGAAGCTGCAGGTGGTGGTAGACTTCGTTGTCACCACCTGCTAGATGGTTAAATAGATGATGTTTACAACTTAACACCAACCAAAGTAGATAGATGCCCAGAATGTTGAAGACGGATGTAGCGATCCAGAAAATGCCTTACAATCTGATAGTGTCTAAAGCAACTATTTTGTATTTCTCAACATATAGTAATCTTCTTTTAGCATAATAAATTCAGAACAGTCTTTTTAATTTTGTATAGCCTAATTTTTTAACTATATAGGCAGACATGACATGAGTATAACAGAGGGGTATCTGAACTTAAGTTTTAAAGTTGGGTACCATACATCCTCTGATTTTTTAAAATTATACATGGTCTTAAAGGTCTTGCCAATACCTACAAAATAATATCTAAATTTGCAAATAATAATTTAATTTATTTTGCCCTATCTTGGTCCAGCTATTTCACACACATACATATAGTTAGCTTATAGAAAAGTATAAGATTTTTATATATGCCTTAAGAAAATTTTTTCTATAAAAAAACGTTAATGGCCTTTTTTGGGCTAAACAAAAATGTGCTACAGAAAAATGCAATAATTTTGAATTTTTTCAATTGAAAATCGTCCAGATTTTAACTCAGTAAAGATACAATCTTCAAATTTATCAGAAATATTTAGAATTTGTTTAACTAACACCGATAAAAGATTTAAAAAAATTTGGTAAAAATTGTACCCAAAATTTTTAAAAAACTGCACCATCTTTAAAACTGAATTTTAGATACTCATCTGTTATGCACATGTTATATTTTCGGTCAATAGAGCCAGCCGTTTATAAATGACTAGGTTATTTCCAAAATATTTTGATTCTGCCCCACTGTGCAGTGTAGTGATTTGCAAGTATATAGCCTTATTTTTAAACAGTAATAGGTAGACTCTTGAAATTTGTGTAGAAGATATGTTTCCACGGCCGCTATGATAATTACTAAAAGGGTGTTCCGACAGTAAAATGTTTTTCACGTATATTGGCTTATTTTTTGAATCGTAATGGGAAGACTCTTCATATATTCATTGAAAGGGAATTGCCATGGCCGCTGTAACAAATAATAGCACAAATGTGTTGCCATCGCCGCTATAACAATTAAAGGGTGCTCCGCAATAACACATTTCTCACTCCTGATATTTTCATAGAAAGTCCTTATATTTAAACAGTAATAGGCTGACACTTAAAATTTACACAGATTATATTTTACAATAACAACAAGTAACGAAAATAAATTTAATAAAATAAAAGAGTGTTCCCTAGATATCAAGAATTTGAGGCATTTTACCTTCTCTCAGGCATGCACTTGATATTTAGTACTATGCTCTAGTATAACAAATTAAAAAAATTTAAAGGGTGCCCTACAAGACTTGAAAAAATTAACAATTTTCATTTTTAAACTTGCACTGAACAGAGTACGGAACCCCGTACGTGTGTGAGTCTGACTTGCACTTGACTAATTTATTATTTATTACACGATCTTGGTGGCCAATTGGCCGGCCCAAAACGTGAAATTATGTGCTCACCGAAATGTTCTCTCAATAAATCCATTGATTGATGCGATGTGTGGGAAGTGGCGCCGTCTTGCTGAAACCAAATGTCGCCGAGATCATAAGCTTCAATTTCAGGCATCAAATAGTCGGTTATCATGGCACACACTGTGGCCGTGTAGTGTATTTAATGGTCTTAATTCAAGGAGGTTCCGGAGCTTCATGATATTTTGCACGCATTTATTTTAAATTTTTTAAGAATTTCAGTTTTTTTTACAAAAATACGCCCACTTTTACGCTCACCTCCCATACAACTTAAATAGAAAATGTGGCGTAACTTCCATGATTTTAAATATATTAACTCAGTTTTCATAAAACATTAATACTATAATTGTAGAATGACCTCCTGAAAATATGAACTTAATCCGCCCACTTTTACGCCCACCTCCCATACAAACGATATTTCAAAAATGCAATATCTTTATATGCAATATGTTTATTTTTCGCAAAAATGCATATAACATCTATTAAATGCTGTTTTGAAAATATGAAGAAAATCCGCCCACTGTAACACCCACCCCTCATACAAATCCAATATAAAAATTTTGTCAGTTTCACTCTATTTCATTTATTAACAACTTTTTCACATCTTCGTGATAATCTAATTTTTTAAACTTCAATTTCGTTCTAAATGAATTGATGTATGGGTCAGAGGATATCAACAAATGATGCATTACGTATTCGTTAGTAGAACAGCGCCCAGTCTTGCGGGAGTGATATAGCCTATAACATCTATAATCTTTGTTCCTCGCTTCCTGCGCTTCTTCTGATAACATTCCTTTGAAAAATAAACCACATATTAATTTAAAATGTAAAATGTCATTAAAAAATCTTGATGAAGTACGCTGACTCTTATTCCACTTCTTTAAAAATTGAGGCATAAATGTTTGTTTCAAAAACCGTATGAACTTTTCTTGATTTTTCTCAGACACTATTTTATAATTCACGAAAACTACACCAATTATAGGAACAATATCATTTTTATATTGAAAAACAATTTCCAAAAGCGTGCTGAAAGATATTTTTAGCTTTTCCATTGTTTATTATATAAATTTGCTTTAATTGCTTAATAAACACTTACTCACTATACCACTCTCAAATAAAATATAAAGAATGTTTCTAACGGGTAACGGAGTTAATTTTTAAGAGAAAAAATGTGATCAATGTTAAGTTATTGATTAAGTTATATGTAAAGCTCTTCATTTAATGTGTTGTATGTTTACATTTAGATTTTTTGTTGTTTAGTCTACGTAAACAGTGTTATGTTAATGTATTACTTTGATAAATACTTTTGTGTACATTTGTTTTTGTAATCGGGACTCAAATTTAAGTTTTTTCTATGTACATATATAGTACACATGCAATGAAATTTTCATATTTCTCGATCCCAAATTGGCACCGGCTTCGTGTACGAGTAGCAAAGAAAGAATGAATACACAGTTGTTTTTGCACGTGTAAAATAACGCATATTTTTTACTGTAATTTTTGGTTTTTCATTGTTTTTTCGGCGGCGGGCAAATTGGGGCAGGTTTTTTTTTAGTCTGTTAGCTGAGACTCTCAGCTTTAAGTTGGTATAGGACTCCATGTGACGCACAGCGTCGCACACAATTAAAAGTCTAACGGAAAATCATTATTGTTTTTATTTTTGGTTTAAAATATATTGTCAAAAGAAATTTTTTTTTAATTTTTAATTTTTTTTTTTAATTTACATATAATGCTTAATGTCTATTTTAATTGAAAAAATACTTATAAGGTACATTCGGTGTATAGATTATAAGTAACAGGCTTTTGAATATGACATAGAAAACTATCACATTTGAGACTTGTTCACATACTTCAACTTTGCGCTGCTCGGGACAGAAAACCAATAGAGATATTTGCATGAAATTTTTCACACATGACTTTTGGATAGTTTTTATCCATCGGTGCAAAAATCATCAAAATCGAAGAGCAGGTCCAAATTGATTTATTGCCGCAGTGGCCACAGTGTGTGGCACGATAACGGTCGCCATTGATGGTTACGTTCGCACCGGCTTCATTTTTAAAGAAATATGGACCGATGATGCCACCGGCCCACAAACCACACCAAATCGTTGTTTTTCTGCATGAAGTGGCAGCTCTTGAATCTGTTCAGGATGCTCTTCGTCCCAAATGCGGCAATTTTGTATGTTTAGATACACATTGAGCCAGACATGGGCCTAATCGCTAAACACAATTTGCCCCGAAAACGTCGGATATTCTTGGAATTTTTCAAAAGGCCATAGAGCGAAGCGATTCAGGCGAAAGTCTTTCCATTATGAAATGTCAAACACTAAACACTATTACCAAACAAAAATAACATGACAGCATGATACGATTCACACGTGATCTGTCAAAAAAGGCTATTGAAAAAAGTACCTCGAAATTTAAAACAAATATTCAATTGAATGATTTGTAAAAATAGTACGTGAGTATGGCTAATTTGCAAGTAATGCCCCAAATCAAAAATTTCGGCCGATAAAAGTTCTGAGATCGAAACGAAAACTAATTTATTTTGCTTGGTGCATACAATTATGTAGAGTGATAGGTATTGAACAAAGCTAGAGGTTGGTTCTCACTTCAGTCGCAGTACTTTTAGCGAACGAAATTTTTTCTATTGGCCTTATTTTCACATTTGTGGTTTTGTGTGAATTAATACCAAAGTATTTAATATCTGGAGAAGCCTATACTGTAAAACTTTCTATCTTCACATAAAGGTTTTCCAATATGAATTACCTTATGACGAGATTAAAACAGGGGGTATGACTTTTTAACCGACTTCAAAAAAGAAGGAGGTTATCTATTCGTCTGAATGTTGCTTTTTTTTTTATGTATGTAACCTCAGAACTCAGCCATTTCTGAACCGATTTTAAAATTTTTTGCTTTATTTGAAAGGTTATGCTTCAAGGTTGGTCCCATTTTAAAAACAGTTCATTATATTAAAAATTAAAGGGTGTCCCCATACAACATACATGTTTTTTACGTGTATTAAGAACCGTAAAGGGCAGCAAATTAAAATTTTAAAAAATTGCGTGCCGCTATAGCTCCCAACAGCAGAAATTAATAAAAAAATAAATTTAAAATTTAAAGGGTGACAAAATATGACCTATTTGGGTCTATCTTTTGAACCGTTATAGACTAAACCTTGAAAATTTGACAGAATGTCGACTACTATGACCGTTATAATAAAATGTATAAATACTCAAAATTTTAAATTAAAGGGTGCTCCAATAGTTCATTTAATTTGATGTATATGGCCATACTTTTGAATAGTTGTACACAGACCGCTGAAATTTACAAAGAACCTGTAGTGCTAAGTCACCTATAACAAAAAGTATAAAATTTTGAATTTGGAACTTAAAGGGTGTCCCAATAGTTAATGTAATTCTATGTATGTGGCCAAACTTTTGAACTGTTAGAGACAGACAGCTGAAATTTACAAGGAACCTGTATTGCAAAGTCCACTATAGCAAGTATACAATTTTGAAGTTAGAAATTAAAGGGTGTCCCCATAAATTACGTAATTTGATCTATATGACCCTATCTTTTAAACCGTTAAACACAAACACTTGAAAATTAGGCAGAATGTCCACTACTTTCTCTGGTATGATAACAAATATAAATATTTGGAATTATAATGTAAAGGGTGTCCCAATAGTTCATGTAATTTGATATATATGGTTAAACTTTTTAACCGTTATAGACAGATAGTTGAAATTTACAAAGAATCTTTGTGACCAAGTCCTCTATAACAACAGGTCTTTAATTTAACATTGTAAATTAAAGGGTGTCCGAATAGGTGATGTTATTTGATCTGTGTGCCCCTATCTTTGAAACCGTTATAGACAGAGGCTTGAATGGTGTCCCCATACAAGACGGATGCTGGTGAAAATAACTTAACTTTTAAACAGTAATAGGGAGAGGCTTGACATTCAATAGTCTTTATTTTTTCCCTCTAATTTTGGCGCATCTTTTATTTGGTTTAAATCTAATTCTTACAGATTACTTCTTACATTTTTAGTTTAGAATTGGTGCCCTTCTATCTGTTTTGAAGTCGGTTTTTTTTTGCAAGAATTATTTTAATATACGCACTATTCTCATAGGCCGAGCCTTCTTTTTAACGCTAATTTTCTGTCAGTGTTTAATATTTAATTTTTCGTATTTAAGTATTTAATTTATTCAATTAGTTGCTGTTTCTAAAAAAAAGGTTTTCAATGTAAATAAACAAAACATTTCATCCAGATATCACGCTAAACCAACTCAACCACACATAAAAGCATGCAGCAAGAAATAAAGCAAATTGGCATACAAATTCGTATTTGCTGCATTTTGTGAAAACAACATCAGCCAACGAACAAACAATTAAAACAACTTTTTTGAGTAAACACTTGCACTTACCTCTTTATTAGTGATTGAGCCAATTGGACTGTTACAAATGCCAAATTTAAGCTCCATACTTAAAGCTCCATACTTGGCCTCAGTATCACTTGTAATGGTGGTGCCATCACCCAACAAGGGGGAGCATGATGATGATAAAGTATTGTTGTTGTCATTGTTGCCGTTAGTTGCATTTAGCATGGCAACATCCGTATTATTTATATTTACCATTGATGACTTTTGTATGGGTGCTTGCATTTTAACATCGGGTATTGAAAAACAAGTTGCTGTACTTGCTGTTGTTGTTGCTGTAGAGGGCTGCGAAAAAAGCATGACATTGTTGTGGTTTTCGTTGCTGTTATTGTCGTTATTGTCGTTATCATTGTTATCATGGCTGCAATGTAGATTGTTGTTATTTAGCTCCTTGTTATTATTGTTAGATATCGATATGTTGTTGTTATCCAGCTCTTCAACAGTTGAATTGTTTCCACTAATCATGCTACCATTGCTGGTGTTAATATTGTTATTGCTCATGATTGTGTTGTTGTTGTTGTTTGGTTCATTGCCCAATTCATAAATGTTGACCATATGAGCAGTTTGAGCATGTACCATTAGATCCCAGGGATTGCCGAAGGAATCCTTGCAAACAGCACATAATAATTTAGCACCATTAGGTAGATTTTCTAAAGTGAAAGTTAAAGTTATAGTTTGGTTTAAAAATGCTGTTAAATCAAGGAGAGAATTATTTAGAAAATAAATATCTTTTAATACTTTAGTTTATTGTGAAGATTTTATTATACAAAAAATAAAACTAAGGCAGAATCATAAAAAACTCAATTTGGAACACATTTTATAAATTATTGCATTTTTTTTTTTCTTATAGCCCTCCCACAAACAAAACATCAAAGCAACGATTCGGATGTTGCAACCACATTAAACAATGTATCATCATGTTGTTGAATAAACAATAGCAACAGCATCTGTTTTCCTAATGCAGCCTTGGTTCTTGAAAAAAGTTACTTTAATTCTGTTATTTATAGGGCCAATACTTCGTACATTCTTTCTTCCCCTCTTAGAAGTCACTTTCAAATATTTTGTATGTTTTTTGTTTCTGCAACTGATAGTCTTGCAAAATTGCACATATTAAATTGAGTGTGTATATGTGTGTTTATTTTACATATAAAACAGCAATTGCAGCAACAGCAACAAAATATGCCCTCAAAACAATTCTTTATTGTTTAAGTGTTAAACAATAATAAATTAATTACAAAGCAAACATCCTTTTAAAGGCACAAACATATGCATTCATGAATATACATAAATATGTATTGGGTTGGCAACTAAGTGATTGCCGATTTGAGATAAGAAGAAAATTAAATTTTTTTTTATAAATATAACTTTATTAAATTATATACTGCCCGTTCTTATCGATGACCTTTTTCCATCCTTCTGGCAGTGTAAAAATTTCACGTTTGTAAAATTTCTGATCTTTGCTAGTAAAAAAACTGAATTAAACGTTGATGTCAGATCACAGCGTTATTAAAAATTTTACTATTTAAGCCGTTCTGCAAGGAACGAAGCAAATTGTAATCTGAAGGTGCCAGATCAGGGCTATATGGTGGATGTGATAAAACATCCCAACCCAGTTCCATTAATTTTTGACTTGTGGCCAAAGACGTGTGGGGCTTTGCGTTATCATGATGGAAAACAAGACCCCTACGATTTGACAATGCCGGCTGCTATTTTTGAATTGCCAAACCAATTTCGACTCTGCCTTTCTTTCAATGCTTCATTATGTATATGAACTACGGCACATAACTTCCTTTCCTTTTTGGAAGTAATATAATAAAATATTTTTTAAAGTACTCGTCCCATTCTTTCATTTTTAAATTGGAATAAAAACAAAAATAAAGCACAAATCGATATAATCTATATAAAGCACAAAATATGGTTGTTTGTATGTATGTATGTTTGTATGATTATTTCTTTGTCGGAAAGCTATAGCTTCCTACACCAGTGATGCAATCTTTCCAAAATTTTCAGTTTGTTATTAGATATACGGTTGGTAAAATAGGGAACTTATTTTTTTGATATGCGACGTGGGCGTGGCTCCTCCCATACAAAGTAAATATTTATCATTGCGTAGCTTGGTAAAAGTAATAGGTAGCACCTTGAAATTTTGCACCCGTAACCTCTATATTAACATACATAGTTTGGAGAAAGATAGACTAGATTAGGATAGTGGACATGGTACCTCACATACAAAGTGAAAAAATATTTTCCTGTATCTAGAGAATTGAAGAAGGTAGCACCTTGAAATTACTTACCAGTAACCCTCATATTAACGTACATAGTCAAGCTAAACACAGGCTGAATTGGAATAGTGGGCGTGGTACCTCCCATACAAAATGAAAAATGATTATCGTGTTCCTGGCGAATTACAACAGATAAAGCCTGAAAGCTTTTCACGAATAACCCCTATGCCAATGCACATAGTCTACCAAAAAACAAACTGGATTGGGGCAGTGGGCGTGGTACCTCCTATACAGAGTGTACCTGGAGATCTAAAAGAGGTAGAGTCCTCAGAATAATGTGCATTGTCTGGCAAAATGCAGACTGGGTTAGGAAAGTGGGAGTGGTACATCTCTTAAAATGGAAAAATTATTGTCGTATTAATACGTATAGTCTAGCAAAAAACAGATTGGATGGGAACAGTGGGCGTAGTACCTTGCATGTAAAGTGAAACGGTTTTGTCGTGAGTATAGCGAGCTCTTTTGTTGAAGGTTGGCCATACTTTTCTTCCAAGTGTTTATTTTATTTTTTCTGGATGGGAGTAGCAAAGTGCACCAGGGATAGCTAGTTTGTTTATTAAATTAAAGGTAGAAATCCAAACAATAAGAAACAATATAGATTAGATGCTCTGACCACGTTTACAAATCGAAAAAAAGTCCATCTATCGGCAATTGCTTAGTTGCCAACCCAATATAACAATATCTACATAACTACTATTCATTTGTAACACTTTAAGAACTAGCTGCTGCGCTAAAGACAGTGGAGCAGACTAGTGGGTGATACTTATTATTTAAATACGATTTAAATAAAAGTAATTGCTTTCAAAAATTTTTGTTCCTCTAAGTTTGGGCCAAGGTATATTTATCTTACTAGTTAGTGTCGTCCGCCCAGCTGATTTAGTAGTTCGACATGTCAAAAGTTGTATGTGTTCAGAAATTTTATAGTGTAGAAGTGAGAAAGCAATAAAACACATACACGCCTTCTCAATTTGCTTATATGTTTTTTGACATTTCGAACTACAAAGCAACAACAAAATGCCATGTTGTTCTTGTATTGTTGTAGGGATGCCACTACCTAGTAAAATAAATATACCTTGGTTTGGGCATTGTAAAGGTATCGATTTTTGTTGAAAATTTAAATGTTAAGAATTTGTTCCATTTTTCTAGAGTACTTTTCCCATAGGCAGTTTTATCAAAATCAGTTATTGCCATTTAAATAGCAAATTTTAAGGGGACTGATACACTAACATATGCCGATGACAACTCAGCTATATCAGCTGGTACATTCGGAGTAAAAAAATTTGAAACAAATTCTCCACACTAAGGCCCTTATTATGAGTTGCTTTCGATTTTCGACAAGAACAATATGGCATTTTTTTGTTGCTTTGTAGTTCGAACTGTCAAAAAACATAGAAGGAGTTGAAAGTGTATGTGTTTTATTGCTTTCTCACTTTTGCAATATAAGATTTTTAAACACTATTGTATAACTTTTGACATGTCAGCTGCTCAGATGACACTACTTGTTTTTACTGTTGTTTTTTAACAAATGTCAGCAGTAAATTAATTTATTTTAATTTCATGCAGGTCTAAGTTGTAAATACAAAAAAAAAACAATCGGATAAACTCGTTTTTCTAATAGAATTAAACTGTCAGGTGGCAAAATGAATGTGCACAAACATTCAAGCGGCAAAAAATTAGTAATAAAAAATTAGTGTGATCCCGTACTCAACTTTGGGATCCCTCGGGATCCCACTTATACCGAAAACTGTTCCCGTACTGCAAGATTGGGTAAAAGAGAGAAATTTTGAGAGAGAGTATTCTTCTTCCTCATGCACGAAACAGCCCAAACTTTTTCTTCGGGTTGAATGTGTAAATGCAAAACAATCAGCTGTTTGAAAGTAAACAATAGAAAATTCAAAAAATGTTGTATGTTCATATGCTCACAAAAGTGCACAAAATCTGTTATTTAAGAGTTTTAACATAAAAGAATAATAAGTTAAACTTCTAAAATATGTTGGGAATTCCGAGTACATTTAAAATATTTGTGTTTTTAAGTTTTACTATTTACGAATGCATACAAAACACTTTGACAGAAAGTTTTGGGATATAAAGTTGGTTTTTTTGTGTTCTCGTACTTTTGGGCTTTTTTGTGTGTAACAGAGTTTATTTTTGTTTTTTCTCATTTTACCGAACTTTTCCCAAAAGTACGGGATCGCACCTAATATTAATAGTATCAGCTGATATAAATGTACTATTGTGAATAGTCCAATTGAGTCAATTTCACAATAGCGCTATTTTTATCGAATGTGTGCTATAATACCAAATGCAACTTCGTTCGATCATCTCCTTAGTTTGCAATCTTAGGTAAGATTGGTCTTTTTAGGTTTCTGCAAGTACACCAAAATCAACATCCTGATTGTAGTAATGGGATCTTCTAGTTAGTTTTACGGATTGTCGGATTGAAGTTGCATTTTGTGTAGTTATTAATTTGAGGTTTTTTGAGATATATCCTACATTTAAACGATTTATGTGAATGCATATTAACGGTGATAGGATTTCTTGTGGGTTCCATATATTTTAACAATTATATACATATTTATACTACTTTTTACCTAATGTCTAATTTCAAATACCTTACTTGAATATATGTACATGAACACAATGGCAAAACAGGCATTTTATTTTCCGTAAACGATATTGACTACACAGAAAAATTGTTTTGCTCCAATTAAAGGATTTAATTAATTTCGAATACAAATTTAATTAACTATTTAGTTAACACAATTATATATTTAATAAAGAATAAAAATAAATAATTGAAAATTTAATTAAACTAGAGTTCGCCCTGTGGTCGAAATACGACCAAATTTATTTTTGTAAACTTTTTATATATTTTTCAAAAGTATATACAAAGATGGAAATAAGAATAGAATGAACAAATAAAATAAGTTTTTCCTTCTGAGTGTTTAGGGAGTTGCCAAGCCAATTTTTTTAGCAAATTAAGAGAGAAAGAGGCTTTATGATTGGCTAATATTATTAACTGCTTTTAACTATCTTGGACACAAAAATGTAGAAGAAAAAATACATTCTGCACTGCTCCTATTTACAATCTATCAAACAAAAAAAAAAAACAAAAATCAAGCAAATACGTTGAGTTTAAGTCAGTTAAAATGGTTCTAAACTTTTTTCACTGACGTATTTATATATAGATTTGCATCCGAAACTAACTAAAACCTTTAATTGGTGCAAACAATTTTTCTTGTGTAGCTGGCTGCAAAAATCGTCATACATTAGTAAAACTATAGGTCAAATATGTCCAGCCGGCTGCAGGCCAGGACTGTGAAGATGATCCTTTAGCAAAACAAATGTGTTCTTAAGGTAAAGGATTACCTTCAATTCAAAAAATTTTAATAGTTGCAGATTTTCTAATCACTATTTAAGATTTTAATCTAACTTGAAAGCTAAGCTGTATCAGCAACTGCCATTCAACAGGCTTTCCTGATCTTTGTTGTTCAGGATTACTTTAAAGGCTGGATTTTCATGATGTTGGCGGCAAGAAATGTCACTACAAAACGCGGTATAGCGAACAGACAAGTGATCACCACAACGACTAGAGTTGAACGCTTTTATCTTCCATGGCTACAGGGCCAGGAATTGCGTTACTAAAATGGAGGTATGCGGCTATAATAGGTTCTATAATTTCATATGCTCTGAATTTCAAAAGCTCTGAATGTTATACTGTATCTAATTCCAATAGACCTTCATTTAATTGGCAGCACTAGTAATGCGGTCATATTGTCTGCATCGGATTGTCTGCATTGTGGAGATCTAGATATTAGTTCGACTATCTTCAGATTTGAGGGTTACATCTTTCTACTCAATACTACAATTAAACTTTGATTGCTCTTTCAGAGTATTGTTTAATTCTAAACACGAAAAGCAATGGGTAACATAGTGCTTTACTGCAATACCTCTTTATAGACCTACAATTCGGGGATGAACTGTGTTGTTGGTTTTAAAAGCTTTTCAGAAAAACTTGCTTTACGTTGACCTTATCTTCTTCCCAACGGCAAAGGTGTTTTTCAGGCTGAAATTCTGGCTCTTAAAGAGGCATGTAGAGTTCTCTTTGAGAGGAATATTGGGTTCTCATCTCTCTTCATAAAAAACAACACTTAAGCTGTGTTCAGACTAGTCAAATATTTGACGCAAAAAACGTAACCACTATTTTTTGCCGCGTTTATTAAATCTTACATAACACGTATATTAATAATTTATGATTGATAAGATAACCATCGTAATATGTAACCTTCTATATTGAGTAGAAACTTATTAACTTAATGATTATTTGCTAAGACCAAAAAATTGTTTACATTACTTAGTGGTTACGCCTATTTGGTCAAATATTTGACTAGTCTGAACACAGCTTTAGTTTTTGATATCCAACGCATAACTTAGGAAATTCGAAAAAACACTCTTAAACCAAGTTCATATACTCGTGTTTTCATGAATTGGATGTCTACTGTATTTTCTGCTAAAGTTAAAAACAGAAGCCATAACAATAAAATAAACATCATCATTGCTGCATTTTGCATAGTTAAACGTACAAACATAAACGTGTATGACCAGAAATTTTATATCCCGATAGTTCTGGCTATCAAGCCTTTTCCCGATCTAGAGAAGATGTCTACGATAAAAACTAGTTTGTGATAATTTATGTATTAATTCATTATAGATTATAAAAGAACAGTTAGTATCCAGTCCGACTTTATTGCTTCCAGGTAATATGTCATGCGTAACAAGTTATTCAAATGTCCCTGGCTGTAGTAAAAGTGCAACTTAGACAGTTTCAAAACTGCTGGGATGATTTTGTGTCTAAAAATATGTACTTGTATTCTACTTACTTGTTGGCAATGTTATATCTTGGCATTTGCATGTGAAACGTAGTTTGCAATAACTTCTCTTGTGGTCTAATAATTCAGCCAAGTCGTTGAAACATTCTCGACAATTGCCGCAAATTAATGTATCCGGATTGCCTAGGAAGAGAGAAACAAATGAATAAAATAAAATAAAATTAAAAGAATAAACGTATTAAGAAATTATGTTGAAGCTATAAAAAATAGGTTTTGAGGCGAAAACGTTTATATTTTTATTTAAAAAGAATTGTATTGGAAATTAAACAGAGTACGTAAATTCTAATCACTTACTGTACACTTTAAACAGACCCCATTGTTGATTCATAGATAATTGTTCTGTTTGCTGATTTGCTATTTGAAGCTGTTGTTGTTGTTGCTGACATTGAGTTGACTTTTGTTGTTTAAGTTGTTGTTGATGATGGAGCTGTAGCTGTTGTTGCTGTTGGAGATGATTTTGTAGTGGTGACAAGGTCAATGACAGCGGTTGCATCAGTTGTACGGCTGCTTGTTGTTGCTGGTGTTGTTGATGTTGCTGTGTATGCAACAATTGTGTCTGATGCGTTGTGGGTGAGGTTGTGGTGGACATTTGTTGTTCGCCATTATGCGTGAGCAACGATGCGGCCGATGAGGCTAACGATTGCTGTTGATTCGATGATCCTGTAATCAGGGGAGAACTCAATTTAAGCTGAAGGCCACCATTTGTTACGGCTGCATATTGAGCGGCTGCAACAGCTGCTGCAGCCGCTTGCTGTTGTTGTTTCATGTGATGATGTTGTTGTTGCTGTTGTAGAAAAACATTAAGGCTAGTGTGGTGTGGTGTTGTCGTAGAGCCATTACAAGCAGCAGCCGCTGCTATTGCTGTAGCGCCATTTGAATTTGACATGAGATTTTGTTGATGCAACATCATTTGCTGTTGAGGCAATAAATTTGCCATGGCAGCCATTGCTACAGCAGCCACCTGATGTTGTTGGTGCTGGTGATGTTGGTGCTGTTGTTGAGCTAAATGTTGTTGTTGTTGCTGTTGAGCCACAGCTGCAGCCGCTACAGCCGCTTTAATATTATTACTTGCAACAGCATCGCTAAGTGATACCATGCGACTTGAGTTGCTTATCAAACGTTTACGCTTTTTAGGACGCAGCGTATTGCCACGGTTTATGGTTGAAGAACAGTAGCTGTCATAGAAATAGTCCCTAAAAAAGAAAGAAATCAATTTCAATTTTATCCCTATTAATTTCATTGTCAACAACAAATTGTTTTATACGAAAAAAAGCTACACATACATATAACCATTGAAAAAAAGTGGCCAACGCAAATAAATTGATGCGCTTATTGTCGCTCCATTTAACAAGACATTGTTTACAAATTACCATTTAGTTTTTGACCCAAACTTGTAGCCAACAATTTATTTGTGTCCCTGCCCTTGGTAATGGGTATTGAGAGCAAAAGGAGAACAGCAAAACTTTAACACTTATTTACTTAGTGCAAACAAAACTAACATCATCAGCATCAACAGCTACACAAATTTACCAACAATCAATATTTTTTTTTTTTGTTTTTATTCTTTTAACAACTCACTAAACTCTCCCTTGTAGAGGTCACTTGGAAATTGTTTTCGATACTTATTGAAACAAAGCAAAAAAAAAAAGATTTTATTGAAAAATATGGTCTGTGAAACTTTGTAACGATAATGTCAATATTTGATTTTGGTCTGATGTAGCCCAGCGAACATTATTTGTTGCTGGCAATAGAATAAATGAACTTGAATAAAAATTATTTTGAAAGAGTATTTTTAGAATTATCTTTAAGGATATTTTAATGTAAAGGTCGATCTTCACTTTAATACATTTTCGTGCATAACAGCTTAAAGCACAACATAGAGCTCGTTCATACTTAAACCTAATACGAATAACAAATTCTTTATTCGCTTAGAAAATATATATAATATTACCTTCTATTCTTTTCATTTTCCATTTTTCAACTTACATACGCTATAAGTTTCTGTACCAGTGCCAACAATTTACAAACGATTTGTCGGCCTCTTTATAATTTTACAAACCCACGAGCATAAAGCGCTATCGCATCATTTCCTTTCTCCTTTTGCTTTAAGGGGTTTGTAACCTTTAAGGGGCATCTATAAAGTTAGTAACAGAATTACATATTAAAAGCAAATGTCGTTAGGCTAAGCTCAATTAATTCTTCGTCTTTTTATTAACCGACTTCAAAAAAAGAAGCAGGTTATCAATTCGTCTGAATGTTGCTTTTTTTATTTTTATGCACGTAGAACTCAGTCATTTCTGACCCGATTTTTTCTTTATTAGAAAGGAAATGCTTACAGATTCGTCTCATTTTAAAAGAAGTTCAGAATTTTGAAAATTAAAGGGTGTCCCCATACAACATACGTGTTTTTTACGTTTATTATGAACCGTAAAGGGCACCCTTTTAAAATTTAAAAAAAACTGCATATCACTATAGCTGCCAATAACAGAAATTAATTAAAAAATAAACTTAAAAATTAAAGGGTGTGTGACGTCAATTTAAATATATGAACCATTTGAACCATTGTAGACAATCACTTGAAAATTGGTCAAAATGTCCAATATTTATAATCAGAAATTAAATATTTATAATTAGAAGTTAAAGGGTGTCCCAATAGTTGATGTAATTTGATGTATATTGCAAAACTTTTAAAACTTAACAGAGAGACGGTTGAAATTTACAAAGAACCTGTATATCTAAGTCCTTTATAACATCAAGTATATAATTTAAATTTGGAAACTAAAGGGTGTCCCCATAACTGATATAATTTTACCTATCTAGCCCTATCTTTTGAACCGTTTTAGACAAACACTTGAAAATTAGACAGAATCTCCACTACTATGTCCCGTATAATAACATTTATAAATATTTAAAATTATAAAGGGTGTCTTAATAGGTGATGTAAATTGATGCATATGGCCAAAATTTTGAACCGTTTTAGACAGACATTTAAAATTTAAAAAGAATCTCTTCTTTTTAAATAAGTGTCTAATTTAAAATTGTACATTAAAGGGTGTCCCCTAGGTGATATTGTTTAACCTATATGACCATATCCTTGGAACCGTTACTGTGGCAGTAATAATAAGTGTAAAAAAATAAAGGGTTCCTCATATCTGAGTTAATTTTTTGTATATGGCTTTATCAGCTAAACCGTTATGGATAGACATTTGAATGTACAGAACGTATATTACTATGTCCGTTAGAGCAACAAGTATAAAAGTATTTGATTTGAATACTATTTCTAACAGATTACTTTCTTTTAAAATTTTAGTTTAGAATTGATGCACATATAATTGTTTTGCAGTCGGTTTTTTTTTTGCAAGAATTATTTGACATCTTTATTTCCTGGACAACAATGACAATACCGTGGCGAATTAGTTGTAAGCATGATTTCGCTTAGTATGAAAACCTTAATGTCATTGCAACAAATCTGTGTAAATTTAAGCTAAGTTTCATTTAAATAAACGTTTAAACTTTCGGCCAGATGGAGATCATTATTTTGCGTAATCAAAAAATAAACAACGCCGTTGCTGACACTATAAGGCCCATTATTATAAAAGCTAAAGTTAAGATTTTGATGCAGCGATAAGTAGTTTTTGGTTATAATAACGAGGATAATGCTCATTGCTATAACTTCTCCTTAAAGTACGATATAGTTAAAGGTTGTTTTTAGCTTACTTTTAATAACGAAAAACTGTTTATCGCTCCAACAAAATCCTAACTTCAGCTATTGGCAAGTAATAACAATGGGCCTAAGTGTAATGTTAAGATCTGTGTGTGATTAGGTATAAAGCCCCAAACGGAGCTTTCTGCAAGCAGCGGGTCTCCTCCTCGAGACCCTTGATCGTTAAAACTGTTAAGAATAATGCTAGATTAATTTTGATAATTTTTAAAGATGATCAAGCTTTCCTTGACCCAGCTAATAAACCTGACTATTAAACTGAATTCGTCACCAGCTGTCTTCGAGTACTGAAAAGCAATAAACCAATAAACTTGCTTGAAAAAGTACCGCTTACTATGCCGTTAAACTGAAAGTTTTCTAATGTTGCTAATCCTCAAAAAGGGTGATGCTAACAACCCTGAAACTGTGGGGAAATTTTCTCCTTATTAAAGTTATATTCGACTAAAAAGAAAGGATGTGGGCTCTGTTAGCCATACATCACAGGGATGTCTTGCAAAACGTAAGAACAACCTTAAAGCATACAACTTTTTGTTTAATTTTAAAATACTTATTTTTAAGGTTCCGTACCTAAAGGGTAATTGTAGCTTTCGCTACAATGTCTGTCCGTCTGTCTATTAGCGCCTTTTATATCTGGAACCGTAATAGGTAGACTCTTGAAATTTTCACAGAAGATGTATAACTATTGCCGCTAGAGCAACAATAACTAAAACATATAGGATGTTCCGATAGAGACGTGTTATTCACGTGTTTATTTTATATATGCGTTTATTTCTTTAACTGTAGGAGGCAAACACTTAAAATTTACAAACAAAAATAAAAACTTGTTCGCTATATAAACAAGTATAAAAAATAAACCTTAAAATTAAAGGGTGTTCTGATAGTAATGTGATTTGCATCATGAAATTTCCATAGATGATATTTCATTACGGCTCTATAACAAATAGCAAAAATTAAAGGTTTTTCCGACAGTGAAGAGATTTGCTTTATATAGCCTAATTTTTGAACTATAATAGGTAGACTCTTAAAATTTTCACACAAGGTGTATTAATATGGCCTTTATACCAAATAGTAAAAATTAAAGGGTATTCCGACAGTGTCGTAATTCGCACGTATATAGCCTTATTTTTTGAACCGTAATAGGTATAGTCTTGAAATTTTTACAGGATATATGTTGCTACGGCCGCTGTAATAATTAATAAAAATAAAAGGGTGTTCCGACAGTGACATGTGTTTTACGTATATTGCCTTAGTTTTGGAATCGTAATAGGTAGACTTTTGATATATTCATAGAAAGGGAATTGCCATGGCCACTATAGAAATGATAAAATTAAAGAGTGTTCCGACAGTTACATGATTTGGCCTTTTTTTTGTTGTTTGTTTTTCGACCGCAAAAGGTAAGCTCTTGTAATTTTTACAGTAGATGTGTTTGCATCGCCGCTGTAATAATTAAAGAGTATTCCGCAATAACATGATTTTACATTGTCTTATATTTTGAACCGCAATGTTCACGTC
Source organism: Phasia obesa (assembly GCA_949628195.1). Classification (NCBI taxonomy): domain Eukaryota; kingdom Metazoa; phylum Arthropoda; class Insecta; order Diptera; family Tachinidae; genus Phasia; species Phasia obesa. Next base: position 71,885,692 of record OX451217.1, on the reverse strand, counting down.
CATCTTGTATTTGGAAATCAAGATTTGGGACATGTTGACCTAGTGGTAAGTGCTAACGGAATAAAATTCCTGGGAGAAGTTTTTGCATGGTCATTATTTGAAGAATGTAATTAAATCGCTGCATTGGTACGTGACTTTAAAGAAGACAAAATAAAACTTGAAAACAGAACAAATAGTGCGAAATATAATAAAACCAGTTCCCTACTTCCCGTGTTACACATAAAGCTTATCGAGAAAAGACACGCACACTTCCCTCTCGTAGAGTTAAAAAATAAGATCTTATCAGTCTATGGTTTTAATTGTAAAAATGTTATTATTGTGAACCATACTTATAGTTATAAACACTTCAAATTTTATTTTTTTTTAATTATATTTAAAAAACAACAACAACAAAAAATACCGTAGAACCAAAAACCTTTCTCGTTTTGTTAAAGTCGGCTTAAAAGTATGTAATTTCTTTAAAATCTAAATTTAAATCAAATTCACTATTATGGATGACGGCATTATAAAGAAACTTCAAAAAATGTTGTTAATTTTTAACTACATTAGACGTGAAGAGTATTTTATATTGAACTTTATATTGAATAAAAACTACAAATCCTAACAACACTACAATTCCTAGTAGTAGTGTCGTGTTTCTAACGAGTGATTTTTTAAGAGCTTGAGAACTTTTTTTTAAAAAAAAACGCATAAAATTTGCAAAATCTCATCGGTTCTTTATTTGAAACGTTAGATTGGTCCATGACATTTACTTTTTGAAGATAATTTCATTTAAATGTTGACCGCGGCTGCGTCTTAGGTGGTCCATTCGGAAAGTCCAATTTTGGGCAACTTTTTCGAGCATTTCGGCCGGAATAGCCCGAATTTCTTCGGAAATGTTGTCTTCCAAAGCTGGAATAGTTGCTGGCTTATTTCTGTAGACTTTAGACTTGACGTAGCCCCACAAAAAATAGTCTAAAGGCGTCAAATCGCATGATCTTGGTGGCCAACTTACCGGTCCATTTCTTGAGATGAATTGTTCTCCGAAGTTTTCCCTCAAAATGGCCATAGAATCGCGAGCTGTGTGGCATGTAGCGCCATCTTGTTGAAACCACATGTCAACCAAGTTCAGTTGTTCCATTTTTGGCAACAAAAAGTTTGTTAGCATCGAACGATAGCGATCGCCATTCACCGTAACGTTGCGTCCAACAGCATCTTTGAAAAAATACGGTCCAATGATTCCACCAGCGTACAAACCACACCAAACAGTGCATTTTTCGGGATGCATGGGCAGTTCTTGAACGGCTTCTGGTTGCTCTTCACTCCAAATGCGGCAATTTTGCTTATTTACGTAGCCATTCAACCAGAAATGAGCCTCATCGCTGAACAAAATTTGTCACATTTGAACATTTCGAACCGAACACTGATTTTGGTAATAAAATTCAATGATTTGCAAGCGTTGCTCGTTAGTAAGTCTATTCATGATGAAATGTCAAAGCATACTGAGCATCTTTCTCTTTGGCACCATGTCTGAAATCTCACGTGATCTGTCAAATACTAATGCATGAAAATCCTAACCTCAAAAAAATCACCCATTATAAATGAGAATAATTGATGATTGATGAACTTTTCTTATTGGCAGTGAAATATATTAATGGACTTTGATATGTTTGTGTAAATAATTTGTATATCCCTTAAACATATTTACTTAAATGTACATACATATGTATAAGTATGGGTGTGTAACGTATACACTCAAATGCACACATTTGTGTGAATCTAATGTAACACTCCCAAAAAATGGCCAAATAAAGGAAATAATATACAGCTGAATTTTAAAATAAATACACAATTTCATGCGTCACATGAGTGAGTATTTTAATTAAAATTCATTATAATTTTATTTTTTGTTTGCTATTTCCAGTATGTTTATATTGCTTTTTCTATTTAATTTCGGAATTTGACAAATTGACAGCACTCATGGCCACACTATACAACATTTTATATAAATGTTGAAACCGAAGTATGAAAGTAGAAACACACATTTGTAATAATAGGTATGAATGTATATGTATATTCAAAGTGTATTAATATTAGTATGCAAGTAGAAACAATTTGAACAGCAAGCACACTTTAACAACATAATCAAGGGATATCCATTTGTCAGGTGAAAGCGAAACGACAACACACACAGAAGATAAAAAAGTATGAATTTTGTTTTGTTTAGTTGGCTGGTTTTGTCAAAATATATTTATTCGCCTTAATTGATATCAGAGCAAAATGTAAAATAATTCTTGAAATAAAACCGACTTCAAAACAGACAGATGCGTATCAAATCTAAGCTAAAAAGTTTAAAAGCTCACTATCAATCAGTATACGCCAAAATTAGGTAAAAAATATATAGTATATTTAAAAATATAATATATAGTATATTTAAAAGTATATAGTATATTTTTAAATATACTATATATTTTTTACCTTTTATTGCAGGGGTCATAGAAGTAAGGACTATGTGAATTTCAAGCTTGTGTCTATTACTGTTTAAAATATATGCTCAAGGCAAATTCATGCAGAGATCGGAGGCGCACATGTTTAAAATATATGCTCAAGGCAAATTCATGCAGAGATCGGAGGCGCACATGTTGACGCCTTTTCTACTCGGGGTACACCTCAAGGAGGAGTTATTTCACATAACCTTGTGGATTTAAGCATTCAATGAAATTCTGTAAAATCTAGATGCACATGGCGTAAGCGTAGTGGCATACCCTGATGCTGTAGTGATATTGGTCAGAGGAAATTTTCTGAATACCTTGACTGAATAAACGGAACGGTCTCTAAAGACCTTAAGCCAGTATAAACCCCGATAAAACAAAGACTTTTCACAAGAAGAAAAGTATTTAGCTTCAGCCCCCCAAAACTTGGGGGAAAACTCTGCTGCGGTCAAAAGAAGCGAAATTTCTAGGGGTAATTTTTGACCAAAATCTTAAATGGAAAAGTAACCTTCAGGAGAAAGTTAGAAAGGCATTTGACGCAATGTACTCCTGTCAAGCTCTAATTGGAAAAGCGTGGGGACTTAATCCACGAATGATCTACTGGATATACACCGCAATTGTTAGATCAGTATTGTGCAATGGAGCACTTGTATGGTGGCCAATTATGGAAGCACGTACTCATCTGTTATTTATAGAAAATGTAAATAGAATAGCAACTGACGCACTGTGTAGAATACTTGGAATTGACCCTTTAAAATTATATACAAAAGAATATGCTTTAAGAACGCAATTAAGATTGAGACAGAATAAAAATTTAAAAATTAAGAGTTATGGTCACTCTTTACTGATAAGTTAATATCAAGTAGAAAACATAAAAACCGATTACTTGACGCCTGAAATACATTGGAACAAGGAAATTAATAAAATAATCCCAAGGAAAGATGACTGGAAACCTTTGAATAATTTCACTAAAACGAATTGCGATATATAAAGATGGTTCAAAAAAGGATAATGGGACAGGAAGCGGTGTATACTGCGAAAAGTTAGGTATCATACATAGTTCTAGACGGGATAGCTTATGTAACATTTTCCAAGCCGAATTTTTTGCTGTGTCTGAGGCTGCCAGGTTACTTTGTAAGAGGCCGATATTCTCAAGTGATATCACTATTTAGATAGACAGTCAGGCGGCTATAAAAGCTCTCGGAAATAGATGTATTAGATCGAAAGTAGTCAGCCGTTGTTGCAGAGAGCTACACCTTCTCAATGAACAACACGCACTGAAACTGTGCTGGGTACCCGGTCATTACAACATTATAGAAAACGAATCTGCATATGAGTTGGCGCGAGCTGGAGCTGACTTAGACATAAGCGTCAGATGTGAGGACATATACCCTGGTCTCGATTCTACAAATGAGAGGATAAGAAAAATATTTAGACGTGATGCCGACACAACGTGGAATAATTCCTTGGGATACACACAGACAAAATCATTGCTGGAGGTAAAAGGTATTGGAGAAAGGGATAAGCTGTTATGTATGAGTAAGTCAGAACTAAGAATGTATGTAGGTATAATAACAGGACATAATGAACTTAGATACTTCTTGAAAGAGATTCGACTTTGTGATGATATCTGCAGATGGTATGGCAAAGAAGAGGAAAACACATTCCACTATCTTTGTCAATGCCCTGCGTTATCACACAGCCGTAATAAATGTTTTGGCTCTTTTTTCTTTCAGAATATGGAGGACTTGAAGGGTATGGGAGCTAAGTAAATACTCAAATTTAATTATGTGTGATCCTCTATTAACCTAACCTAAGCTCTTTGCATACACATACTATATAATTTTCAAGTGCCTATCTGTACATATGTACATCAAAAGATAAGGCATTATAATTCAAATTAAGTCTCTCATGGAGACAACCTTTAACAACCTTAAATATGATGAACTACCTTTAAATTTAATTTTTTAGAAGACAGCAATATATATTCAACGAAATTATCAATTATCTGTATATTACGCTTCCAAAGAAATACATGAAATTACATCACCTATAGGGACACTCTTTAATTTACAATTTTAATTATTTATAATTTTTATAGCGGTCAGAGTATTACACATTATGCGTAAATTTTAAATGTCTATCTATAATAATTGAAAAGATAAGGTCATATAGGTATATGATATAACATCACTTATCACTTACCACCTTTTATTTTTTGGTTTAGATATTTATATTTATGAGAGTGAAAATAGTAATACATATTCTGTGTAAATCTCAATGTTTGTCAATAACGATTCAAAAAATAATACCATATACATAAATTACATCACCTATAGCGGTATGAAGTTACCTGTAAGGACACTCTCTAAGTTTTTTCTACTTGTTATATTTTCAAGAGTTTATCTAAAAGGGTTCAAAAGATATAGTCATATACACCAAATTTCAAAGCGGCACCCTTCAATTTCCAACTTTATACTTTTAATGTAATGTAAATATTAAGTGTATGTCGATAACGATTCAAAAAATTAGGTCATGTGCATCAAATAACATTACCTATTGGGATACCCTTTAATTTCCAATTTAAAATTTAATATTTTTGTTGATAGATTGTCAATAGAAGCAGTGCAGAATGTTTTTTTCTTCTACATTTTTGTGTCTAAGATAGTTAAAAACAGTTAAGAATATTAGCTAATCATAAAGCCTCTTTCTCTCTTAATTTGCTAAAAAAATTTGGCTTGGCAACTCCGTAAATACTCAGAAGGAAAAACTTATTTTTTTTGTTTATTCTATTCTTATTTCCATCTTTGTATGTACTTTTGAAAAATATATAAAAAGTTTAAAAAAATAAATTTGGTCGAATTTCGACCACAGGTTGAAAAGATGGAGCCATGCGGGACAAATAACATCAGTATGAGGGCATCATTTAAATTCCAAATTCAAATTATATACTTTTTGTTATACCGTACTTGGCAATAGAGGTGCTTTCGCAATTTCAACTGTCTGTATATAACAGTTCAAGAGTTTCGTCATATAGACTAATTTACATCAACTATTATATAGCCACAATTTAATTACCAGTTTTAAGATAAAGACTTGTTTTTATATTTAATATTTTATTATTTGTAAATTTCAACAATTGGTCTATAACAATTTGTCCAAGAGTTTAGCTGTATACATCAGCTATCGGGAGACTCTATAATTTATAATTTTAAATATTTATACTTGTTATTATAACGGAAATAGCTATAGACATTATGTATAATTTTCCAGTGTTTGTCCATAACGTTACAAAAGAATGGGCTATAAGCCAAATAACATCAATATGGGAGCACCCTTTAATCTTCCATTTCAAATTTTATACTTTTTGTTTATAGCGGACTTGGCAATAGAAGTGCTTTGCAAATTTCAAATGTCTGTCTATAACGGTTCAGGATTTAGGCCATATATATAAAATTACATCAACTATTGGGACACCCTTTAATTTATATTATGAAATATTTATACTTTTTATTATAACCGACTTGTAATTATAATTTTCGAATGTTTGTCTATAAAAGTTCAAAAGATAGGGCCATATATGTATGTCAAATTACGATACATAAGGGGGCACCCTTTAATTTTTAAGTTTATTATTTTACAGATTTTTGTTATCTGGAGCTATAGTGATACGCACTTTTTTTAAATTTTAAACTGGTGCCATTTACGGTTCGAAATACAAGTAAAAATCATGTATGTTATAAAGGGACACCTTGCGGGCATGAACATAAAAAAGCAAAAATCAGACGAATTGATAACCTCCTTCTTTCTTTGAAGTCGGTAAAAAATAATTGTGTTCGCTTACTTTCAATGCAGAAACTTCCAAAATTTATGAAAAATATTTAATTGAATTATTTTTTCCACATGTAATAATTTAAGGGCTTAATAATCTTATGAGAATCTCTAAAAAATGTCAAAACGATCTGCTATATTTCAATAGCTGCAGCCTGCATGACCAGCGAATAACAAAAAATAAAAATACTAACAATTTTTAATTATAGAACAAACCTTATATCAAGGCACAGCTGCATGCAAAATGACCCTATGAAAAATCGCCCAAAAGCATAAATGAAAAATTGCCCAAGAAATCTTCATACAAGATTGAGTAATATTTCATATGAAAAGTAACCCAATAAGTTTGGGGGTTTTTTCGTAATTTTTGGAGAATAATTCATTTTCATTAATGTTTTAATGAAAGATCACCGACTTCAAAAAAAGAAGGAGGTTATCAATTCGTCTGTGTGTTGCTTTTTTTTTTTTTTTTTTTTTTTTGTATGTTTGTGCCTTCATAACTCGGTCATTTCTGAACCGATTTTAAAAATTTTTGCGCCATTAGAAAGGTTATGGCTACAGATTGGTCCCATTTTAAAAACAGTTCAAAAGTTTAAAAATTAAAGGGTGTCCCCATACAACATACATGTTTTTTACGTGTATTATGAACTTTATAGGTCACCCATTTAAAATTAGAAAAAAGTGCGTATCACTATAGCTCCCAATAACAAAAAGTAATTAAAAAATAAAATTCAAAATTAAAGGGTGACCCCATAGGTGACGTAATTTCACCTTTATAGTCCTATCCTTTGAACCGTTATAGACAAACACTTGAAAATTGCAAAGAATGTTCGTTGCTATGTCTGTTATAATAAGTATAAATATTTATAATTAGAAATTAAAGGGTGTCCCATTAGTTGGTTTATTTTGATATATATATGGCCAAACTTTTGAACCGTTATAGACAGACAGTTGAAATTTACAAAGAACTTGTATTGCTAAGTCCGCTGAAATAACAAGTGTAAAATATGAATTTGGAAATTAAAGGGTGTCCCAATAGTTAATGTAAAAGTGATATATATGGCCAAACTTTTCAACTGTTATAGATAGACAGTTGAAATTTACAAAGAACCTATATTGCTTAGTCCGCTATTACAAAAAGTATAAAATTTGGATAAGTTAAAGGGTGTCCCCATTATTGATGTAATTTGACCATTATGTCCTCATCTTTGAAACCGTTATAGATAAACACTTGAAAAATAGACAGAATGTTCACTACTATGTCTGGTATAACAACAAGTATAAATATTTAAAATTGAAAATTAAAGGGTGTCCCAATAGTTGAGGTAATTTGACGTATATGGACACAAAGTTAAAATTTACAAAGAATCTGTATGACAAAGTTCTCTTTAACAAGTATTTATATTAAAATTTGAATTTAAAGGGTGTCCCAATAGGTGACGTAATTTAATATATATGACCCTATCTTTTAAATAGTTATTGACAAACACTTAACAATTAGACAGAATGTCCATTACTATGTGTGTTAAAATAAGTATAAATATTTAAAATTATAAATTACAGGGTGTCGCAATAGTTTATGTAATTTGATGTATATGACCAAACTTTTAAGCCGTTACAGACAGACGGTTGAAATTTACAATGAACCTGTATTGCTACGACCGCTATAACAAGTATAAAATTTGAACTCGGAAATTACAGGGTGTCGCAATAGTTAGTGTAATTTTATGTATATAGCCAAACTTTTGATCCGCTGTACACAAACAGTCGTTTGGCATTGGTTTGACCTGAAAAAGCACAGAACCCTGTGGTCTTGTGCCCCTATATACTCCGGAAGTACTGCTCCCCCTGTAGAAAATCGACTGATATTTGTTTTAGATTATTGAATTCAAAAATTAGTTTTTTTATCTGAATTGACAGTTTGTGCTATGACATTTAAAAAATCCCGCTACAATCTTCCTCGAATATAATATAATCATTGTATAATTACCGTCTTAAAGAAACATGATTTTTAGTTTGTCTGTTTTGAAGTCGGTTTTTTTTTGCATGAATTATTAATAATAAGAGTGAAAAAAAACAATAGTTTGTCTTAAAAGCGATATATTTTTAATAAAAAATTATCACTAATAACACACTGTGTAATTTTTTAAGTCATGGCAAAATAACCATATACGGACACCACTACGTCATAAAAGACCAAAAAAAAAAAGACCCCTGTCTCCCAGTTTTGCCCAAAGTCCTCCAGTTTTTTTTATGGGCCCTCAAAATGTGGGGCCTCGATGTTATTTCGTCTTTTATCACGTTGTGGTGTCCGTATATGGTTATTTTTTCCGTGTTGCACTGTGTAATAAGTAGTTATAAAGTTTACCCTAAACCGCATAAGTGTTAAAATTAAAAATTTATTACGATTTAAACTGGAAAAATAAGCAACTTAGTTTCTGTCTCTGCTTTTCCAAAAAATTGATTAATTTACAGAAAATGTATTGACATCACATTTAATGTTGTATCAATGACATTTTTCAAAAAGCTTCTGATTCAAAGTTCCTTTGGGAGCAGTCCCAGGAGGAGCAGGATTCACAGCTTTCTTGGATTTTGATCAAAGATTACATACAGAAGTTGCAAGCTGAAAGTTTTCTCGATAAATTAAACCAATATCAAAGCCCTTACTAAAACTATTGACATTTTTATATTTAATAAGAAGACTGTAAATAAATTTGGGTGATAATTCATTTATATTTGGGTATTATTTCACAATTTTTGGGCCAAATTTTCATTTTTCTCTTTTGGACAATCTTTCATTTCTTTAGGGTGTTTATTCATTCGGCAATTTTTCATTTTTATTTTTGTGCGATTTTTCATAGGGCCATTTTGCTTGCAGCCTCAAGGCACATTAATCAGGTAGCCTCACTACGGAGGGGAAATATTAAAGCGAAAATTTTAAAATTTTTTTATGGAGTTTGATAGTTTTACTTCAATTTAAGGGGAAAAATTGTACGTTTAGCTGTCAAAATCCATATAAAAAAAATTTAAAATTTTCGCCTTAATACTTCTCCTTCGTAGTGAGGCTACCTGATTAATGAGCCCTGCCTTTTAAGATTTGTTCATTTCTACTTAAAGAAAATGGAAGTAAAAAATACAACCAAAAAATAAAAAGCAATTGAAACAAGCAGAACATTGAAATTGTTAAAAGCTGGACTTTCAAGACCACCTGATAATAATTTGCCTTCAACATAATTTTCACAAGAATGTTAAATTTGACTTAAATGACCGAAAAGAAAAAAAAAACAGCAGTTTCAAAACAAGAATTTAAGAAAAGACTGGGTAAAATATAAACAAAATAGACATTTGTTGTAGCTATTTTTGTTGCAAAAGAACCCATTCGCCTTTATTTACATGTCATTAAACTGGTGTTTTGGTAAATGTTTAAACAACTGTGGGCAAAAGAAGAGCAAGTTTCTACAAAAAAAGGTAAATAAATTTAAGTATGAAATCAAGGCATATTAATCATATAGCCTTACTACGGAGGGAAAATATTAAAGCGAAAATTTTTAATTGTTTTTGTATGGATTTTGACAGCTGAACTTACAATTTTTCCCCCTAAATGGAATTTTAACTGACGAACTTTATAATAAAAAATTGAAGATTTTCTCCTTAATATTTCCCCTTTGTCGTGTGGCTATCTGATTAATATGCCTTGCTATGAAATGTCCGTTTGAGTATTGCAAGAATTGCTATTTAATTACCCACAACTGCACAACGTTTCGTCTTTCTATGCTTGTGCTTCTTTTCTCCGAACCCTCTGCATCTTTATGTTTCTGTGTATGTTTGTCTGTTTAAATGTCTGTAAACAGCTAAGAGCCTTTAAAACCAAATTACAAATAAAGTCAAATGTTGGTTCTCGCATTTTTTTTTTTTTTTTTGAGGTTTTCTTGTGTAAATAACAAACAATCCAACAATTCATCACTTAAATGTCTTTTTCGGACAATGTAGCGCGTTGCTTCAAAAAATATACATTTGTTTGTTTGCCAGTAAAATTCAAGTACGAAATTCTGAAAGTGTCACACCCAATAAAATGTATTCGGTGAATAGATTTTTTGCCGCAGACCGTTAAATTAACTTCAAAGGAAGCGGTTATAAGTTTTTATTTTAAATATATGTATTTCAATCTTATAACTTGCAATATGTCCGTATCAAATAACATTTTACTATAAATGTAGCCCTTAAGCCCTCACATTAATTTAGTTTATTCAGTTACGCTTTTTATGGTTCTTAGGTCCCAATGAGCAGCCAGATTGCCATGACACAAAAACCACTCAAGGTCCTGAGAAATATGCACATAATTCACAAAAGCTGGTAATGCTTTAAGAAACCTTTAAGAAACTATTAAATAGACAAAAGCTTTCTTTTTTGTATTTAAAAAAGGCTTTTTTGTAACTCATTAATAATGTCCTTAGCCTTAGTATACCGCCAAAGAAAGAGGAAAATACTTCGCATAAATTCATAGAATCACTGTTAATGGCCACAAACAGATTTTAAGTCCAGTTAATAAAATATCTAGAATAGAGGAAAGAGTTTTCTGAAAATTGCCTATATTTTGCAAGTAATCATGTTGGTAAACTTCGGTATATTCAGGAGGGAGCTTTCAATAATAAAAACAAGGCTTAGGCCCTAATTTGAGTTGCATTTGATTTTCGATCTTCGCTGGCTAACGAATATCGAATATAGAATGTCAAATTCGTATTGTGAGTTTTAGCAACCCTTCTTAACCTATGTGGCAAGACATAATTGACTAAACAATTACGGCCAAAAAATGAAACAATAAATAATTCAAGATGTTAACTTAAATGGTTTGAAATAATGTAATCCTGAGAAATTCGGTGAAACTGTTTCAACTGACCTCACTTGCAAACAATCATATTTTAAGTTTTTTTTTTCACCAAATTTTTAGCTGAATAAAGTTTTTATTTATTTTTGCCGTTTTCATTTGACCTCAAGTTATAAACTACCAAAATGTAGTCGTATGTGTGTATTTATTAAACCTTGTCACTCTGGTATATGTTCGCGCCAGTATGTATGCTATTGAAATCTATAGGTTTGAGTGTTCTGTCAACACTACATACAGACAATAGTTGACATTTGTAGTTGATGGTCAGGATAATGATGACAACTACATACAAGCGGAACGCTAACGTTGCAAAAAATACTCGTAGTAGAAGTGGACGAAAAAATAGTATGTAATGAAGTATTAGTGGTTGGTGCAAAAGTTTTTCGTTTGGAAAAAGTATGAAACAACGAAAACGTCAGTATTTTAATATTTCTTGCTTTCATTTAACAGTCTCTACAACATGCCAGAAACAAAAAAAAACAAAACAACAAAATACCAATACATGACAAGTTTCGCGTAAAATTTCACAAACAGAAACTCTTTGGAACTACAATACAAAAACTTTGCAAATATTTTGTAGGGTCAACAATTTATGTCTGCCATAAAAAAGTAAATATTAAAATGTTTTAAATATTTTTGTTTAACTATTCCATAACAGTTTTATTTTAAGGGCGAAAATTAAAAAAAAAATTAAATAAAAACGAATGCCACTCATATGCATGCATGTATGTATGTGTAGCTCTCTGCATTTTCCTACAAACACTTACCAATCATTTCCGGTTTTACTAACATTCTGTCTTTTGCGTCCAACTTGATGGGGTTTTGGTTCGGCCACCATGTTGACATCTAAAACAGAAATGTATATATAAAATTAATATTAAAAGAGAACAAATTTTAATTTTAGTTAATATAAGACTTTATGCATAAAAAGTTACATATGAGTACTTAGTTTTGTTTTTTTGTTCATTTTTTGTTTATTTTCATTTGGTCATTGTTTCTGAGTAAAATTTATGGGTAGAAAAAAGGCTGCAAAAAAAAGTTTCACAACAAAAACTTTTGTATTCGGCCACATATTATTTTCATTGTCTTTCTAGTCTAGTTATGGGTTTCTATTTTTATTTTGCACTATTTTTGTTTTATTATTTTCTGTGGGAGAAAATAATAAATAAAAGCTTTGTTTTGTTTCGAACTTGTCTTAATAAAAAATGATAAAATGTAAAAAAACATTTTTTGTCATGGCTTTGTTCATTAATGTGACTTTTATCAAACATTTAATGTCTATAAATAATTTTGTGTATAAAAATATCGTATCAAAAATCATTTAAATAATTTTTTTTACCATACGTAGTATAAGGTAAAGTATAGTAATTATGAAAAATCGAGGTAGGGATTTCGACGGATTTATACATTTCGAGGTCTCCTGAATCCACTTTGACTATTTTTGTGATGATGTCTGTGGGTGTGTGGGTTGGTATGTATGCCACTATTTTTGTGGAGTTTGTACAGGTCATAACGTTTAACATATCAAAAGAAAATTTAGTACGTTCCTTTTGTATGTAGTGATGAAGAGCTGTATAGTTTTTGGACATAATCATGAGAGGGCAAATTCTGTGAACGGTCTACAGTTCATACCGTATGACATATTATAACGAAATTGAGTATGTGCTTTTGGTTTATGGAGATGAAGAGCTGTATAAATTTTGGGAAGGGGCAAAGGGTAGTTTACTTAACACCTTAAACCGAAAATAATTAATTTTTCGATTCGAATATACTTTGAGCCTTTATTATTTATTTATTATATCCATAAAAATATCTGTTTCCATTGGGTATGGTAAATCTGAGTGTAGGTCACTCCAGTTTTATTTATTATTTAGAAAAGGTTTTTAAAGTTATTTAGCGTTACTCTTCTAACTTCAAATGTAAAATTTGACAAAGATATGCCACCTAAGAAGACAGATGTACTAACACCTAATCTTTACCCTACTGAGGGCCGTGCCATAGACCTAGGCTTGCACTATCAGTAAAGTTTTGTGGTAGAAAAATTTAAATGTCATAATAATCTAACCGTTTGTTCCTCCACAACACTTAAATCTGAAGTCCTTACGTACACATATTGATTCAAAAAAAATTAATTTCCTATCTTTGAGGGCGGCCTACATTGTGAAAACATCAAAGATGCTTTGGAAAACTTAGGAAATGTTAGTACACGTAAGAAAAAAAATTTCTCAGATAACGACAATCTAGAAGCAACATATTATGATTAAATTTTATGGTTGTAGTCAAACCATATTATGCATAAACATTATAATATAAACATATTTTGGTTAAATTAAACATATTCCTTTTGAATTTTTGGGCGTAGGAACTATTTAATGATGAAATTAACAACCAAAATTTATTTGTCGCAACCATATATTATTACAGAGAACAAAATGTAGTTGCTGTGATCATAACCATGGGATTTCTTTGTATGTACGAATATTGGATATACATTTGTTAAGATTGTTTTACCACTGGTTCAAAATTATAATTTCCAAACTTTGTTATGGAAAAAAACCGTAAAAATATATACTTTGGCCTAAGTTCTCTCATGCCCATGCTCTTAAAGAAAGTATTTTCCCAAATGCCTTTAAAATTAATATTTAAAACAATTAAAGGAACTTTCAAATTTTATTATACTTTTACATACATCGGGTGGTTAAATTTTAAAGGCCGATGTTGAATGTGAACCACACCTAAAAATCAAGTTTTTTCTGCATTTAATTCGACATTCCTCAATTTCAGACTAACTCAATTTGAATCATGGAAAGATACACAATCGAGCCATGGTCAGAATGGTGGCAAGAAATGGCAACGTTGTATGATCAATTTTCGAAGAAAATCATCTCAGTGGTGAGGCACATTTTCAACTCAGTGGTTTCGTCAATAAGCAGAATTGCCGCATTTGGGCCTGTGATAATCGAAAAACCAATGCACTCACAAAGAGTGACTGTTTGGTACGGTTTATGGACTGGCGGCATCATCGGTCAGGTAGTTACTGTGAATGGTGTTCGCTATCGTAAGATGATAACGAACTTCTTATGGCCCGAATTGGAAGATATGGATGTGGACTATATGTGGTTTTAACAGGACGGTGCCACTTTCCACACATCTAACGAAACAATGGATATTTTGCGCGACAAATTCAATGGCCGTGATATTTCACATGGTGACAATGTCAATTGGCCGCCAAGATCATGTGACTTGACACCGTTGGACTTCTTTCTTTGGGGTTATTTGAATAAAAAAAGATGTACGTCGATAAGCCAGCAATAATTCAAGAGCTAAAGGATTAACGGCATAGAACCTCAATTATTACTCATCGTCATCGAAAATTTGGAGCTTAGGATGGAGATGTGCCGCCGAGGTCGTGGCGGCCATTTGGCCGATATTTCATTCCATACATAATTGAACCGTACTAATATTATCAAAATACAATGAAGTGACAATTATTTCCTAAATAATTTGTGATTTATTCAAAATCAACATACAAATTTAACCACCGTTTATTACAAAATGTTGGTTCTTCGGAAATTGGCTTTTTTAACTATATTTTCATTTACAACAACTGTTTTTCATTCTAAATATACAATTAAAAAATGAATAAAACTAAACACACAATGAACTAATGAACTTCTAGAGATCTTACAAAATTATTAAAAAAAAATTCTGTAATTCAAATACAAAAACAAACAAAAATACAATTTAACTACTGTTTAATTCAGTTGAATGCTGAATTAGGTTAAGCCTAGTTTGCTTAACCTCCGTTGGTCGCTTCTAGGTAATGCACCAAGAAGGCGATGTTTAATTTGTTTGTTTTCTTCAAGGAGATGCTCCAAGAAGAGTGAATTATCCAACACAAGCACTTAAACCTGGTTGGTAGCTAATAACACAAGCACTTGTAACTTGGTTATATGTTTGAATCGAGAACAAATTACAAACAACCACCTTGTTTGATTATTTTATTAATTCTTTTTTTATTAATATAAATTAATTCTTAAATACTATTTTATTGATGACTAATAAAAATATTAACAGACAGCATAAATACAAATTCATCAAAATTTAAAGTGACTTCAACAAATAAACAAAAATTGTAATTTAAGTTTAAAGTGTAATGACTTCAAAACAAATAAGCAAAAAATTTAATTTAAATTTAAAGTGTAATGACAAAAATTGTAATTTGAGTAAAAGTTGAAGGTTTTTTAATTAAAAATAACAAATAGCTGAAACTAGCAATTTAAGGTTGTTGCACTAATTTCGCGCAGTCATATGTATGTATATCGATGTATATAAATGTACAGACATACATGTGACAGAAATTTAATGCGAAGGTTTGAACATACACCCCGCCGTTGAGCCATGCTCAACAGACTACAAATCAGAACAACCTTAAATTACCTTTCTTTGTGTGTGTTATCAGTACTATATTTATGTTGAAATTATGTGACTGTTACCGCAAATTCTTGGGCTGGAATATGTTGACGTGCCGCAGGCTGTGGAGTTTGTTGATTTGAATTAAACGATTTACAGCGTGTCTTTTTCCAAGCAACTGCCATGATGATTATGATTGCGAGAGTGAGAGCGATATAAGCAACGGTTCCGTGGTGATATTGTATGTGTTTGATTTGTGATGGTAGTTCATCAGATACCTTTTGATGTAGTGTGCTCTGTATCTCGGAGATGTTTTTGATTTGATCAGCATACACTTTATTTTGGACTTTCTCAAACTGGACTTCAACAGGATAAATAATGTCACTGAAATTGCTCATTCTTATGTAGGATGCTTGAAGAGATGTTGAGACGATTTGATGACCCTTGATGATGATAGAGTTAAATTTGAGTGTGCAATCTGATGCTAATTTTAGGAGACCGGATCCTTTTAAGGTTAGCTGAGATTTTTCTTGTCCGCATACTGAACTTATTCGCGAAGGCTGCTGCATTGTATATAGCCATTGATTGCTGTACTCCAATTGTGTTAGCAATGTGCTGCCAGCAATAGGACCAATGTCACATCCCTTTTGAATGTTATGGTTAAGAAGCGAAAGTTCACATAAGCATTTGTTCGCGTTTGCCTTGTATTTTGATTGCATATGTTGGCATAGGAATTCGTTCTCTTTAATGGTTGCACATGTGGTCCACTGCCTTTCTGTCAAGATGAAATATTGATCTCTGTGAGCATTTACGGCGAGAAGGTCACCGCATGGCATTATGGCAAGCATTGTGCCATTTGTTAGAACCGGAATTTGGTGTGGTTTAAGAAGTTCGAATGTTTCTGGATCACATAACGGAATAGATATGTGAAAAATGACGTGGTCTTTGGTCACGCCTCCCTTTACGTTCATGAGTTTGTACAGCTGCAACATGTTGTCGTTACTTACTGGTAATTCTAGGGATGTTGGAAGGTGATTTCTTATTTGCACTATCTCAGATTGAAGTTGAGATGGTGACAACAGCATTGGACTTATTTTTCCATGGTGTGAATCCGTTAATGCTGCTATAATTTCGGATTGAATCCTATGTAACCTTGATGAGGTTACGGAAAGTTGAACAGATCGTAACATAAACATTCGAAACAGCTTTGCTTGATACTGTTCGTTTTCAGTTTCGTGTAATCTGGATGTGATTTTAGTTAATTGGTCGTCTACGTTCCTGAACTTTTGTTTTACATTCTCCTCATTTTGTTTTAGTACATTTAAAGTTGCATCAACAATTGATGTCTGATTCATTAGGAGTTGCTTCAGATGGTTTTCATTTTCGTTGACTGTGTTGATAGTAATTGTCATTTGTTCGGCGTAATCCGAGTCTAGAATGCCGAACAGTGAATTAGCGACATTACCAACAACATTAATTGCGCCACGTTTGACTCTTCTTTTGAGCAGGAGATTTTTATCCTTTAAGTCTGTTATGCTAAAATTAATTTCCTGGAGAACGTTTGAGCAAGTAGTCTTTTGGGTAAGAAGATTGCATAGGTGAGTTAATGCTGTTGTTTCATGTATGAATGTAGCCATTTCTTGCCAAAATGGGTTTAAATTGTAGTAGGAGATGATGTTCCATTCTGACCGTGATATTCTGGTGTTGCCAATACCTTCAAAGTAGAGACCGATGTTGGGTTCAAATTGCGTTATTTCTATTTTATTTGTGGCTACTAATGGAATCGAAAGCAATATTGTGATTAGTGTAGTTATGATTGAGCCCGGTAAAGTCCGCTGTTTTTTGGCGAGTGGCATACTATTCGATGTTGACTGAGGTGATTGTTTTTCAGCCAGTCCTTCATGATTAGCCTTGGATTCTTTGAATTTTAGATCTGGTTGTTGCCCGTCCTCTTCGGGTTCGTCACTGAGCTTAGGAAGTGGGGCTAGATACTGAACTGCCCGTTTGAAAATGCCTGATGATGTCTGTACGTCTGCAACTCGTACAACATCGTCGGGTCCCTTATACGTTTTTATTACGCGCCCCAATGGCCATTTCATGACTGGAACGTTGTCTTCTTTTAAAGTGACGATTGTACCTGGTTTGAGATTTTTAGATTGTTCTCGCCATTTGTTACGGCATTGAAGTTCATTTAAATAATCTCGAGACCATCTCTTCCAAAATTCATGCTTAAGACGGGAAACTAATTTCCAACGCGTTTCCAATTTAAGGTTTGCGGGCTTCGCTTGGGCGTCAATTTGAGCTATTAGGGGTTCGCCAATTAGAAAATGTCCAGGAGTCAGTGCGCCTATGTCGTTCGAGTCATTCGACATAGGTGAAATGGGTCTGGAATTCAATATTGCTTCAATTTCCACAACTATGGTTTCGAGTTCTTCATAAGTTAAAGATGCGTTCCCCATCGTCCTTACCAAGTAGTATTTTGCTGATTTAACAGCTGCCTCCCAGAGGCCACCAAAATGAGGAGCTCTTGGCGGAATGAAGTTAAATTGAATACCCTTTTTGTTGCAGGCATTTGTAATAGCTTCTTGAGCATCTGGTGAATGTATTATTGTGGAAAGTTCGGGCAATTTATTTTTCGCTCCGACGAAATTTGTAGCGTTGTCGCAATATAAATTTTGGCAATGTCCCCGCCGGGAAACGAAACGTTTGAGTGCACCTATAAATGCATCAGTTGTGAGATCGCTCACCAGCTCCAAGTGCACTGCCTTTGTGGCAAAGCAGCAAAATACGGCAATGTAGGCCTTGTGCGGTCGTTTTCCCCTGAGTTTGTAATGTACAGTAATTGGCCCGCAGTAATCGACTCCAGCATTAATAAATGCTCGGGCTGGTGTTACACGTGTTGATGGTAGGTTTCCCATTATTTGGTGAAATAGCTCTGGCTTGGCTCTGCTGCATGTAGTGCATTGATGGACTGTGGCTCTTGCCATAATTTTTCCTTTTATTGGCCAGAAGCGCTGTCGAACAATTCCTAACAACGTGAGCGCCCCACAATGTTTGTGGTCTTCATGAATCATTTGGAATATCAGTTTGGAAATGGAATCATTGTACGGAATGAGAAGTTGATGTTTTGAGTCATATGCTAATGAGGAGGCATCGAGCCGGCCGCCAACCCTAATTAGTCCGCTTTCATCCAAAAAGGGTGCTAAATTCTTGATGGTGCTCGTTCCAAGTAACGGTTTGTGTTCCTTCAGTTGCTTCATTTCTTCCTTGAATTCGGAAAGTTGCATTTGTGAAATAATAGGAACCAGTGCTTGGCTGAGTTCCGTTGTAGTTAATAATTTTGATGGTTGCCGCATCTGTTTTTGGCTTCTTGTGTGGGTAATGAAGCGCAGAACATATCCAATAATCCGCTGCAGACGATGGAATGAATTTTTGTGGTTAATTTTGTAAACAAAATCAGGTTCGTTTGTTGTCATTGCTCGTGATTCGATTGACCTTGTCTTTCTTTCTAGGTTTGTTGAAATTTTGGAGCTTATATTGAACTTGGGTGGCCAAACATTTTCCACGCCATGAAGAAACATTGGACCATAGAACCAAAGAGTACATTCTTTAAGGGCCGTTGAAGACATTCCACGAGATAATATATCTGCAGGATTGCATTTAGAGCTTACGTGACGCCACTGTTCTGCCTGGGTTTCTTCTTGGATTGCGGAAATTCGATTTGCTACAAATGTGTTAAATGATGCTGATGATGAGTTTATCCATGAGAGTACAATTTCCGAATCAGTCCAAAACCATACTGGACTGGTAAATTTAAGATCAGATCTGATTCTGGTGGCTAGTTGGGCTCCAAGTGTAGCTGCGCATAGTTCCAGTCGTGGTATTGTTTGTCGTTTGAGTGGAGCTATGCGAGATTTGGCACAAAGTAAATGTACCATAATGGTGCCATCTTTAAACACTGATCGGATATAAGCTGCAGCTCCATAAGCCTTCTCGGATGCGTCAGTGAAGATAAGTAGTTGTTGGGATTCTGGAACTCCTCCTTTGAAAATGTGTCTGGGTATTTGAAGCGTTTTCAATACATTCAAGTCTGTGCGAAATGTGAGCCATTTAGTGTGCAGTGATTCCGGAAAGGATTGATCCCAGTCTAATTTTAGCTCCCACAGTTCCTGAATAAACATTTTTGCCGTTACTATAATGGGAGAAAGAATTCCCAATGGGTCGAATATTCTTGCAAGGTCTGAGGTTACGGTTCGTTTAGTTATCCGCTTGATGTCTCTAGGATTGACTTTAATGCCTAGTTTGTCGGACTTCGGCAGCCAAACAAGTCCTAGCGTCTTGATGGTATCAGTTTCCACGCTTTCAAAATCTAAGTTCACCTCCAAATCACTTTGTGGAATATTGTAGAGTAATTGTGGATGATTTGCGCACCATTTGCGTAAAGTAAAACCACCTTTCTTCATCATCTCCATGAGTTGTTTTTGTAAATGTATTGCGGTTACTAAGCTGTTTGAGCCGCCCAAGCCATCATCTACGTAGAAATTTTCCTTGAGAAATTGAGAAGCAAGGGGATAATGTATCTCATTTTCTTTAGCCAATTGCTCCAGACATTTCGTTGCTAAGTATGGAGCTGCTCTTGTGCCATACGTAACTGTATTGAGTTGATAGTATGCAATGGGCCTTGTGGTATCCTTTCTCCAAATTATTAGCTGAAATTTACGATCCTCTGGGGCAATCAATACCTGTCTATACATTTTTTCAACGTCAGTAGTGAACACAAATCTTGGCATTCGAAACCTTAGGAGTATGGAGAATAGTTCTCCTTGCACAGTTGGTCCCGTGAACATCAAATCATTTAGCGAATATCCTGATGTGGTTTTGGCCGATGCATCAAATACTACTCTGAGCTTAGTGGTTGAACTTTCGGGCCTTAATACGCAATGATGTGGAATGTAGTAGTTTGGGGAATTTATGGATTCTGTTCCCAACCTTTTCATATGTCCCATTGATTCATACTCATCCATGAATTCAGTGTACCTTTTCTTTAATTCTGGATTCTTTTGTAGCCGACGTTCGAGAGCGAGAAATCGATTAAGAGCAATGGCATGTGAGTCACCTAAAGTATCGGGGTTTTGTTGAAATGGTATTCTTACTATGAAACGATCTTGATGGTTTCTACTTGTATTTTGTGCAAAGTGCTCTTCACATTGCCTCTCCGCTATTGACAGTAGGGTTTTAGTTGTTTTAACTTCCTCTAACTCCCAAAGCCGTGCGATGGAAGCTTCAAGTCTTTCGTCTTCAGTACATATGCCACAATATGCGTCTGCTAGGGGTTCTTTTGTTATTTTTCCTGCTACAACCCAGCCCAGAACTGTGTTTTGTAGGATAGGAAGTTGTGGAGACAATTTTATTTGTCCTATTGAGAGTAATTGGTGATAGTGTTCAGCACCCAAAAGTATATCAATTTTATTTGATTGATTAAACGATGGGTCAGCTAAAACAAGATTTTTCGGTAGTGGCCACTCGTCAATGTTTATGAATTGTGACGGTTGTGGTGCTATGATTCGAGGAAGGACAAGTGCTTCCAGACGAGTTGAAAACTTGTTGACTCGGGAATGCAGTGCCACATTGACACGATGTTGCGTTTTGGTGTTTGAATTGCCGATTCCATTGATATGAACTGATGACACCTGTTTAGCAATGTTAAGTCGATTTGCCAACCGCTCGGTGATCAAGTTGACTTGTGATCCAGAATCAAGCAAGGCGCGACATTCAATTTCAATTGCATCAGTTTTGAGTTTGACTAAAGCTGTACTGAGAAGAACGTATGAATTGGACATTTGACCACTTGCTGCTGCTACTGACGATGCTTCTGGAGAGCTTGTTGTTGCTTCATTGATATTGTGTTCATTTCTTTCAGGTGAAGTGATTGCAGATGTTGATTTTGTCTGAGATTTTCTTTCACTTGATGATCCTTGTTTTGGTTGCTGAGGGTTGATTTTTAGGTGAAGCAGCGAGTTGTGTTTTTGCTTGCATGTCCTGCACACTCCTGACTTGCAAGTGCTTGCAGCATGTCCTGACCTTAAGCAGTTTACGCACAGTTTTTCTCTTTGAGCGAAATTCAGTCGATTTGCTGGTGAGAGTTTTAGAAAGTTTTGACACTGATGCAGCTGATGATCGCCATTTTTGCAAAAAGGGCATGTGATTTGTGTCTGTTTGGCTGAGGTGGCGGAAACGTATGCCTTTGTAGATTTCTCTTTTTGATTTGTAGCTTCCAAGGATTGGAAGCGATTCTCGAGAAATGTTAAGAAATCTTTGAGGCTTTGAAGTTCCTTTGGATTACTTATAGTCCTCTCATACAGAGTGAGAGTGCCTCGATCCAATTTTTTTACCAGTATATGAAGTAGCATGGGGTCCCATGAGGTCGTATCGATCCTCATATTATTAAGTGCATGCAGACATTCCTGAGTTGTGTCATGCAGTTGTTTGATGGCAGCAGCCGATGATCCAGCACTGGGTTGATCCAAAAGCTGTTGTATTGTTGTGGATACCAGAACGCGTTGATTATTGTACCGTTCTTTCAGTAGGTTCCACGCTGTTGCGTAGTTTTCGGCTGTCGCTGAAAGATGACTGATTAGTCTTTCAGCTTCGCCTCCCAAGTTCGACTTAAGGTACCACATTTTTTGTACCGCAGGAATTGGTTGATTGTTCACTAATTGCGTGAACAAATCATGAAACGCGCTCCATTTTAGATAATCTCCATTGAATTTTGGAATTATTACTTTTGGAAGCGGTAGCACAGTACTTTGATTAGGTTCGGGAACTTGATTTGGAGTGGGTGAAGATATCTGGAAGTTTTCTATGACCAGCTTCTCCAGATTTTCATAGGAGTCCATATCGTAGCCTTCCTTTAGTGGATCGTCATTGGATTCCCATATTTTGAAGTGTAGCTCTTGGATTTCGCCCCACAGTTTTTCTTTTAGTTTCATATTGGTTCCTGTAGGGTCCATAGCTAATAATCGTCTCAGTGAAGAAATCATGGCCTTTTGTCTTCTTATTGCGGCATTTGTTGGGGTGGACAGAAAGGCGCTCCCTTTTCGAGCTGCATGATCGTCCTTAGTACCTTGAGAGTCACCCGATGTAAACGTTTTTGATGCCTCAATCATGCCTGATTCAAATATTGTTTTGTATTTAGTGACGAGGTCCTCAATTTGTTGATAGTAGCCTTCGGTGAAATAATTGTGTTCTAACGGGGGTTTATCTAGACATCGGATTTTGTTGTCCGTGAGCTCGAATTCGTTCCAAGCATCGTCTAGTCTTCTGATTCGCTCTTCGTAATAAGAGACGGTTTTTCTGGATGCGGAATCCTTTTTGAAATTCCGAATGATGGATTCGATCAGCTGTCCTGTAGTTCGTTGAGAAGTTACTAGCAGATCCATCGAGTTGGTATTTCCGGTAGCCATTGTAATGTCCTTGATAAATTTGCAAGGATCAGAAGGTTGCGTGTCGAAATCACGTCGGGGTCACCAAATGTTTAATTCAGTTGAATGCTGAATTAGGTTAAGCCTAGTTTGCTTAACCTCCGTTGGTCGCTTCTAGGTAATGCACCAAGAAGGCGATGTTTAATTTGTTTGTTTTCTTCAAGGAGATGCTCCAAGAAGAGTGAATTATCCAACACAAGCACTTAAACCTGGTTGGTAGCTAATAACACAAGCACTTGTAACTTGGTTATATGTTTGAATCGAGAACAAATTACAAACAACCACCTTGTTTGATTATTTTATTAATTCTTTTTTTATTAATATAAATTAATTCTTAAATACTATTTTATTGATGACTAATAAAAATATTAACAGACAGCATAAATACAAATTCATCAAAATTTAAAGTGACTTCAACAAATAAACAAAAATTGTAATTTAAGTTTAAAGTGTAATGACTTCAAAACAAATAAGCAAAAAATTTAATTTAAATTTAAAGTGTAATGACAAAAATTGTAATTTGAGTAAAAGTTGAAGGTTTTTTAATTAAAAATAACAAATAGCTGAAACTAGCAATTTAAGGTTGTTGCACTAATTTCGCGCAGTCATATGTATGTATATCGATGTATATAAATGTACAGACATACATGTGACAGAAATTTAATGCGAAGGTTTGAACAACTACTTTCAAATGCAAAATTAAACTCATAAATCAATCAATTAACAACCATTTGTCTTAATAAAAATTGTCTTCAATTTATAAAATCTTTCACGCAAAAGGATAAAATTTCGCTAAAAATACTACACGCAGTCATAATTAAAGTACAAACAAAGGGAAAAGGGTGTGACAGTCAATATTTATGAAGAAAACAAAAATATAAAAATACTTTAAAAACCAAATGGAAAACATAAAGGTACTTCACATAATTCCCAAGATTTCCGAATTATGTATTTAAAAAGCACACCCATGACATGAAAAGCACACCCATGAATGAATAAAGTAAAAAGATGAGAGGGGGTTAAAAAAGGCAAGGTAAATTGAACAAAACAACATTGAAGAAGGAAATCACATGCCAAGGGTGCCACAACACAAGTGAGGGAAGTTAAAAAGAAAGCAGTAGAAAATTTACCACCAAGGCTGTCAAGTATAAAATATTTTTCCATTTTTTGAGCAAAAACATTTTTGCCCTAACTTTTCGTTTTTTAAGTTTTTTGCTTTTGTCTTTCCTCTACAGCCTTAAACATGCTTAGATGAAAAAAAAACCTTGTACACTTTTAAGTATAATTAAGATTAAGGATAAAAATAAGAAGGATTTCCGCCGCTTACAGAAATAAGCACTTAAATGGTTTAAAGTGGCTGGAAAAAATATAAAGAATAAAAACCATTTTAAAAGCTTCATTTCAATTTGGCAAATTGTTGAAATACAATTTTATATTTTTTCGTTTTATTTTGATTATTTTGTTTTTTATTTTATTTTTTTTTTTTAACTGTCCCGAAGCCTTAAATTCATTTTCCTCATAATGCTATTAAATCACAGATTTTCTTAAATATTATTTCAAAAGTGAATAAAATAGCAAGAATATTTTTATGAAAACCATATTGAGAAATGGATGGCATCATCAAATTTATCTGTGTACTTGTGTATAGTGTGACTGCATGTGTAAACGCTAAGTGCATAAATATGTTTTTTGTAAAATTCACACATTTCATTTTTTCGTTTCTTTCCCTCACCCAAACTTTTCAACCCATCCTATAGATGAATATTTTACTCTATTAATTTTGTTTTTTTTTTGTTGTTTTTTGCTTAATTTTTTGAAAAAGAAAAAAAGAATCACTTGTCTCATGTTTTTACTTTTCTCGTGTGTTGTTGTTTATAAAAACTACAGAAGAACTGTGTGTCGTCCTGGTGTAATATTATTGCAAAAAGTATGAAGTAAATATTTTGGAGTTTCTTTAAAATTCATAAAAGCTTATATTCTATATTCGCACAGACACTTACTCGTATGAGTACACAGATTTTCTCTTACCAAAAAGAATCCGGAAAATATACACATATTCATGCATTAATGTATGATGCAGTTACAGTAAAGGATACAAAATGAGCAAAGTAAAATAAGCATGGAAGGTTTTAGGTTCCAGCAAGATAGTAACTGTTAATTCTACTTTAAAGTAATTAATTAAAAAAATCTCTTTAAATTTGTTGCAAACGGTAGTATTTTACTGCAACTTGTTGTCGGAACATCACTTAAAATATTATTAAACTTTACCACACCAAATTTTAAGTTTCTTTCGTATTTACTTTATATAAAGGATAAAGTTCTAAAATTTACATAAAATTCTAAAAATTATTGTAAAGCTCTGTAAAAGTTGTTTAAAATATTTCAATAAAATTGTAATTCCATAAAGTAGAAATACAAATCAAATACAAGATTTATTCAATATAAATTTTTTTGGCAGCGCCATCTCTTTTTAAAATACCCTGCATTCAATTCATCCTGTATCATTATTTCAAAACAGCGCCATCTGTTGCACAACCGTGTTTAAAATATTCCGCTTTCAAAAATAAAGGATGTCTTAAAGTATGCAGTACCTTTAATTCGGTGAAAAAAATCGGCCCACTTTTACTGCTTTTTCTCTTGGAAATAAGATATTTTTGCGGAAGAAAGTATCCTATAGTGGAACCAGGATACTAGGGTACCTCCTCACAAAATTTTGTTAAAATCCATCCGGTAGTTTTTACGTGATGCGAACACAAATTAGGACAGACGGATAGGAAATGAGTTACTGTTTTATTATATGTATGAATTTTTTACAGATTTATGTCTGAAAAACTCCAGAAAAAATAACCAAAGTTTTGTAAACAACACACAAGTTTTCTGCCGCGCAAAAGCTCTTAATAGTTGCCTAAGTAAATGCAATTTTGTATGACATAAAAAGTAGTATATGTGACCCGGCCTGTGAAAAGGTAGCTTATGACTAAAAAAAATGTTTCCACTTTTTGTTGTTGTTGTTATCTTTAACAGCTAATTTGTCGAAATTTTGTTTTTGAGTCATAAGCCACCTTTTCCCTTTTCATAGACCGGGCAACTGTGAGGCAGAGTTAAAAAAAATTGAAAATTACGGAGTTACGAAAATAATACGGCAGTAACATTTCCTTTGTGGACAACGCGAATAAAATCATGTCATACGTAAGCATATTTTTAAGCGATAACAACTCGATCTTCGCCTACAAACCAGCTGTATTTTTTTGCTGAGAAGCAATTTGATTAAATAAAAACAAAATTTTAAATCGAAATTTTAACTTCCAATATATTTTTTGATTTCATAGCTATTGGTATTTTTGTTTAATTTTTTTTACTACTTTACACAACAGAGTTAGGTTTTACTGAACAGTTCACAGTGGGGCAGAACTAAAACATTTGGGAAATAAATCAGCCATTTGTAAAGGTCTGTTCTGGGAAATTGAAAGGAATCAAATGAAATTGTCTGTGAATATGTTCTTAGTCAACGAAAATCAAATAGTAAAAAATCTGCAGTATTAAGGTGAAGTTATTTCCACAATTCCCAAAATAAAGAGCAAAAATCCCATAATTAGAATTTTTAGTATTTTGCCCATATGAACTAGGTTTCATGAAATAATTTTAGTTATAATTTGGAGTATATATAGCCATTTGCAGCAAAAATTTCTATGTAAAATAAATCAAATTAAAAGACGTCCATCTTCTACCAGGATCATCTTTTTTACACGAAATTTGGTTTAAACGTACGCGCATAGAGTTAGCTTATATAAAAATATAAAAACTTTATATATTCATTAGGAAAATGTTTTTTTTTTTTTGTTTCTATTAAGAAAAAAAGATTGAATATATTAAATTTTTTATATTGAAGAAATTTCTTCAGT
The DNA here is from genome assembly GCA_949628195.1 of Phasia obesa. NCBI lineage: Eukaryota > Metazoa > Arthropoda > Insecta > Diptera > Tachinidae > Phasia > Phasia obesa. The sequence goes on along the minus strand of OX451217.1, from coordinate 71,858,709 downwards.
ATGACTATTTTGTGTCGTTGTTCAATAGGGTTTAAATTTAAAAAAAAAATTTGTTAAATTAACTAAAATTATAAGTTCATTTTTTATTCTTTATCTTTATTAGATAAAAATCTTCAACATAATCTAAACTGAAAACTGCAAAACATTAATGCCTTATTATCATTATTCCTCTTATTTAAGGGGAATAAACGAATAAGACTTTCCGTTGCGGGCATTTGATAGCAGTTTAATGTTTTTTTTTTTCTTGTCCAAAAAATCGCCTATAGTTCCAAATCGCTACTAAATTATAAATATAAATTTAAAAAATTTTCTATTTTACATACATATATGTATGTCAACTGAAATAATTTTTCTGAAGTTAAATTTAACGAAATTTCTTATTTTATACAGCTTTTCTTTTCATTTTAAATATTGAATTTTTTTTTTCAAATATAAAATAAAACAGTTAAAATTGCTATATTCGGCCGTGCCGAATCTTCTATACCCTTAACCATGGTGATTTTATTTATACAGACATCTACAGCATTATCCATATTGTTGACTATTTACATAAATTAAAATAAGTTGTATGAGAAAAAAATCATTATTCATGCTTTAAATAAATAGAAGACAGCGCCGACACAGCTAAATGAAAACAAATTCCGTTGGCTGCAATTGTCGCCGTGCTGTCAGCTACTTAGTGATATTAAAGACGACACCTACATCGTCAACTACCCCCGGGGGTTCCAATTGTTACTGCAGGAATGGCAAATGCTTTGACGCGGTTCACTCGGGAAAAATAGGAGCACCAGACGCTAGGGTTCTTAGAACCTAAATCTGGAAGAAAAGGTCTGTGTGTTAATAGATACGGGTTCTCTTCGAGGCCCGACCAGTGCCCAAAGGACTGGTACCACGGGAGAGCCAATCCTCTCTGTGACCGGTTATTGGTGAGGTCCCCTTCGGGGGTACACGTGGTGGTTGTGGTTTAAGATCGATTTATTTAGGTATGGTGCACGGTCGATCAAGTGTGCTGTTGCACTCTCAACGGAGATTGGATAGTCTCCAGACCCCTAAGCAAGAGGCTATAATATGGATCTAGGCTTGCCTTGGATAAGGCTTGCCATATTATATAAATTGCTACTCATTGTGACTGTATCACACACAAATTGCGATTGGTGGCAGTCGTAAAGTGTTGTTATACTATACAATGGGGGCGCTAGTCTACGCTTACATTTCACTCGGTGGTAAGACCACCGTGAGATTAGGCCAACTAGGCAGGTACTCACGTTAATCTTGTTCCACATCGTAAACTCTGACTTTTATAACTTTTTCAAAAAACTATAAATATTTCCTCCAAAACTTTTTGTTTGTATATGAATTTGTAATTTACAATTTTGTGACATTTTATTTTGTTGAATAAAATAGAAATTAACCTAAGTTGGCGACAGCCACAACGGTGGTCATGTAGCAATGTAGCTATACTGGCTTCAAAATTATCGTTTAGATATAAACATGTGTATTTTATATTTGACAGTTTGTAGTCGGTATCCTGATGTTGTCTATGTGTTTAATGCATCTAGGTGTTAAAACAGAGATCTCATCTATTTAAAGATCAAAAGCATTTAAAAAAATATGTAACTCTATATACATACATTCATACATATATTCTTAACCTTCCTGACTATTTTCATTTTTGTGCGACACCTTCGCATTTTTCGGTCCCTCAGACCGATTTCAAGTATTTCTCGGTATCTCAAAACTATTCTAAAATTTTCAAAACCTGTGCAGTGGACATATTTTACAAACTAATCTGAAATAACTGAAGTAAGAAAAAAAAACAAAATTAAGCTTTTTTAGCTCACAGCATCAATTTATATTTCATCACAATAATTTAGCATTTTTGATCCTAGACCTAATATAAAAATAAAAAAAAAATCATTCACAAAACAACATTTATAAAATGTTGTTTTTCTATTAACATAGATTTTAGAAGTACACAAAAAAATAAAATGAATTCAAGAAAAAACAGGAACACTAAAAAAAATTAATTTCAAAATGCTTAAAATATATGCCTCTTTATGAGGTTAGTCTTTGTAAATTTCAATCAGTTGTTAGAGCTTGTGGCTCGATTCAGCGTCCTGTAAATCTTCATCATCACTTTCCTATGAGTCTTCTTATTCAGTATCAGTGTTTGCTTTATACACATCAATATTATCTTCGTATTCAGTACCACTTTTCACATCAGAATCTAGATCTGAATCGATTTCATTCAGAATAGCTCTTATGCGCTCAATATCTGCCATATCTAACGAAAATCTCACGATAATTAACTTTGAACATAATTCTTTTATTAAATCATATAAACTGATCTCTAATTGTTGATTTTCATCTAAAAATTTCCAATTTAGCAAAACCAGTTTACCTGTCGAAAATGTGACACTTAACTATAAGTCGGTCTCACAGACCGTCTGATTAGCAATCACCGGTACAACACTTCAACTCAAACGCACTTGTTACACTAAAGGTTGTATAATGAGAAATAATGAAGATACTAAGAAAATGATGGACCTGCCATTTTTTGTTTTTGCGAAATTAACACAAAAGTGATTTGTAAAATTGTTTAAAAAAATTTTTATAAATTTTTTTTGAAAATTTGTCTGTAAAAATAGCTTTTTCAAAATGTTTTGTAAAGTTTTTTGTAAATATTAAAGAAAAAATTTTATTTTTTAAAAATATTTTTTTTTTTTTAATTTAGGACCTTCCTGCAATCTATATTGAGTTAGAATTGTCAGACTAAAGCAAAAAAAAAAACTTAAAAAAAATTCTCATATTGACCCCCTATGTGCTCTTTAACAGCGTGTAGCCTGTGGTTCCATTGGCTACCTCTATGTGTATTGCTTTCTATAAAGTTTTTTAATACAAATCAAAACAAAAAACCCCACTAAACAAAAAATAAACAAAAATTGCACCTGGCAAGGGGTTATTGATTCCCTGAGATCTCTATATACTACTTGCGATCTACCTGTCGCGGTCTAATATGAATTTGACAAAAAAACCATATGATAATCATTAAAGCCGAAAAAAATGAAAAAAATAAAAACGTGAAAAAATATAGGTAGGTGTGTTTTTTTGGCCCGCAGCCTCCAAAGAAATGGTGCGATGTTGCTGAATTGCAATCCCAAATTTTTTAAACTATGCCTGATGGAATAGTGTGCCTAAATTTTTTATATCTCTTCTGGTGCCTAGGGAAATGACATTACTACCCGAACACGGACAGACGGACATCGCCGAATCAACTTCTCTATGTTTAAGAATCCAGAATATATATACTTTATGGGGTCGGAAATGAATATTGTAGAAATTACACACGGAATCCACCTGTGATGAAGGATATAAAAACGTAAAATAAACGCAAATTTTGTCAAATCAACGGATAAATTAGTCACATTAACTTTCTTTAGGGATGTAAATTTAACTAATTTTATGGGTTGTTTTTCTACTGTTTACTGTTTTAACGAACATATAATTTAAAAATAAAAGCATAGTTTTTTAGGTATTAACTAGATCTTTTTTAATTTGATGAAAATTTTTAAAATCGAATAAAAAGTGAAGAAATGCCAAACCCCAAATATATTTGAAGGTGCGTGATTCCCAAATATGAGGCCACCTCTGATAAGTGAAAGCTCAGATACTCCTCTGCTATGCTCATAAAATTTTAATCAATCAGCCTAGCTCTTTACAAATGGATGATTTATTTAAATAAATTGTGGATTCTGCCCCAGTGTGCAGTGTGCAGAAAAGAAATAAATAAACATAAAATCATTATTTATTGTTAAAAATATTTTGTCTTACTTTAATATTTAAAGTCTAATTTCAATGAAGATGAGTTATTTTAGATTACCTTGATGTTTACAGAAACTAACTTGCCTCTTCAACAGATTCAAATTTAATGAATTTATAACAATTGTGTGTGTTACTGGCACGCTAATATTCTAAATATAAGATTTTTAACTTTTGCTCTAAAGACTGCTATATTTTTATGCTTATCTCTACTTATTACGTTCACATGAAATATTTCATACAATTTCCAATAAAGGTGTGAAATTTCATTAAACATTGTAATGAATTTGACATACGAATATGTTTTCAACACATGCTTACACAAGCAATTCACATACGAAATTTGTCAATTTTTTGAACAACGTCATAACTAAACATAAGCGACAGGCAACTTAAAGTATGATTACACATTAAAGGAATTCTATTTATATAAATTCAATAGCGAGATAAATATCATAATAAAATATTTTTGTTCTATTTTTCTTTTTATGACGATAAAAGCTTTGAATTCAAGCAATAAACTAAAAATATTTACTCAAGGAAAATGTTTGCAACATTTATCCTTAATAATCGTAATTTTTGAGCTATGTCACTCTTGCCACAAACAAGCAATATAACGTTTTCATATGAGTAGTAGTATGTTAATAGAAAACCGTCATGATATACATACATACATCGAACCAGATATATGAACCTGAAGTAATTTGCTAAAGAGAAAGAGAAAAATAAAACAACAATTCGAGGAACAGACAAAGTGCTATAACAATAAATTGATATTTTATTAAAAGAGGTTTTGCATGCAACATTTACTATAATGCACTTTTACTCTTGTACTCATTCGTATTCATATTTTCATACATGACTTCTTGGCTCAAAGGTCAATTGGTAAATTTATTGCAAAATAAATTTCAGAAATAATATGTAATTGAATGAAAATTCATCATAATAAAGTGCAATTATTAATTGTTGTTTCTTTGCTTTTGATACTGTTTCGTTAATCATCCTCATCCTCGTCTGTGATTTTAACGCGCAAGTTAGCAGCGATAACTCCAGCATGGCAACAATAATGGGTAGGGATGGAATCGGCTCAATAACAGAAAATGATGAACTATTTATAGTCTTATATCTAAATCAACGCCTTATCATAGGTGGGACATTATGCCCCCGTAGACGTATACACATGGTATCGTGGACCATATATCAATAAGGTAAAAATAGCGTGGCTCCCTGCTTCATATTCGTATGAAACGAGGAGCGGATAAAGGGAGTGGCCACCATCTTCTGATTGCCAACATCCCATTAAAAGTCGCACTCATCAAGTACAACACGAATAACACTCGAGAAAATCATGAATCTCAGACAACACCTGAAACCTAATACATACCCGGAAGTGGTTTAATAACTCTTAAATTCCTATTTTGGCATCTTTGTATTTTTTCCAGGTTTGACGCTGACTGAATTCCATAGCACCATAAAGGTTCCAGAATCGATTTGTATAGTAAAAGTTTGCAATATGAACTGAGGGTAGTTCCTGCCAATAAGCCTGTTTAGTTGGTCAACTTTATGTAAATTTCAGATGACGCGTCATAACGGAACTCCCTTTAATTTTCAGTATTTATTGTTATATAAAATACGGACAGACATTGTAGCGAAAATAATAGGGTTACTTTTTTACCCTTTGGATAGATTTATGGCCTTCTAAATTGAGCTGCAAAATTATCGAAGTCGAGACATTCTTTGCGATAGTTTGCTTACCACCTATTTTGTAATTAAAATTATTCTTTCTTAGAGAGAATAAAACGAACTTAAGATTGACTTTAAATTTCATCTGTATAAAAATAAAATAGTTTGACTAATAAACTTTCAAAAATTCAATAGTAAAACTATTTTAGTTTTTAATATTTTATTCAACAATAAAGCAATTCAACAGATAAAGTAAGAAAATATAGATTCATTGTTGGTTATTATTGTTTTGTTTGAGCTTTGTTACTTGTTGTTAAATTGTTTTGACTTAATTCTTATTTAGTCAAATAAAATATCTTAACATAAGAGTAACTTTAGCTCATCTAAGATATGGGTTAAGGTTTCCTGATGATGTTGAATTGAGCACTTAGCGAAATGTCCATCGAGACTAGCTTCCCCGTATTAATCGATTTCAGTGAATTTATAATTTGGGTTAATAGCACGCTATTAATGAAAAATTAAAATAATAAACCAATTCTTTTTTCATGTAGTGCCACGTTTTTACTTTTACTGAACTGTCAATACTTCTCAGTTGGATACTATATAGTTCTACTAATTGTGCAATACTTTTGTTTGCATAGTAGAAACGCACTGGTAATCAGAGTGTCGTTCAATTCAAGAAGTCGTTCAATTTTCTATTAAATTTGTTTCTAAAAATGTATCGCTAAAAACTGAAATACTTGATTCTCCATACTCGGTGCCCATAACTGAATACATATCCAGCATTAGTAGCTAAACGGCTAAGTCCTTTCTTGTCTAAATTTTGGGACAACTTTCAACAAGAATCTGTAAATCTACGTTACAAAAACTATTCGTATTTACTAAAAATCAAAACCATTGTTACACTGAAGCTTATATACAGAAGAAAAATGTTACTACATATGTATAATTCTACGCGCAACATACTCCTTTTTATTATTTAATTAAAAACCATAAGAAAAAATCATCAATCTTCGTTTCAACTTACCCAATGTCTGACTTAAAACCATTTTGCCATCTTCACCCAGGCAGGCGTTGCGAGCATCAAAAGGATTTGTAAATTGTACGAATGCATAACCTTTGTGCATGGAAATTCCTATAAAAAATAAAATGCCACAACAAAAATGTGGAAAATGTCTTTAATTAAATCTTAAACATATTGAAAATGTATGTATAAGTATGTTGCAACAACTGCTTGCAGCAAATATTAATGCTGGCTGTTCACAATCATACTGAGAGATTTTAAGTGGCAAATATCTACAAACCTGCGAGACGGCCATAAATTTGAAACATACGTTCTACGTCGGTTTTAGAACATTGAAAAGTATTTAAATTTCCCACAAATATACGCGAATTAACAGCTTGCGGATCTTGAGAGTTTGTTTGGTTGGATAACTTTGATAACTTCATGCTGATGCTGGCTGGCTGGCTGTTTCGTTGCTGTGGCAGAGTGATAATTTCAATTTGGGTTTTTGCAACAATGCAAAAGAAAGCCAAGATTTTTAGGAAGCGTTTAGTACAAAAACTCAATGATAGATAGAATATTTAATATTACAAATCACAAAGTTAAAGCAGTTGTATGATGGTTACTTATTTTAGCTTGCGAAACGTTTGACTTCAATATGTTTTTATTATTTTTTCTTTCCTTAATATTTTATCGTACATTATTGTTCGGTTAAGAGTTCCATTTTGACTTGAGCTGGATTAATACAATAAAGGAATTATTTTATTCTTGAATGCCTCCTTAAAACGCATTAAGAACAAGTTGAAATCCATAAACCCACTCACACACACAATTATTTTTGTATATAAATATTTATTCACTAAATATATTATGTAGATGTCTGTATGTAAATCTTTTATCATAAAATTGCGTTTTTTTTTCTTTTTTTTTTGTCTTCAAAGATTATTTCTACTAAAATTCCACGATTGTTTGAAATATTTTTAATAACATGTTGGGCTGCAAATATTTAGACCATCTCTATTTACGCTTTTATATATTTTTTTCAGTTGTTTTTTTCTTTCTTGGAGTTAGCTTTCTGACTTGGATTATGTATTGTAGTAGAAGTAGCAGTAGTCCTTTCGTTGTTCAGTTCTTATCACAATACCATTGTTGCTGCTATTGTTGTTGTTGTATTGTTTTCACTAATACTACTATTGTGTTGTATGTATTTGGTACAAGATTTGTTAACTTCCAACGACTGTTGCTGGCATTGATAAAGATTAATTCTTTAATAGAAAGATTTGGAGGAAGACATCATCAATCTGTAATGAAAAAATGGTATACAAAATCAAATTTACGAAAGAAATATATTATTTAAATCAACTTAAATTTAAACAAGGAAAAAAAACATGGAGCCATGAAACTTGAAAGTGTTTTACACAAAACGATTCTGGCGGCCATTATTGAATAATATATTTGAAAGTTAAATTGTAAAAATAAAGTCTCACAATACCAATGATCATAGTTTCGTTTTACGCAAGGGTCTCCAACATTTTTTGCATTCTTTAACGGAAGCTGAAGAACGTCGGGAAAAATCGACTCCCCCAATAAAGCGAAAACAAATTGAGTTGCTGAACGATTGATAGAAAAAAGTGCCACACCAAACGCTTCTTATATTTAATGAACAACATGATATTAATAGTGATATTGTTTTAAGAATATTAAATAATAATATTATAATCAGGAAAAGTTTTCTAAGCTTTTTGCTTAAAGAACTATTTCTTGTGTTTCCAAGGTTTTTCCCAATAAATTCTTGGTTCTTATATAAATGATTAATGTATTAAATTATTATTTATTTATTTATTAAATATTACAATACAATTACAAATTTTATTGTAAGTTAATTATCAAGCATAGTTGTAGTGAAACACCCAGAAACTTTGGTGGGAAACGAACCCACAATCCCCATACTGATAGACTAGCACACTAACTACTAGTCTACCGGGGCACCCAAGATTCTTATATAAATTTGCATATCTCACCATTTTTAACCGACTTCAAAAAAAGAAGGAGGTTATCAATTCGTCTGTGTGTTACTTTTTTTTTGTTTTTGTATGTTTGTGCCTTCATAACTCGGTCATTTCTGAACCGATTTTCAAAATTTTTGCACTATTACAAAGGTTATGGCTACATTTTAAAAGAAGTTCATAAGTTTAAAAATTCAAGAGTGTCCCCATACAACATACATGTTTTTTACGTGTATTATGAACTTTATAGGTCACCAATTTAAAATTAAAAAAAAGTGCGTATCACTGTAGCTCCCAATAACAAAAAGTAATTAAAAAATAAAATTAAAAATTAAAGGGTGACCCCATAGGTGACTTAATTTCACCTTTATTCTCCTATCTTTTGAACCGTTATAGACAAATTCTTGAAAGTTGCACATAATGTTCGTTACTATGTCTCTTATAATAAGTATAAATATTTAAAATTAAAGGGTATCCCATTTGTTGGTTTATTTTGATATATATATGGCCAAACTTTTGAACCGTTATAGACAGACAGTTAAAATTTACAAATAACTTGTATTGCTAAGTCCGCTAAAATAACAAGTGTAAAATATGAATTTGGAAATTAAAGGGTGTCCCAATAGTTAATGTAAAAGTAATATATATGGCCAAATTTTTCAACTGTTATAGATAGTCAGTTGAAATTTACAAAGAACCTATATTGCTTAGTCCGCTATTACAACAAGTATAAAATTTGGATCTATAAATTAAAGGGTGTCTCCATTTTTGATGTAATTTGACCATTATGTCCTCATCTTTGGAACCGTTATAGACAAACACTTGAAAAATAGACAGAATGTTCACTACTATGTCTGGTATAACAACAAGTATAAATATTTAAAATTGGAAATTAAAGGGCGTCCCAATAGTTGATGTAATTTGATGTATATGGACACAAAGTTAAAATTTAAAAAGAATCTGTATTACAAAGTGTTCTTTAAAAAGTATTTATATTAAAATTTTAATTTAAAGGGTGTCCCAATAGGTGACGTCATTTGATATATATAACCATATCTTTTAAACAGTTATTGATAAACACTTAATAATTAGACAGAATGTCCATTACTATATCTGTTATAATAAGTATAAATATTTAAAGTTATAAATTACAGGTTGTCGCAATAGTTTATGTAATTTGATGTATATGGCCAAACTTTTAAACCGTTACAGACAGACGGTTGAAATTTACAATGAACCTGTATTGCTACGACCGCTATAACTAGTATAAAATTTGAATTCGGAAATTACAGGGTGTCGCAATAGTTACCGTCTTAAAGAAACATGATTTTAAGTTTGTCTGTTTTGAAGTCGGTTTTTTTTTTTGCAAAAATTATTTAAGAAAGCATTCGCCCTTAATTAAACATCGATTTTAACGAAATGTTTTACTTCAAACATTGAAGTCTGTGTTCGGATCAAGTAAAAACTACTAGATGGATTTTGACAAAATTTTGTGAGGAGGTATCTTAGTATCCTGATTCCAATATAGCAAAAATATCTTATTTCACAGAGAAAGTAAGAAAGTTTTTTATCTTTTATTTTTGAAAGGGGGATATTTTAAACACGGTTGTGCAACAGATGGCGTTGTATTAAAATAATAAAAATAAAATTCGACTAACTTACTTTAAAATAGCCAATTGAATACAATTTGTATGTGATTTGTATTTTTACTTTGTTGAATTACGTTGTTATTAAAATATTTTAAACACCTTTAACAGAGCTTTACAATAATTTTTAAAATTTAATATAAATTTCAGAATTTTATCCAGGGATGGGTAAAATACACATATTGTGGGCACAGCTAGTATTTTAATAAAAACGAAACCAGTGAATAATTAACACATTAATGGGGAATTATTATTGTTAAAGTAGGCGCTAGCAACATCGCCATAGTGTAATGTATATTTTCAATATACATAATCTAAAGTTTTGGCCGACAATCTAAGATCTTGAAAAAATACTTTAATATACTTCTGACTACAAGCCTTAGCTGGAAATCACAAGAGACTCCGTGATTAGAAAGTAGGTTGGCAGATACCAGTCTACGGACACAACAGTCGAGGCTACGCTAGCACGAGACTCAAAGGAAGTAAAACAGCCGTAAACTACCAATTGGCTGCCTGAATTCATTGAGTGCAGAAGGAGTTCGAAAAGGAACCCATAAAGTTGGTGGTCTACTTCAATATGCCCCCTACATAGTTAATAATGAAATATCCATCTTCTCGTATGTCTTTTTTTAATTTGTTTTTTGCTGCAAGAATTATTTAATTTAACGACACTGTGCAGCAGTCATTCAATTGCACTGTGTCTTTGTGTTGTATTATTTTTACGAATACATATCCATATGTACGTAAGTTAATAAATAAATTTTTAATTAAAATAATAATGTTTATTAAAAACAAAAATTAAAGCTGTACATTTAAAACTTCAATTCAAGCTACAATTAGATTTCCAAATATTGTATATATATTTTTTATAATTTTAATTATAACTACGATCCAATGTTTTTACAAGCATTCCTCTTTAAATGCCTTTGTACTTAAGTGGTATTAGTTCACATTAATTTTAATTCTGAATATTGCAAATAAAAGTGTAAATTAGGTTATTTATCTGTCCATAAAAAATAAAATTGTATACATTGTGCTTTTTACTCGTATATAAAGTCATTGTAGTTAAATTAATATTACGTAATAACTCGACAATAATCAAATGCATTTCAAATGTTTTAAATGAAGTGTGAACATACTTCTTTCATGCATTTCATTGGCAGTTAAGTGGAACTGCTGCTGTAAAAAATGTCATTTTATTAAAAATGTGTCTACTGAATAGCGTAAAAATGAAAAGTTGAACTTGCTACCATTTTCTGAAAGTATGTTTGGTCTTATTATTTTAAAATGATGTTAATACAGCCATTATTTGAAAATATTTTCATTTACTAATTTTAAAATATCTGTAACACTAACTGATACAATTAAATTCATAAAAACTGTATTTACTTTACAACAAATTGAGGAAAACATGTTTAGATACTTCTAATTTTAAGTTTACTGTTTTAATGGACTATCCTAAAGATAGTTGACTTTCATGCAAAGTGCAAACATGGTTGAAGTAACCATAACATAACCATAACAGAACTAGTATATTGCAGATTATGTAAAAATAACAGGGTTCAGAAATTTTCATAATATTTGTCATAAATGAGAAATCTAAAATTTTATATTTATTTTTTACGCTCATAAACGAAAAACAAAAACATATTCTGGCTATGTTCTTGCATGAATGTGTGTACCTGCTTGTTTTTGTAATATATATAGTACATGAATAGTAATAAATTAGCTTCTTCTCATTAATGTTCTTCTTATAAATGTACATATTCTTTTATGAACGTGGAACATTTATAAAATTTATCATAAATGAATATAAAATAATTTTCTGCCTACGATCGCACATTCAAAAAATTAAATAAAAAAGAAATAAAGAAAACATTTTGTTGCAAAAGATGTGCGTACATTTATGTATGCGAATGCTTAGCTCACATTTTTCTACGATCTTTTCATTTATGTAAAATTATCAAAATTGTAAATACTCAAATATGACCACTTGCGTGAACAACAAAATTTTTTTCTCATTTATTCACTTTTGAGCAGAAAGAACAAAATCATCGCATTCATAAAAGGAAAAAACATATTTTGTGTTTCTAGTCTCTCAGTCATGTATGAGAAGATGCAGCGAAAAAATAAAATGTACACATTCATACATGAATGAACAGTGGGTGAATATTTCGGTGAAGGCGTTACCAGCAAAACAAACAAAAAATAGAAAAACGATAGACTAAATTAATATTGAGCTAAATAAAGACTATTTTTGTGAAAAAAAATTTTCATGTACAAAAAAGAAACGGAAGAAGCGATAGAAGGAGAATATAGAGGTAAGATGCAGAGCGGAAACTCGAGTAAGGGAAAGAGGAATAGTTAGGCAGGCAGACTCAGACAAGTGAAAGAAAGAAGGCTGCCATAGAGAACGCACTGGCCAAGTGGGAGTGGGTTAAATAATCGACTGCAACTCCTCAGAAAGGTATTAATTCTGCTTGGTTCCAACAAAGAAATACCTGAACGGCTATTAAAATACCATCGTCATAGGTGCTACAGACATCGGTATTCCAATACAGGACATAGACAGATGAGGTGTTCTATCATTTCCTCCTCTTCTTCATCTTGGCAACTTCTGCAAAAGTCACTGTAGGGGTCACCCATCCTTCTTGCATGGATTCCAAATAAGCAATGCCCAGTGACCGTTGCTATATGGTCACATAGTTGCATTTTCGGCAACCGAAGTAGCGAAGCCGTTATCTTCTGATCCAGTGAGGGTCAGATCGCCGTCGTCGTTAAACAACTCGTTCGTTTGACCATCTGAGCTGAGCCAGGCCATAAAGAGCAGGCCGGAGGGAGATGCCAATGTCACTATCATGAAGCAGAGTCCCCTTCTTTGCAAGTTCATCCTCAACATAGTTGCCTAGGCTAGTCCCATGTCCCCGCACCCTTTTAAGAGTAACTGTTGAATTTTCCGCATTTTACGCATTTAAGAATGCCCGGCATTTAAGAATGCTCTACTGGTAACCAGTTGAGCATGGAAAAAGTTCCTTCGTTGGTTTTGACCTAATGGCTTCTGTTATTATGATCGCCATATTGCGCCATACCTGCTCTGCAATAGATATATTTAACCTAGTATCCAGTGCCTTCCACCAGAAAATTAATCCATAGAGTAATAACGGTTTGATTACCATTTAAAGTAACCAATTAACATTTTTTGGTTTAATTTCCCAAGTCGTGTCAATGCTTTGTTACATACATACATATATTATCATAATGGCTTTGGACGCTTTAGCCTGGCTATTCAACTAATGGGTGATTTTTTTGAGGTTAGGATTTTCATGCATTAGTATTTGACAGATCACGTGAGATTTCAGACATGGTGCCAAAGAGAAAGATGCTCAGTATGCTTTGACATTTCATCATGAATAGACTTACTAACGAGCAACGCTTGCAAATCATTGAATTTTATTACCAAAATCAGTGTTCGGTTCGAAATGTTCAAATGTGACAAATTTTGTTCAGCGATGAGGCTCATTTCTGGTTGAATGGCTACGTAAATAAGCAAAATTGCCGCATTTGGAGTGAAGAGCAACCAGAAGCCGTTCAAGAACTGCCCATGCATCCCGAAAAATGCACTGTTTGGTGTGGTTTGTACGCTGGTGGAATCATTGGACCGTATTTTTTCAAAGATGCTGTTGGACGCAACGTTACGGTGAATGGCGATCGCTATCATTCGATGCTAACAAACTTTTTGTTGCCAAAAATGGAACAACTGAACTTGGTTGACATGTGGTTTCAACAAGATGGCGCTACATGCCACACAGCTCGCGATTCTATGGCCATTTTGAGGGACAACTTCGGAGAACAATTCATCTCAAGAAATGGACCGGTAAGTTGGCCACCAAGATCATGCGATTTGACGCCTTTAGACTATTTTTTGTGGGGCTACGTCAAGTCTAAAGTCTACAGAAATAAGCCAGCAACTATTTCAGCTTTGGAAGACAACATTTCCGAAGAAATTCGGGCTATTCCGGCCGAAATGCTCGAAAAAGTTGCCCGAATGGACCACCTAAGACGCAGCCGCGGTCAACATTTAAATGAAATTATCTTCAAAAAGTAAATGTCATGGACCAATCTAACGTTTCAAATAAAGAACCGATGAGATTTTGCAAATTTTATGCGTTTTTTTTTTAAAAAAAGTTCTCAAGCTCTTAAAAAATCACTCTTTACAATCTAATATTTCGCATAGGTATTTCTTACTCCCATTCAATACATTTGAAGGGTGGGAGCTTGTATTTTTTCAGTTTTGGTTGTATTGACACTTATTTTTTTATGAAGGGGGTGACCGCTGCAGACCACAAACTTCATGTGTCCTTTTTCGACCCCTTAGTTCCTTAATGATTTCTGTTATCCGACTGTAAATTTTATGAATTCCTTACTTTCATTGGGTCTCGTGCTGTCACTTAGTCTTTTACTCTCGACTGTATTAATATTAGACTCGCGACTGATACATGTCGACATTCTTCCTCATCACAGAGTCTATGATAATTGCTAACATTTGCTAAGGTATCCACAACATCTCCATTTAATATGAGTCTGCCCGTAGTTCAAAGCCTTTTTCTATGTTATCCTATTTCTAGGAACTTCGATTTTTAACTTAGCCAGATAATACTTGACAAATTTTAGGCACCCAGATTATATCGAATACCCTTCTTGGTCTTCATTGCCTTGTTCTAGTTAAAATTCTTGAGTCCTTGGTATGAATCGAACCCACAACCCCGGACTGATAGACTAGCCCACCGAGGCGCCCTGGATTGACACTTATTCCGGTCTGTTCTCCCCAGACACAGATCGTTTTGAGTGCCGGAGTCCAGATCTTTAAATAGCCTATTAATTACCACATGCAATAGCAGCGAAGACAACACTCCTCCTTGTGATGGCCTCTTATTGCCATTCTGGAAATGCCCGCAGAGCTGCATATCTGGCAACAAACTGTGAAAATCTCATGAAACAAAATTCCATGAAACAAATAAACAAACACTTTTTGTGCTTTAAATATACTTATGTAGATAAAAGTATAAAACACATCAATTATATATTTATTATATTTAAAACATACTGCATATGCATTAATGCCTGTGTATGCCTGCTTGTATGTATGTAATAATAATTCAGTGCAATATGCTGCCATATTACATATAATATGGCCACATTAGCAACTCATAACATGTCTTTTTACAGTAAATATATTTTTTTCACATAATATTTATAATAAAATTGCTTTTAGAACAAATAATATACACAACAAATTGAAAAACCATCTCCTCTCACGAAGCCTTTTCATTTCATGGCTTTTATGGAACACTTTAACTAATGCTATTAAAATTGAAAGGGGGGGGGGGGGGGGGGGGGGGGGGGGGGGGTTGTGTTGAAACACATATTCCTTACTTTTTTATTTTGCTATTTAAATGTGATACAAAACAAAAAGTGATATAAACTGCAACATATTTTATTAAATGCTTTTATACTTTAGACTATTTAAAACATTAAGTCAAACAGTGTACAACAAATGTAAAGCTTAGAATATTCTTTCAGTATTTCAATATCAATTTCAATTTCACTTGTACAACTGATTAATTGAAGAAATTTTCGAAACCGGCCTTAGACTTCTAGGAAAATGTTTACGAAAATACTTCGTTCTCACCAACTGACGATTGATAATTGAATACAAGTTTTCTCGTATTCCTTTATCTGGGTTTGGTTGGTTAAATAGATGATGCTTACAAATAAAACACTACCCTAAGTAGATTAGATACAAGTAGTGCTGATGACGGACGTGGCTGTCTAGAAAATGTGCATTCCACTCGTGCTGGTGTCTAAAAATTAAATTTTTCTTTAATATTATCACCTAATTTGTAATTTAATTAATTCTTTCTTAGAGAGAATAAAAACGAACTTAAGCTTGATTATAAATTTCATTGTATGTAAAAACTATATATTTTTTGTATAATTTAGATAATCGGTCCATTTTTATCAAGCAAAAAATTTGGAAAGAAAGGCGCGCACCAAGAAATTCCTTGTTTGATTTTCCGGTACTACATATTTGTCTTAGAAGTACATATTTTTCGTGAAAATATATAGTAGACGGATTTCTTATTTTGGAGAAATTAAGAATTTTTGTGGAAATAACTTCTTTAATCTTTAATGGAAATTTCAATTTTATAATTAACTAGCTATTCGAGTAGTGCGACTCACTATACAATTTTAACGATTCTTAACTCGTTAAAAAAATTTAACAACAAAACGAAAGACTTTGCTATTCAGAAATGCTTTTTAATAACATTTGATGTTGTTATAAATCAGCTGTTTTTCTTAACAAGTCGAGTATTGTTAATTTAACTGCAACTATTTTTGTGTCGTTTACTTTATCAAAATATCAAAAGAAAAATTAGATGTATAATGTAAAATGTAAAATATTCTAACCCCCATATTTATAAAAAATAAAATATATTTGAAATCTATTTTAGAACTAATTTTTCATACAAAAGTTATTTTAAAATACATTTCAAATAAGTTTTATTTTTTTTTATAAATATGGGGGTAAATACATAATTAATATTTATAAATAACACATACATATGTATTTTTTAGAAACAAAATTAAAAAAGAACAAAAAATGAAGCACTTTTGTGGAAAGTTTTGTATATTTTGTGTATTATTTTTCATTCCTCTTTGTTCTTTTCGCTATTTTGCCATTTTTAACCGACTTCAAAAAAGAAGGAGGTTATCTATTCGTCTGAATGTTGCTTTTTTTATGTATGTAACCGCAGAACTCAGCCATTTCTGAACCGATTTTAAAATTTTTTGCTTTATTTGAAAGGTTATGCTTCAAGGTTGGTCCCATTTTAAAAACAGTTCATTATATTAAAAATTAAAGGGTGTCCCCATACAACATACATGTTTTTTACGTGTATTAAGAACCGTAAAGGGCAGCAATTTAAAATTTAAAAAAATTGCGTGCCGCTATAGCTTCCAACAGCAGAAATTAATAAAAAAATAAATTTAAAATTTAAAGGGTGTCCCCATAGGTGAGATAAGATGACCTATTTGGGTCTATCTTTTGAACCGTTATAGACTAAACCTTGCAAATTTGACAGAATGTCTACTACTATGACCGTTATAATAAAATGTATAAATACTCAAAATTTTAAATTAAAGGGTGCTCCAATAGTTCATTTAATTTGATGTATATGGCCATACTTTTGAAGAGTTGTACACAGACCGCTGAAATTTACAAAGAACCTGTAGTGCTAAGTCTGCTATAACAAAAAGTATATAATTTTGAATTTGGAACTTAAAGGGTGTCCCAATAGTTAATGTAATTCTATGTATGTGGCCAAACTTTTGAACTGTTAGAGACAGACAGCTGAAATTTACAAGGAGCCTGTATTGCAAAGTCCACTATAGCAAGTATACCATTTGAAGTTAGAAATTAAAGGGTGTCCCCATAAATTACGTAATTTGATCTATATGACCCTATCTTTTGAACCGTTAAACACAAACACTTGAAAATTAGGCAGAATGTCCACTACTTTCTCTGGTAAAATAACAAGTATAAATATTTGGAATTATAATGTAAAGGGTGTCCCAATAGTTCATGTAATTTGATATATATGGTTAAACTTTTTAACCGTTATAGACAGATGGTTGAAATTTACAAAGAATCTTTGTGACCAAGTCCTCTATAACAACAGGTCTTTAATTTAACATTGTAAATTAAAGGGTGTCCGAATAGGTGATGTTATTTGATCTGTGTGCCCCTATCTTTGAAACTGTTATAGACAGAGGCTTGAATGGTGTCCCCATACAAGACGGATGCTGGTGAAAATAACTTAACTTTTAAACAGTAATAGGTAGAGGCTTGACATTCAATAGTCTTTATTTTTTCCCTCTAATTTTGGCGCATCTTTTATTTGGTTTAAATCTAATTCTTACAGATTACTTCTTACATTTTTAGTTTAGAATTGGTGCCTTTCTATCTGTTTTGAAGTCGGTTTTTTTTGCAAGAATTATGTTTAGCAGCATTGCCATTTATTTTTGTTTGAATTTTTCATTAGTTAGCCATAGGTTAGTGAATCGCAAATGCGTTAGTGCAAGCAAAAAACATGTTGATATATTTAACAAGTGTTAGATCGTTAAAAGTTAGTGGATTGCACTACAGGTGTGCTTCGCATCCACAAAAAAATACAATAAACATTTGGAAGAGAAGTATGGCCAACCTTTAACTCGAAAACGTCCGCTATTCTCACATCAAACAAGTTTTAGTTTATATGCAAGGTATGGAGCCTACTGTTTTCGTTCAAACGGTTTTTTTCTAGACTATACGTATTAACACGATAATATTTTTTTTTTTCTTTTTATAAGAGGTACCACTTCCACTATCTTAATCTAGTCTGCATTTTGCTAGACAATCCAAAATTACTCTAAGGCTTACTTGTACAAAGTTTCAAGACTCTACCTATTGTAGTTCTCCAGGTACACGATAATACGTTTTCGCTTTGTATAGGAGGTGCAACGCCCACTGCCCCATTCCAGTTTGTATTTTGGTAGACTATGCGCATCAGCATAGGGGTTACTCGTGCAAAGTTTCAAGGCTTTATCTATTGTAGTTCCCTAGAAACACGATTATAATTTTTTTTACTTTATATGGAAAATACCACGCCCACTATTCTAATTCAGTCTGTGTTTAGCCAAATTCTGTACGTTGATGGTTACTGGTGCGTAATTGTAAGGCGCTACCTATTGCAGTTGCCTAGATACAGGATAATATTTTTCCACTTTGTATGGGAGGTACCATGCCCACTTCCTCAATTAATTCTATATTTTAGTATATTATGCGCATAGCAGTTACTCGTGCAAAGCTCTATCTATTGTAGTTTGCCAGATAGTAATTTTTCACTCTGTATAGGAGGTACCACGCCCACTATTAAAATTCGGCCTGTATTTAACATGACAATGTACGTTAATGTGGGGATTACTGGTGCGAAATTCCAAGATGCTACCTTATTCAGTTCTCTAGATACAGGATAATATTTTGTTCACTTTGTATGGAAGCTAGAACCCACTATTCGAATCCAGACTAGTTTTCTCTAAACTATGTATGTTAATATAAAGGTTACGGGTGCAAAATTTCAAGGCGCCAACTGTTACTATGACCAAGCCATACGATGATAAATATTTATATATATCTAACAACAAACTGTAAACATTTCAGAAAGATCGGTTCGCTGGTGTAGGCAGCTATAGTTTTCCGACAAACATACAAACAAACACATTTTGTGCTTTATATATGTATTTAGATTAAATTGGATTATATCTTGACTTTTCCAAAACTCATTTTTTTTTTTGATTACAAAATAAATTCTGAATTTATATATATATATATATATATATATATATATATAAATATATTTTTTTTTTCTTTTTTTTTTGGTAATATTACGTTTTTTGTGAAAGCTTGAATTTTAAGCTTAAAAAGTGAAATAGCGATTTTTATAGATGTTTAGAGTTTTATTTGACTGACTAGACGGTGAGTTAAGATTTGGTAAGGAAATACTAATTTTCCAAAAGTGAATCGTGTCTTCTAGTGGTGACCAATATAACTGGTATGAGTGGCATAGCACCAACAGAAGCACTATTTCTACCGGTGTTAGCTCATCATTTGGCCAGACTTTATAGAGGAATTACTGATTCCAACGTTTACGGAAGGTCAGATTGCTAACGGAAGTACAGCTTCGTTCAGTACTGTGGGCGGACACTGTGGGTCATTCCGCCGTTGTCGCTGGTTAATTTCTTTAACTTTTCTTTTGTCAATTAATAAGAACAAAACCACACCACGTTTTTGGACAACGTGTGTTTTATTTGTATACCGACTCTGGACGCTGCCGAGCCTACCCCAGCAAAGCGTTTTATACAAATTCGATATTTTGGTGAAATTTTGGTTAAAATAAGATTTTCCGTTGAAAGTAAGTTTCTGCGATTTTTTTTTTATTTTTATTTTAAAAGACTTTTATTTCATATCGCTCACTTTAATAAATAAACAATTACAACTTTTTGCTTACTGATTCGGCAACCATTGCAATGGGCAACTATATAATGGGAAATCATGCGTCTGACGTAATCTTGTTTCTATTATTCTTGCGTTACTGCACGTTTCGCTATTTCTGATTTAACTGCAGGCACGTTTAGAACATTGTTAAAGTTTGACCTTTTTTTTATTCAAGTGACTCACTATGATCATTTGTAAAATCATATTTTGGCGCCTTTGCAGTTTTTCTTAGTGTAAGCTGAGACAGAAAGATGTACATATATCGGTATGTATTTATGCGAAAGTGACATGAGTCTATATATAGGGCGAACGTTATGTGAGTAAATTTTTTATTGCCTGAAACATTTTTCTAAAGTTATTATGTGGTGTTGTAAACATCGTTATGCTACTTATGGACTTTCGTGATTGCTTAACAAATCTGTGTCGTCACCAAATGTTTTTATCTAGAAATGGTTGCTAAATGACATATCCTAAGTATACAATAATTAGCTAAGGTTAGCATAAAAAATCTCCTACTTGAGGTATAAACTATAGATAAGTTAAGTAGCTTTCTAATATAGAAATTTTAGAAATAATCGGGAAAGTTCAGCTTTAACTTATACGTTAGGACTTCATGCCCTACCTTACCGAATGCTTGAGAATCGTCGATGAAAAACGCAGAGCCATATTTTCGTCTTAAAAGGACTTTCTAAGTAATATCTACTAATCTGTGTCATAGTTATCCAAGAAACCTTCCACTCTGGGGGTAAATACTGAGAAAGTAAAATGACATTAAAAAACAAAAAAAAAAATAGAGAAAATAGAAACTAAAATAAAAAATTTTTATTGATTTTATCAATATCACTAAATTTATAAATATCACTAAATTGAAATATTAAGCATACTGCAGCACTAGCTTCGACAGTTGGAGTAAAACCTTTTTCAAATGGCCAAAAAATAGACTGACTTTTGCGGTATAATTTCTGGCCCAACTTCAACACGAAGTTCTACATGTAATCCATCTAGAGATGCTCTCTTGGTTACCGGATCTGTTAGAGCAGGCTCTCTCCTCGACTTCTTATTTTTTGAGTCAACATACAGCAGCCATATAATATTTTTGGCTGCAATATTTTTTCTGCCACTGCTGCTTTAGTAACACATTTTCTTTTATGCATTAACTGTAGTGTAAAATGTGTTGGTAATCTTTTCCTTATACGAATTTTGCCGTGTTTTTCATATTAAAACAAGAAGCATTAAATAGATAATTGTTAATGACACAGATTTTTATTTTATAAACATTTATGTATGTCGTGGTAGAAGGGGCATTTAAGCATTTTAATGTGTTAAGTATCATAAAATTATTGCAAGGCAAATATTCATGTTCTAACAAAAAGTAGCATCAAATTCTATATAATTTCACCTTAAGTGTTAATACTTTAACTAGTTCAAGTTGTAAAATAACACACTTGCATGTTTTTATTTAAAATTAACTTTTTTATAACCAAAAATCTATATAACCCCATGGCAAATAACTATATGTGCAATGCTTCAACTTTAATTAGAATTGAAAGAAACAATGGAAATTGTTTCTTTCAATTTATAAAATTTTTATTTTTTGACGATGCTACCCAATGGTGTAGCGAAATATTGAAAATAAAAAATTTTATAAAAAAGACTCTGTGGTGGAAAAAATAGAATCGTATATGTATATATTTTTTATAATTATTGGGAAAATAAATAATGAAAATTTTAATTCTGTTAAAAAAATAAAAGTTCTCTTATGGCAAAACCTTTCGTTGGGTCAATTTTATATGGTCATTATATTCATTATTATAAAATGGAATAGACTAAATAGCTAAAACCCGTATGTACATGAAGCATGAGTAGGCAGAATAATATGCAGGCATATTGATAGGGTCATAATCCAAAATAACCCGTTCCATCGTAGAAATTCGGCATTAATTTTGCAAAAAAGTCTTTAACATATGGATCACTTTAATGGGAGCAACTCCCTGAAAACTTTATATCAAAGGTATCACGATAGAGAAATTAATTAAATATATTTGTTAAGAAAGTTTTAATTTTTTGAAGAACTTAGGTAGAGCGGTAAAGGCGATAAAGAAAGAGATTTTGATCATTTCTTTTTAATAAAATCATCAGCAAAAATATTTTCTTCTTTTATTACTTACCAGCACTGCCACGATAGATCGATTGGTAGCGAGCTAGTCCATCAGTCTGGTGGTTGCGGGTTCGATTTCCGCCAAAGACTGTGGGTATTTTCTGCAGACAAGCAAAAAAAGCTTCGCAGTGGTAGTGTTATCAAAAAAAAAACATACAAATGCAATTTCATCTAATTTAAATTATTGACCATTTCATGAAATTCACATTGATTTGGATCGCTACATTTCAAAACCCCTTTTCAAAGATTACGGCTGATTTCTCTACCTACTAGAATCTATTGGTATTTGATGTAGGTGTTCCCGGTCATTTCAATTCGGCTTTTTCAATATCAAAATCCTAATTTTGATGTAAAAAAAAACATCCGGGATATACAAATCTGCTTATTCTTGTTAACTGCTGAACGTTAAAGTAAAGAGTAGCATTTGGATAACACAGTGCAACACGGAAAAAAATAACCATATACGGACACCACTACGTGATAAAAGATCAAAAAAAAGACCCCTGTCTCCCAGTTTTGCCCAAAGTCCTCCAGGTTTTTTTTTATGGGCCCTCAAAGATGTGGGGCCTCGATGTCATTTTTGCAAAAAAATGATCATTTACTCAAGCTCATATTTTGCAAATCGTTTGAAATTTTGATATACTCTCTGAGGCAAAGTTGTAGCTCTTGTCATAAAGAACAGAAATTGTTAACACTTAAAATCAAAAAAACTTCATCTTCAAGGTCAAAATCGCAAAAAACTTTTTGCCATTGTTCAGGTCCATAGGTAGCAAACCGTTCAAAATTCAAGGAAACAATCAACTACAAAAATTAACCTCAGCACCAAAAGATTAATTTAAAAAAAATTTAAGTATCAGCACCAAAAGAAGAAAAAAATATCTATTCTTAGACAGTTTAACTTTAAGCACAATTCTCGTAAATTTCGCTTTTTTATATCTATGTATATATATAAATCACAAAATGTGGTTTATAAAAACTAGATTGAAATAGTGAAAAATTATTATCGGGTTCCTGGCGAACTACAATAGATAGAGATTTGAAACTTACAAAGTAAAAAATTATCATGTATCCATAGAACTGCAATAGGTAGCGACTTGGAATTTTGAATTAGTAACCCCCATATTAAGATACATTGTGTTGAGAAACAGAGAACGGATTGAAATGGTGGGCGTGGCATCTCATATACACAGTGAAAAATTATTATCGTGTACATAGAAAACTGCAATAGATTGAGTTTTGAAACATTGCACGAGTAACCCTTCTACTAATGTTCATAGTCTAGCAAAATACAAACTGGTTTGGGGCAGTGGGCGTGGTACCTACTTTATCAGTTTATGTTACCATAACAGTACCATAACGTAACATAAATCAGTAACATAAACTGATAAAAGCGTGAGAAATATGGGAATACTCATATTTAAAAGCACATAGTTTTGAACGTAGAAATGATATTGAAGTGAATATTTTTTTGTTTTACAGGAAATTGCATCATTTATATTCATATATATAAAAAATTAAATATTGCAACAAAAATTAAAAATTTGTAGCTTATATCTGAAAATTTCGTAAAATTATCAGAAAAACGGGCAAATTTAAGGGAAGGAAAAATTGTAAATATGCAATAAAATTTTTATAAATTAAGCAAATCAAATAAAATTTTCTGTGCATTTGTTGTTGATCAAGTAAAATGAAATGTAAAAAAATCTGCAATATTAAGAAGAAGGAAGTTCCACAATTCCCAAAATAAGGACCAAAAATCCCAAAATTGGGATATTTTAATATTTTGCCTATAAAATCTACATACGGACTAGAGCTCATAAAATTTTTTCAAAAACAATTTGCAGTATATATAGCTTTATTACAGCAGTCTTCTTTTTTCGATCCCAGCTTTGGCATTTTAGAATATATAGGCTAAATTCAAAATTTCGATATAAAATATGTAA
Source organism: Phasia obesa (assembly GCA_949628195.1). NCBI lineage: Eukaryota > Metazoa > Arthropoda > Insecta > Diptera > Tachinidae > Phasia > Phasia obesa. The sequence goes on along the minus strand of OX451217.1, from coordinate 71,834,358 downwards.
TTTTGTGGGACCTCTATCTTCTACAAGGATGATCTATTTTATACGCTTTTTTTTACATACATATGTAGTTAGATTATACAAAAATGTAAAATCTTTATATATTCCTTAAGAAAATTTTTTCTAAAAAAAAAAACGTTAATGACCTTTTTTAAGCTAAAGTACACAAAAATGCAATAATTTTGGATTTTTTAAATTGAAAATCATATAGTTTTTAACTTAGTAAAGATACAATCTTCAAATTTATCAAAAATATATAGAATTTGGCTCGCTAACTATTATTAAAAAATTTAGAAAAATTGGGTAAAAATTGTAAGCAATATTTTGAAAAAACTGGACCAGGGTAGCGAAAAATCAAAAATTTTATTTCCTAAAATGCTTAAAACTCAATCATTTTAAATTATTATTTACAAATTGAGATACCATTTTGTAGGTATTGACAAGACCTTTAAGACCATGTATAATTTGTAAAAGAATTTTCAGGTGCGAGATTCCCAATTTTGAGACTATATAGTGCCACCCCTGGAGGGTGTATGGTACTTATCGTTAAAACTTAAGTTCAGATACTCCTCTGTTATGCTCATGTCAATTTTTGGATAAATCGGCTTTGCAATTTATAAATTATATTTTGATTTTGCCCCACTGTGCATCTTGCATAAAAATTAAAATATTTTTACGTGATAATAGCGAGTGTTTTCGAGTTAAAGGTTGGCCATACTTTTCTTCCAACTGTTTACTGTATTTTTTGTGGATGGGTGTAGCGAAGCGCACCGGGGATAGCTAGTATAATATAAAGAACATGAGTATTTAAATACTTTCTGTTTTATAAAAATCTATAAAACCCCTTTAAATAAAACAGTTTAAAAAATATTATAAAAGAAAAATTACACAAAAAAATTGCAGTCATTTTTATGATTGATAAAAGAGAGTGAATGCATTAAGGATTGTTTGTTTACTGCTTTTGTTTAAACAATGAATGAATGAAAAAGTACATTAATATTTATTAAAATAAACACAACTGAAATAATATTTTTTTAAGGACGTATTATCCGGCGAAAATAATGAACAAATGAGTTTAAAACGTTAAAACCACCAAAGAAAACCATATTTAAACGTTTATGTTTTGTTAAAAATATATATATATAGTGGTCGGTACCCCAGGGGGTTCCAATTATCACTGCAGGAATATGGCAAATGCTTTGACGCTGTCCACTCGGGGAAAATAGGGGTACCAGACGCTAGGGTTCCTAGAGCCTAAATCTGGAAGAAAAGGTCTGTAAGTAAAAATCACGGGTTCTCTTCGAGGCCCGACAAGTGCCCAAAAGACTGGTACCACGGGAATCGGTGAGGTCCCGTTCGGGGTTACACGTGGTGGTTGTGGTTTAAGATCGATTTATGTTAGGTAAGGTGCAAAGTCGATCAAGTGTGCTGTTGCACTCTCAACAGACAGAGTTTGGATAGTCTCCAAACCCCTAAGCAAGAGGTTATAATGTGGATCTAGGTTTGCCTTGAAAAGGCTTGCCATATTATATAAATTGCTACTCATTGTGACTGTATCAGACACAAAAAGCGATTGGTGGCAATCGTAAAGTGTTGTTATACTACACAATGGGGGCGCTAGTCTACGCCTAAGTTTCACTCGGTGGTAAGACCACCGTGAGGTTAGGCCGAGTAGGCTGGTACTCACGTTAATCTTGTTCCACAATATATAGTGGTCGTATTCCTATTGTATATGAAAAACTAGAACAGAAGGTAGGTCTGTGAAGAAATTAATTTTAACTAAGTAATTTAAGTGCAATATCTGCGGCTTTTGTAAAAATGTGAATAAGATTTCCCAATGATCTCACTTGAACTACTATCAAAATATTACTGCATAATCACCCTTATCGTGAATTTCAAGGGAATAAATCTTAGGGAATAATTTTTTTATTCCCATGAACAATTAATTGGCATCGCCAATTGTTAGGGAATAAAATAAACATCTGTGCAATTCCAACATTCTATTGTGAATTAATCGCATTTTATTTTGTACGCGTATTATTGTAAATTTTTAATAAATTCAGATAAATTTTTAATAATTTTAGAGAAATGCATAGTATTTCGTTACGTCTTAAATTTTTAGTAGAAGAAGAAAGCAATTTAGAAGAAATAAAAAGACCAAGTTTGAGGGATGCGTCAAATCCACTGTGTTTACCGGAAGTGAAATCATGAAAAATTGTTGGCAGTATGTATTTGTTAATAATTTTTTTAAAGGTTTTAACAACATTTCCGAGTTAGAAAATCAGAACAACAGAACAACTTGCCAAATAGAAAGTCTTCAGCGATTCCGTCGGTTGTAAAGCTTCCAGCATGTCTACACTTTTTTGCAGAAGGAAGCTATCAAAAAGGTGTTTCGTTTTTCTCGCGATTTCCACACATTAATTCCACCAACGTAGCCAGCTGTTGTTTGTTTGCGTTGCCACTTCTTTTACAAATCAAATTAAAAATGAAAAAGAACTATTACTTGCATTGTGCTTCCTTTCGTATTCCCAATCAAAATGTTTGGGAAAAAATTCACAAAATTTTTGGGAAAAAACTCACGGGAATAAACGGGATCGGCGATGCCATATTTTTTCGAACATGCGAGTTTTTTCACATGGAAATAATTCGCGATTGCAACTTTAGGGAAAAGGGTAAAATTTCGAGGGAAAAAAGATTCACGATAGGGGTGAATATTTTTTCAAACTCCTCGAAGTGTTATACATATAAAATTTTTTCTTTATTGTATAATTTTTATAAAAATAAATAATTGAATTCTACAGAGGTTATCCTGTAGTTTAAAAAAATAAAATTGGTTAACATGGAGTCACCAGCATTTTTTCCTTGATGACCCTTGTGGCAGCGGAAGAGGTAGAGTTGAAATTAGTAACAGCACATTTTACTCAAGCATTAGTAACTAAAGGTGGGATTACACGATTGCCACAATGCACCAAATATTGCCTTATATTATGCGCCAATCGTGTGATTTCACAATCAATTAGCACATGCGGCAATCAAGGCCGACATCGTGCTAGTTTTGCCCAGTAAAACGCAACTCTGGTGCGCCAATCGTGTGCCTGGCTAATAAGCAACCATGTGGCAATATAAATGACAAAAATTCCGGGTTTTCACTAATTTTAATAGGTTTTAGAGATAAGGAACCAATCACCTATTTTTGTATATGATCAATGTCTTTTTTTACACGGATTTTTCTAGAACCAATAAAAACAGAAATAGGTGTACTTCGTTTTTTTTCACTTCTCTTTTCTTTCGTTAATTTTTTTGTATATTTAATTTACAAACAAAAATTAAACAGATGAATCATTCTTTTTTAACAAACCAATTTATGCACTAAACAAAATACAATTTTTCATGTTCGCTCAACAGCTGATTCTAATATTTTGCGGCAATTATTGTTGCTCAATTGTTTTTGACGTTTTGCGGCAATCAAATTTGTACACAAATGGGCAAACACGTGAATGAAGAGAATAAGATTGGGACCACTTCATTATTGTGCGGCAATTACGTAGAGCAAAAATTGGGCCAAATTGCATTTGACCCCGCCTAAACTCAAATTTTTACTTTAATATTTTATTTTTCACAGACTACATATTTGCATAGGTTAAAATGAACATCGGGGAATACTGCAGACATCCGAGGAATTTTTATGAAAGACCTGCTGGAGAAGTGCAATGAGGAAGGTAGATGACAAAAATATGCTCCCGGAAAGCAGCTTATGTGCGTTGAATATCACTCTCGAGGTATATTTGAAATATTTATTAGTTTACATACTTCTTCATATTTCTTATGTTTTACAGCAGCAAGGAGCGTTTGAATGGCAATAGAATATAGTCACCATTGAGCGAAAAAAAATATTTAAATATGTTAAATTATACATATACTCGTTTTAAAATGTATTGTAATATATATAAAAAAAAATATATAAAGTGATAAATCTGTTTATGCATCAAGAATTCATTAAGTTTGAAAGTCAATGTTGATTAATTTTCACAGCTTAATTGATTAGTAAAGAGCAGGAGAGTGAGCAGTACAGAAGTATGTTCTATAGTCCAAAGAATTAATAAGTTCGAAGGAGATGCAAAATCTTACGTACTCAAATCTTTTCTCATTCACGAGCAAAGCGCCCTTAGGAATGTGCAGCAAATTTTGTTCTACGCAGTGAGGCTCACTGGCCCTCAGCAGTGCTACTCAAATGAGTGCTCAGATGTATACCACTGTTCCTGTAGGGTCGTTACGTCCCTTTTAAAAATATTAAAAAAGAAAGCATCAAACAACAACAATTTACATATGTTACGTTACGTTTCGTTAAAGTTACTTTCGCCTAACAATGCTCATATTCATAAGACTTTTCATCGCGTTGTGCAGGAACCCAAATAAATAAAAAAAAATAAGTTTAAAGGATTTTGTTGTTTTCGTCTACTTAATGAAATTAATGAAATTTTTTAAAAAGGGTTACGCAAATCACATTTTTCGTAAATACATATAATAAATAATATTTGCACAGCTTTGATTCTATCGGGTGGTTAAATTTTAAGGGCCGATGTTGAATGCGAACCATACCTAAACGTCAAGTTTTTTCTGCATTAAATTTGACATTTCTCAATTTCAGACTAACTCAATTTGAGCCATGGAAAGATAGTGGAAAGAAGTAGCAACGTTGGATGATCAATTTTCGAAGAAAATCATCTTCAGTGAGGAGGCACGTTTTCACCTAAGTGGATTCGTCAATAAAAGTGGTTTTACACGGCGTGTATTTGTCATATGACTTGTAATTTCCAAACACGTCGTGTGAACCCTTTCAAACATAAACATGTGTATTTTCCATGTGTACAATACATGTGACATTTTTCATTTAGAACGTGTTCTATTTTGACGTGACAAAGCATCCGACATCCTGTATTGCCAACTTGATATTTTGCTATTTTAGGTTTTACGTGGTACCAAAAGCACTAAAAGCGTGGCAAAAGCACTATATTTGCATCTTTGCAAATATACACATGTACGTTTGAAAGCAAAAATTATAAACCGTATGTAAAATGCCTATTTTGAAAAACACATGAAATTACATATGTATGGGTTATCAAACTGATAAGTCATATGACAAACACACGTCGTCTAAAACCATTTTAAGCAGAATTACCGCATTCGGGCAAATGATAGTCCAAGAGTGATTGTTGAAAAACCAATGCGCCCACAAAGAGTGACTTTTTGTGCTTTTAATGGGCTGGCGGCATCATCCATATTTTTTCCAAAATGGGGCCGGTCAGGCAGTTACTGTGAATGATGTTCGCTATCGTGTGATTATAACGGACTTTTAATGGCCCGAATTAGAAGATATGGATGTGGACGATATGTATTTAACGATGCACTGGCTCTTTTGCGCGACAAATTCAATGGTCATTTTATCTCACGTGGTAGCGATGTCAATTGGCCGCCAAGATCATGTGATTTGATACCGTTGGACTTCTTGCAGTGGGTTATTTGAAAGAAAGGGTGTACCTCGATAAGCCAGAAAAAATTCAAGAACTAAAGAATGAGATAATTTGGCACATTAACGGCATAGAACCTCAATTATGCCGAAGCGTAATAAAGATTTTGGAGCTGCCGCCGAGGTAGCCATTTGGCCGATATTTTGTTTCATACATAATTGTATCATACCAATATTATCAAAATAAAAAGAAATGACAATAATTTCCTTAATAATTTGTGTTTTATTCAAAATCAACATCGGCCCTTACAAATTGAACCACCCTTCACTTATACTGAGTTTCGTATTATTAATCCAATTTCTTGACTTTTAACTCTTCTTCCTTTGTGTTTAAGCCCAATAAAGCTTAAATATTTAAGATACAAACTTGTTGATGATTTCAAGAGTTATTCAACACCTCCACAATCTTCCACCCAATAGTCAAACACCCAAAATATACTTTATATGAACACGTTTTTATGCTGTAAATTCCAAGTATTTGTATGTGGTAACATGAACACAACTAACTGTTGAATTCAAAGGGTTTTTATCACTTTAAAGGAAAGAAAAAAAGAAAATACGGAGACATTCGACCACAGATGTATGTATGTATGTGTGTACGTATGTATGTACATAAGCTACTTTGCAAAAAATTATCGCATTTGCACGTGTTGCCATCTTGGGTGTACAAATACAAATATTATTTATCTGCTTCAGTTCTTTTTATCTGCTTTGAAGGGATATGTCACGTGATAACGTGGCAACCATTATAAATGTAATGGCTATAATAAGAACAAAAGCACAAAAGTAATGGCTGGTGAGGAGGAGAAAAATTGCTACATGACGCTTCAGTGTGTGATGTGTCTGATGTGTGTATCCGTTGACAGTTGATTTTTCAAGCATCTTCTTAATAATAAAATAAGTATTTTATATATTTATTAATATGGGTTTGTGTACGGTATTTGGCACAAAGTCTGCTGTCGTCTCATTGTCATATCAAAATATTTAATGTATAAAGGACATTCAATTGGCGTTTATTTTTCTTTATGTGTTTTTTTTTTTTTGCCTTTCTTTCTTTTGTTCACTTTGAAAAAGAGAGAAAAGCAAACACGTTAATACTAATACAAAAACATTGTCATTCATAGATTTGAATGAAAAGAATGGTATAGAATATGTATGTGACTGAATGTCTGTGGAACTGCATTCGCATATCATATACATACATATGTATGTATATATACACATACATCTATATATGTATGTACATACATATATAGACATCATAATAAAACGAAACCCATTTGTTTATTTATGTTTATTTTATTGGCTTTGTCGATGTATTATTTTCTTCATCTTTTTTTTTTTTTTTTTGTTCCTTTCTTTTCCTCTAACATCTCTTTCAAATATCAACATAAAAAAAATTTATAAAAAATATTCCGACAATAAACAAAAAACATCATCATGAATGGGTTGCTTCTCATTTCTCATTTTTAAATTTATTCAGTTCGAAAAATGACTACAAATTTGCAACAGAAGAAGCCTGTTTAGAAAATGTGTCCTTTGACATTTGATCACTCTTATAAGATAGTAATGATTTTTTTATGTTGATGGTAGAACATCATCACATTTTTTTATAATTTTCAAATATCATTCAATGAACTCCTGATGGAAATGTTTAGAGTAGAAAATAGTTAAATTAAAAATTTTTTTAGGAATATGTTTACTTTTAAGTGGTTTAATAAAAACTTTATTATTTAGGAATTAGATTATTTAATAACTAAGAGCAATTCTTTCTCATTAATTAATTCATATTATAAAGATAAGTGTGAAATGTGCGTACCACTATAGGACAGAAACAAGAGCCTCTACCATCCATCCATAGGGTAGGTATTCTTTTGAAAATATGTATAGAAATCTGTATGAAAACCTAGAACAGCCCAGAAAAATTCGGAAGTATTCTAGAGCATCCACAATTTCCTAGAATATTTTCGAATGTTGTGGAATGTTTGGGAAAATCATCCTCAGTTGGGGAACATTCCAGAATACTGCAGATCATACCCCATCCATTATGCAACATGGTCGTAACTCAAAAAAATATATTTTTGAGATTAAAAATATTTATTCTTGTTTAAGTTCTTTATTATAAAGAGATAATGAAAAATTAGACAAGCATTATGTAATGCATTTTGTGGATCGCTGCATTCGTCGTCAGCATTCTGGAGCGATCCAGAAAGTGCATTACATTCTGAAGCAGCGGACCAACTTGCAAAAGGGGAATCTGATGTGAATCTCTATGGACCAGAACCCAGAGTAGCACTGGGTAATGGCATAATGCGAGCTAAAGTTCTACAATGGGGGAACTCACTAAACCTGAAAAGGTGGAGAAAGGCCACTATGAGTAGGCAGGCTTGAATGGTTGCCTATAGGCAAGAAGGCCAGCAAGATACTCAGATACAATAGAAGTGCTGTAAGCTAGATAGATAACTGCATTGGTGACAGGTCATGGAAACTTTAAGTATCATCTAGCCAAGATGAAAATCGAAGAAGATGATACTTGCAGACTGTGCCTGGAAGAGGCTGAGGCGGCAGCTCACATTGTATGTGAATGTCCAGCACTGGCTAGCTTAAGACTCAGGACCACTGGTAGAAGCTTGTTAAATGTGGATGCCATGAGGGATCTGAGCCTTGAACAAATGTTACCAATTACTAGAGACTGTGTTATGAGAAAAAATGCTGACAGTTACCAGTCGACAGTCTGAATTCACAAAAGTCAAGATTCAGCCTTTAATCTTGACTTTAGTGATTTCACCATGTGACTCAATGAATGTAGGTTGCCGGAAATTACATTTCGATTGTCAGAAATCATAGAGGACAATTTTTTGACAGATAAAATGTTGCAAATGTAAGATGTTAAAAATACGAGTATGAAACCCATGTTTAATTTTTTCAACATCTTCCATACGTTTCACTAAGATGTTGATCAGCGTAAAAAGGCTAGTTGCAGTGTACCCTGCATGGCAGACTTAATATTATGAACTCGATAGTTAGTGGTGTTGTTGAGATTAAAATAAATGTTTTATCTCCATAGGTAGTGATTCCATTACAAAATTTTATTCTTTTGTGCTTAGAAACGTCCTGTTAAATAACATTTGAATTATTTGTAAACCTCTATAGGGGGTGGGTTTTAATTCCCTAGAAGACAGAAAGTCACGGCATATCGCAAAACGAAACTTTGCTTGTGCAACTCGATTCATTAATCACTGTACTATGACCTTATTAGAGAACTATTAAGATACTCACTCCTTTTCACCGTCTACAAAAGTCAGTCAAGTCTGGTGTAAATGAGGAAATACGAATGCAATACTTGATATTTTTATCTTACGAAAGATATCTAATATTAATGAGTATATAAATGATTCTAAGTTGGAGCAGATTTTGTATCTCTTGTTTTCAGTAGAGGGTTAAGTACATATAAACAATCAATATAAAATATGAAACATTCCAACCAGAAGCTCACCAAAATGCCATGGTATGACGATATAACTAGCAGCGGAAGTAGGATGCCTCGGTGGGTTAATAGGTAGTGTACTAGTCTATCAGTCCAGGGTTGTGGGTTCGATTCTCACTAAAGGCTTCACTACAAGTTGGCAGGAAGACCAGGAAGGAGCTTGGATATAATCTGGGTGCTTACAAATGGTTAGTATAGGTCACGAACTCTCAAGTATTATCTACCCAAGTTAAAAATCGCTTGGAAAAAGACTAACACAAAAAAGGCTTTGGACCACGGGCAGACACATACATATTATATGGAGATGCCGTGAAGACCTAACCTTAAGCAATTGTTAGCAATTACCATAGACTCTGTGATGAGGAAGAATGTCGACATGTATCAGTCGCCAGTCTGAAATCACTACAGTTGAGATTAAAACACTAGTAACAGCACAAGACTCAATGAGAATAAAGTATTCGTAAATTTCCAGTCGGATACCAGAAGGCATTGAGGAGCGATGGGAGTCGAAAAGAGACCCATGCAGTTAGTGGTCTGATTGAGTAACCCCCTTCAAAAATAATATAATAGCTAGAGCGGTAAAATAAAATAATTTATTCGGACTCAGCATAGTTCAGAGCTGAACCAAAGCTTGACATATTAAAGCCCATTATTATAACTTGCCTTTATCTAAAGTTAGGATTTTTTTAGAGCGATAAATAGTTTTTCGTTATTAAAAGTAAGCTAAAAACCACTTTTAACTATCACGTACTATAAGGAAAAGTTAAAGCAATGAGCATTATCATCATTATTATAACGAAAAACTACTTATCGCTCCATCGAAATCCTAACTTTAGCTCAAGGCAAGTTATAATAATGGGCCTAAGTCTTTTATATTTTCCTTTAGTTAATACCGACTCATAATTGTTAATATCGAAGTGAAACAGTATTTATTTGCCAGCCTGTGTTCAATATATTTTTATTTCTTATTTCATTCCAATTTAATCTCAGTTCATTTGAAAATAAATCATTAAACTAGTGGAAACAATCTCATTTGGCTTGAGAAAATTAGTTATCGTTTATCCTTTCTCATCATCCTTTATACTGAGGTTGATCATGACATGCACATTCACATATCTACCTCGATAAGCACTGTGTCCTATCACCTGCAGAGTACCTTTTATACATTAAATTCGTACATACATACATACTTAACTCTGGAATGTTCTAGTTTAAATTTATTTAGATTTATTAGAGTTGTGTTTGTGAGCGATCTTTCTTGAGCTAGGTCGGTCTTTTAGTTTATTTCCTAAGTAGGTCAGTTAGAATTGCCATAGTAATCCACTTTATGTGAAAATTTCCAGAGGGTACTAATTTTGATTCGAAAATAAGGCCGTATATATATGAAAATCATGTCTCTGTCGGAACACCCTTTAATTTTAGTAATTGTTTTAGTAATTGTTTAGAGATAGAAGGAGCAGACAGACATGAAATATGAACTAAAGAGTTAAAGTGAGCTAAAGAGGTAAACTGAACGTAGGAGCTGACTATGAGTCGAAGGCCTCAGTTGTTCGTACTCTCTTTTCTTTCGTTATATGTTATCATTTACTATATTATATAATTTTAATAAAATAAAATAAAATAAAAGGAGCTGACTGAACTAATGAACTGAAATGAACTAATGAGTTGAAGTGAACTAAGGAGCTGAACTGAAGTAAGGACCTGACTGAACAGAAAAACTAAAGTAAACTAATGAATTGAAATAAACTAAGGTGCTGAACTGAACTAAGTAGCTGATATGGGTTTAGTGTGGTGATCATCTAGCTCACTTAGTTAAACTGAAGTAAGGTGTTTATTAACTACACAATTCTAGTATTTATTGGCAATGTAAAATGGAATTGGAAATTAATGCATATGTATTCAACATGCAACATATAAAATTTATTTTAACTAAAAATTCTCTTAAGATGCAAAATTAAACTATCACAAGTAAAATTTTTAACAATTTCGAAATAAAATCATAATAGCATTCCTACATTTATATGTATATATGTATCTCTGTACATGCATATGCTGGCCCACAAATATTATTATAACCCTTATTACGACACTCTTTCCTGCAGTCTTGAAAAAGTCTTTAATTTTTGTATTTTAAACTGCTAAAGCAGTACTTACATTAAACTCTTTATAAAATTAATTAAAAACAAATTTAAAATGAAAATGAAAATGAAAATAAGCTGTTTAAAAACCTTAAACCATACAAAACAAAAGAAAAGAAAAACTTGTTGGAAGTTTTGCTAAGCCGCGTCATACAAAAGAACAAAAATAAAAATTAAGAATAATGGAAGGAAGAGATCAGATACACAGACAAAACTTGTTAAAAAAAAGGTTGGCATGCGACTACAAAAAAATTAAACCAACTGTAAAATAGGAAAGTGGCAGCGACAATAAACAGAAACTAAACCACATTTAGTATTGTAGTAAATTATTTAAACGTTGCGCAAACGTAGCGGAAGAAGTCAACAACTTTAAATCAACTTCTCCAAAACACAAGTACACAAACACATAAGCTTACATTACACTTCCATGCAATGCGACAGCCATATGAATGTCACAAAAACAAAACAAAAAACATGGCATCGTCGGAAGAGTTTAAGACACTCAAAAAGCCAACAACTAAAACTTGTTCTTTTCACATATCAAGAAATAGGATATAAACAGGATTTTAAAGGATAAAAGAAAACCTTAAGGTGTGCGATACCATATGGCTGCTTTAACAAGGATAAAAAAAGTGAAAAATTAAGTAAATGTTTGTACGTGGGAGCGGAGGTGGGGTGTATGCTTTGTCGGCTCATTGTGTTGTTTGTGCAAAAGTAAGTTAAAGTCAACTAAAGTGGTGAGTTAACTTGGCTTAATTATAATTAACTGCACTTGACTGAGTTTTAACGCGGGCTAAAAAAAAACAACTACCTACTAAGAGAAAATAATACAGCAAAGAAAAAAGATAGAAAAAGGGAGCTAAAACTTCTGTAAACACATACGAGCACTTAAGTGTTTACTGTATTAATAAAATAAATTAGTAGTAAATATAAAAAGAAGTACCCTACAAAAGGATGTACCTGATCATATGATGACTTAAATTATGGAAAAAAATAAATAAATAAAGTAAAAATAATAAATACGCAACAAATTTTTTGTAATTTGAACGATTCAAATGAAATGTAATTAGTGAAAATAAAATATCAAATGAAACATTAGGAAATCCCACAATTCCCCAAAAGACCAAAATTCCTAAAATTTTAATTTTTTCGTATTATGACCATAAAGCCCACATATGGACTAGGTGTTATTAAATACTTTCAGCAAAAATTTGGGAATATATACACCTAATTCTGTTTTTACACGGTATTTTGGTTCCAGAAAAATCCGTGTAAAAAAAAAACAATGTAAAAAATGACATTGATCATATACAAAAATAGGTGATTGGTTCCTTATCTCTAAAAGCTATTAAAATTAGTGAAAAACGAGAATTTTTTAAGAACAAGAAATCATGTTTATTTTTACTCATATGTACATGCATGTACATATAATGTGTATTTGCACCGTTTATTTGCAACTTTAGTGTATGATGAAGACTCAATAGATAGTTTTGTTCCAGAAATCAACAATTGCCTAATTGAATTTTAATTTTTTTAAGTTCTTACTGGACTTCGTTTAAACCGAACATTTTGCTAAGAAATGTTGAGCCTTCTTCATTTCGAAAGCGATCTAAAATTTCAATTTGTTTTCTAAACAAATGACTTTACGTTGCAGTTTTTTATTTGTAGTTTTTGACGTCTTCTTTTAGAGATGCATTGATAGTTCACAAATTCCTCTAAATTTTTTATATAAAATTATTTCGAAAAACTTAAATTTTACAAATAAAATCTTAACTCCAAAAATTTTGAATCGTGCTAAATGGAATAAAATCAAAAATATAAAATTTGTATACTATATTCCTTAAGAAAATATTTTTTATTAAAAAATTTATGACCCTTTTTAGGCTAAAATATACAAAAATGCAATAATTTTGAACTTTTTAAATTGAAAATCGTGTAGTTTTTAATTTAGTAAAAATAAAATCTTGAAATTTGTTCACAATACATGAACATTTGCTCGCCAACTACGGGAACAAATTTAAATTTGCTGAAAATGTAACTCTAAATTTTGAAAAATCTGAAGCAGGGTATCGAAAAATCATAAATTTTAAAATGCACATAGCTCGCTTATTTAGCTCAGATACTCTTCTGCTATGCGCATGTCAATCGTCAATCAATCAACCTAGCCCTTTACAAATTGCTGAGTTATCAAAATATTGTGTTTTTGCCCCACAGTGCGGTTAAACGTCATTTTTGATTTTTTTTTTCGCAATTTTTATTTATTGTATCTTCAATATAATTGATCTATTAATAATTACTCATATCGTAAGTCTAAAATAAATAAATATACTTGTTTAGTCCAACCAGTGCTGGACAAAAAATATGTATATTTCACGGTTACTGTAATTTGCAGGTTATCCCCCTGATGTACGGATGAGAGAAGCAGTGTCCCTCCTTCTTAGTCGAATGTAACCAGGTTCATTTAGTATATTACGGGCCAGTGGATTCGGATGAGTTTCAAGCTTCTTTAAATAACTTACGGCAAGTTTCGAGTTTTTTATATCAAGGAGCAGATGTAATTATACGAAGAATCTTATTTTGGCGCCTTTGAATTTTTTCTACGTTGGTAGCTGAGGCAGTGCCCCATAATTGAATGCCATAACACCATATTGGTTTTAGAATTGACTTGTAAAATAAAAGTTTGCAATCTAAAGCTAGAGTAGAATTTCTGCCAATTAGCCAGTTTAGTTGGACTGCTTTCTTTAATTTCTTTCTTTAATTGCTTTCTTTTTGATTTAAAATCATCAACTGCATATAAAAAAACGAATATTTGAAGTAAAGCTTAAGATCGTTTTATTCTCTCTAAGTTAAAAGAATATTTTTAATAATTTTTAAAGAAAAAAAGAAAAACACACATTAAACTATTTCGAAGCGTAACGTGGTGGTGGACTTCGTTGTCACTAACAGATGATATATGATTTGCCTACTATTTTCTCGAATTCTATAATGTTTACAACTAAACACCGCCCACCCAGAGTAAATTGATGCGAAGAAATTTGAAGAACAAAACGATCCAGAGAATGCCTTACATTCTGCTAGTGTCTAAAATAAAAATTTTCCCATTTTTATACCCTTCACCAAAGGTGAAAAGGGTATATGGATGTATAAGTTTGTCACTCCGTATGTAATTTCTACAATATTCATTTCTGACCCCATAAAGTATATATATTCTGGATCCTTATACATGGAAAAGTTGATTAAGCGATGTCCGTTTGTCTGTGTTGTTGAAATGTCATTTGCTAAGACGGGAGAAGATATAAGGCCAACAATCTGCCAGGCATAGTTTAGAAAATTTTAGGATTGCAATTCAGCAACATCAGTGGATTCTGAGGGCAAAAAACCACGCCCACCTATATTTTTCAAAAAATTTCGATATAATTTTTACAAAAAATATCTGTAAAATGTTTACAAAAAAATTTGATAAAATTTTTAGCAATAAATTTCGATAAAAATTAACAAAAAATTTTCGATAAAATTTTTAGAAAGGTTTTTCAAAAAAAAAACCTTGATAAAATTTGTACAAAAAAAATTTCGATAAAATTTTTATAAAAAATGTACAATGAAATTTTTACGAAAAAATTTCAACAAAATTTAAAAAAAAATAAACCTTCGATAAATTTAAAATAAAAAAAAATCGTTAAAATTTTTAGAAAAGGTTTTTGAAAAAAAAATTTGTTAAAATTTTTACAAAAAATTTTTCGAAAAAATATCAAAAAAATTTTTACAAAAACTTGCGATAAATTTTTTAGAAAAAATTTTCGAGAAAATTTTAACAAAATTAAATTTTTCCAAAAAAAAAAAAATTCAATAATATTTTTACAAATATATTTCGATAAAATTTTTACAAAAAATTTTTGATAAAATTTTTACAAAAAATTGTTGATAAAATTTTTACAAATAAAAATCTATCTATCTTTTTTCTATTTGTAATAATGAACTTGAAAATCATAGAAGTAAAAACCGAATGTACATATATTTTTGTGAAATTGGGAAACGGAGTATTGTTTTTTTTTTTTTAAATTAATTTGTAAAAATATTCTTTCATCTTATAAAGAATTTGTAGCATATTTTTTAGTGAAAATTACAAACAACAAATTTACATTAATGTAAATCAATACAATGATCAATGTTCCTAACTTTTTTCTAGCAAAATCGCTAAAATATAGAAATAGCTAACTTTATATGTAGATGTTGAAGATATTCAGAGATCAAGCCTATTTTAAATAATAAGAATTACTAAAGTGCAACCAGGGAATGCAGACCATGATTACTGCTTGATTACTGCTCACCTTCATCCATGCCAATTAGAAGATTCGAAGTATCGAACACTTCGACCATGAGGACCCAAGTACGCCATCATGAAGTTGTGTTTGAAGTTTTTATAGACGGATCAAAAATGGACAATTGAGTTGAAGAAGACGTCATAATCTCTCGGTTTAAATGTAGGATGCAAAACTAGGCCGAAATTTTAGTCATACAAAAAAGGCAAGTTGCTCAGATACATAGGATATGTGGCAAAGATATGATAAGATGTTTATTGTTTTATAAATCTTAAAGCTGTTATCACTCTTCAAGTCGTTGTTTATCAACTTATTACCTTTTTTCATCAATGCAGAGCTAAAATTATGTTGCTTCATATATCCTTGCTCTTATTTTTTAAACATTTAAAAAAATGCACTTACTAATTTCTACATACATATGTATGTATGTATGTATGTATGTATGTATGTATGTATGTATGTATGTATGTATGTATGTATGTATGTATGTATGTATGTATGTATGTATGTATGTATGTATGTATGTATGTATGTATGTATGTATGTATGTATGTATAGAGGAAAAATACTATATACATAAATATGTATTTAGTTGTGTGAACATACTTGAAAATACATAGAAAGTATGACTGTGTAACTGAATTTATTTTCCAAATGAACACTCTTCTGTCGCTATAATCGTTCACACGAACTCAAATATTAGCACATTTACACTAAAATCCTCTCTGGCCATACAATTCGTTGTATGTCGTATTAAATGTAAAAAATTTGTTGTTGTCAAGTTTTAATGTTGACATTTAGTTAATTAAAGTAAGGAAAATAAAAATAAAAATAAAAAATAGTTAATTATAAAACAAACTACATAAATTCAAATAAATATTAACAGGAAATTGTATTTTGTTGTAGTTTTTTTGTATATAATTTTAATTATTAAAAATAAGAAATTTAAAGCCAATTTAAAATTAGAAATAACAAAAATGTCGGCGGCGGAGAACTTTGAATTGGCAGCACTCTTCTTGGCTGTTTTAAGGTTAGTTTTGTTTGGCAATTCATCATGAAGAGACTGACACCACAGCAACGTTTGCAAATTGTAAAAATTGATTTTAAAAGTCATGCTTCAATTCGAAAAACTCTAGGCGAGTTACGTGCTTTTCTGGTGCTCTTAATCGTCCATCACAATGATTTTTTTTTTTCGCAATTTTTATTTATTGTATCTTCAATATAATTGAACTATCAATAATTACTCATATCTTAAGTCTAAAAATATACTTGTTTAGTCCAACCAGTGCTGGACAAAAAAATGTATGTTTCACGGTTACTGTAATTTGTGGGTTATCCCTCTGATGTACGGATGAGAGAAGCAGTGTCCCTCCTTCTTAGTCGAATGTAACCAGGTTCAGTTAGTATGTTACGAGCCAGTGGATTCGGATGAATTTCAAGCTTCTTTAAATACCTTATGGCAAGTTTCGCTATTTCTGCTTTAACTGATGGCACGTTTAGATCTTTATGGATGTTCGAATTTTTTATATACCAGGGAGCAGATGTAATAATACGTAGAATCTTATTTTGGCGCCTTTGAATTTTTTCTACATTGGTAGCTGAGGCAGTGCCCCATAATTGAATGCCATAACACCATATGGGTTTTAGAATTGACTTGTATAATAAAAGTTTGCAGTCTAAAGCTAGAGTAGAATTTCTGCCAATTAGCCAGTTTAGTTGGACTGCTTTCAACTTCATTTGTGTTAACTTTGTTTCTATGTGCCGTTTCCATGTAAGGAGCCAGTCAAGATGTATGCCGAGATATTTGACGTCTGAAAGCTGAGGTATCGTTTGGTTATTTATCCGAATAGGGGGGCAAGATTTTCTGCGCAGTGTGAAAGTTATGTGAGTACATTTTTGTTCATTCACTTTTATTCTCCATTTCTTCAACCATTTTTCTAAATTGGATATGTGGTCTTGTAAATATCGTGATGCTACTTCGGGTCTTTCGTGAATGCTCAAAAAAGCTGTGTCGTCAGCAAATGTCGATGTGTGAACTCGGTTACTAGTTGGCATGTCTGAAGTATACAATAAGTATAAAAAGGGCCCCAATATACTACCTTGGGGAACTCCGGCTTCGATTGGCTGGGGTGAGCTCAAAAAATCTCCTTCTTTCACAATAAATTTTCGTTCGGTTAAATAACTATCTAGCAGCTTATATAGGTTTACGGGCAAATTCAGTTTTAGCTTATATATTAGGCCTTCATGCCATACCTTATCGAATGCTTGAGAAACGTCGATAAAAAGCGCAGAGCAGTATTTTCTCTCTTCAAATGTCTTCTTAACAACATTGACTAACCTGTGAGTTTGTTCGATCGTACTATGTTTTTTCCTGAAGCTGAATTGATGGTTTGGAATACATCCTTTGTCGCTTAGAATAGGGTTAAGCTTAGTTAATGAGTGATTTTTTTGAGGTTAGGATTTTCATGCATTAGTATTTGACAGATCACGTGAGATTTCAGACATGGTGCCAAAGAGAAAGATGCTCAGTATGCTTTGACATTTCATCATGAATAGACTTACTAACGAGCAACGCTTGCAAATCATTGAATTTTATTACCAAAATCAGTGTTCGGTTCGAAATGTTCAAATGTGACAAATTTTGTTCAGCGATGAGGCTCATTTCTGGTTGAATGGCTACGTAAATAAGCAAAATTGCCGCATTTGGAGTGAAGAGCAACCAGAAGCCGTTCAAGAACTGCCCATGCATCCCGAAAAATGCACTGTTTGGTGTGGTTTGTACGCTGGTGGAATCATTGGACCGTATTTTTTCAAAGATGCTGTTGGACGCAACGTTACGGTGAATGGCGATCGCTATCGTTCGATGCTAACAAACTTTTTGTTGCAAAAAATGGAACAACTGAACTTGGTTGACATGTGGTTTCAACAAGATGGCGCTACATGCCACACAGCTCGCGATTCTATGGCCATTTTGAGGGAAAACTTCGGAGAACAATTCATCTCAAGAAATGGACCGGTAAGTTGGCCACCAAGATCATGCGATTTGACGCCTTTAGACTATTTTTTGTGGGGCTACGTCAAGTCTAAAGTCTACAGAAATAAGCCAGCAACTATTCCAGCTTTGGAAGACAACATTTCCGAAGAAATTCGGGCTATTCCGGCCGAAATGCTCGAAAAAGTTGCCCAAAATTGGACTTTCCGAATGGACCACCTAAGACGCAGCCGCGGTCAACATTTAAATGAAATTATCTTCAAAAAGTAAATGTCATGGACCAATCTAACGTTTCAAATAAAGAACCGATGAGATTTTGCAAATTTTATGCGTTTTTTTTTTTAAAAAAGTTCTCAAGCTCTTAAAAAATCACTCGTTATTAACATCCTCTCAAACAGCTTTGACATATCTGACAAAAGGCTTATAGGTCTGTATGATTCAATTTTTGTGTGGTCTTTTCCTGGTTTAGGAATCATGGTAACCAAGGACACCTTCCAATCTGTGGGAAAGTACTCAAAACGTAAAATGGCATTAAAAACAAAAAGAACGATTCTGCGAGCTACACGGGACAACTCAATTAACATCTTGTTACTGGTTTTATCAACGCCAGGGGCTTTTTTGGTGTTTAAATCCGTTATTGCCTTTTCAATATCACCAAATTCAAATCTTATCGGTATTGCAGCACTAGCCTCGAGAACTGGCAACTCAACTATATCAGTCGATATATTTGGGGTAAAAACCTTTTTCAAATGTGCAGCAAATAAATTTCCTTTTTCGGTATCACTCCTTGCCCAGCCTCCAGCTGAAGTTCGCAAGGGAGGCTTACGTAAGACTGGCCTTTTAAGGTTTCTACAAGCACGCCATAACGAATAATCTGATTGAGGAGTTGCGTCTAGGTCTCCCAAATAGTTTTTCAGGGATGCTACTCTTCGAGATTCTAGCATGTCTCTTAGCCGGTTCGTGCATTCTTTAAGTCTGCTTTTGAGTTGAGGAGATCTGTGTGATTGCCATTCTCTACGAATTTTTCTTTTTTCAGCCAAGAGCCGTTCGATATCTGCAGAATAAATTTGATTGTATCTAGCTAATTTTCGGGTTATTGTTGAATGTTGGGCAGCTGATTTGAGGTTTTGGTCAAAATCAATAAGACTCCGCTCTACGTCTTCAGGTGTTCTTAGCGGGATGTTTTCCGAACAATAAGTACTAAGATACTTTCTATATTTCAACCAATTAATGCTGGTGGTCGTCATTGGTGATATGGTGTTTCGTTTGTCCCATATATAGACGATAGTGGGTGAATGATCTGAGGATAATTCAAGTGACGCTTCAGCTTTAATCGTTTCTCTTGGAATATCCTTAATCACGCCAAAATCAATAAAATCCGGTATTTTTTGTCGATCAGTAGGCCAATAGGTGGGTTGTCCACTCGATATCACATTCAGACGCATTTTTGAAATTGTGTCAAACAAAACACGACTTTTTGGAGTTATTAGGCGTGATCCCCAAAACGTATGTTTAGCGTTGTAGTCGCCTGGTGCTATGAAACAGGGACCTAGTGATTTGAAGAAATCGCTGTATTGACTCTCTGATATTTGAAACCTAGGAGGTGAATAAATTGAAGGAATAACTAAGTTTTGATGAAATTCTTCAATACAGATGTTTGTTGCTTGTAGGTAATCTTCACAAAAATCACACAGTAAATAATGTTTGATTCGAGCCTTTATTACTATTGCTGAACCACCACATGCTCTGCCACGGGGGTCTTTGGTGTCATATAAAATATAGCCATTTATTTTAAAAAAGCTATTTGTTGTTAAGTGAGTCTCTGCAACCAGCATGACATCAATTTGTTCCTTCTTAAGGAAGTACTCGAGTTCATTTTTGTGTTGGAGTAAGCCGTTTGCGTTCCAGAAACATATTTTTAAACAGTTCATGGTTTGTTAAGTAACGCCTGCAACATAGTAGATTGCATGCGTACCATTTCTTGCATCATGCTGCTCATAGAGCTCATAAAACTGTTTATCGAATGCACTAATGTCGATAAAGACGATTAAAATTACCAGATGGTGTTTGTTCTTTATGATGCGATTGCAAATTAGGAGTAGAATTAGTTGTCGGTGTCGCTTTATGTACTGCAGTATGATTGGTTTTTACCATATCCGCGTATGAAACATGTTGGGTTGTTGGTTGGGCTAACTGAGGGTAATGAGCGTTTGCTCGATATTGTGGGTGCTTAGCAGGAGTATTTGATTTTTGAGTGGTTTTCCTTACCATGGAAAAAACTGGACAGCCTCTATAGTTAGCAGTGTGGTTTCCACCGCAGTTGCTACATTTTTTAACTTCCGAGTCATCCCTTGCTTTGTCGCATTGGGCGGAACAATGAAGCTCTCCACACACAACGCAAACCGGAGGCAATTTGCAGTAAGCCCTAGTATGACCATATTCTTGGAAATTTAGACACTGTACGGGTCCTGATCGCTTATGCGGTTCCTCTACGCTTATTTTGCGGTGCAACAGATATCTTGAATTATAGATAGGGTGCGTTTCGTTCTTTTTCAATCGCATATCTCCAGGTTCCAGTTCAACGCGAAATAGAGGTTGAGGGATACGTTCTCGATTTCTGAGGTTGTCTACACTTTTAACCTTAAATCCCGCTTTTTGGAGGCCATCTCTAATTTCGACTGGATCAACGTATGAGTCTACACCTTTTATAACTACCTGTAGACCTTTACTACTCTTCAGCTGATATGTATAAAAGTTCTTTTTGCAGCTTTCAAACTCTTTTACTACTTTACGATAACTGTTTTCATCAATAAATTGTATTTTTGTTTCATCAATGTTGCCACGCTTGATGGGAATTACATAAAATGTGTTCTCACCAATAATTGAAATTAACTTCTTTATTAAGTCGCTGGAGTTTTTCTCCCTTAAATAAATTGGAGGTGGTTTGAACGACCTGGGTGCCGTTTTTTTTTCACTTGTTTCGCTATCTAAAATAGCAAAACGATTATAATGATCACAATGATGAATTCGAAAAACTATTGATCGTTTTCGCAATACGTTTTCTCTTAACAATTGTCGAAACACCATTACATGTGGAAAAACTCAGTAGTTGGTGCGCGTTGCAAGCCGGTGGAGTCATTGGTCCACATGTCTTTACAAATAACGATGGTCAGAAATTTACATACAGTCAAAGGTGAACGGAATAGAGACATGCTTAATGTTTTTTGTACTTAAATTAGAAGGCATCAATATTGCTGATATGTGGTTTCAAGATGGTGCCAAACACCTGATATAAGCAATCTACTGAGAGATACATCTGGAAAACGAATAATTTCAAGAAATAACCTGTAAACTGGCCACCTTGTTCATGTGATTTGACGCTAATTGATTATTTTCTCTAGGGATATGTAAGGCCCTAGTCTTTGCTGATAAAACAAAAACTATCGAGCAGTTAAAAGCGAATATTATCGAAATAGATTTTGATTTTCTGCGAAGGTGTATGACAATTGGAATTCCAGGTGATGCCAGTAGTCACCGACTACAGCCAGGATTCAAATGCCAGAAGTACATATAAGTACAAGTGCGAAATATATAATGTCGATCATACTGAATTTAATTATATTTCTTTATCTTAATCACCGACAACGGCAAGTGCAATGGGTCGATGATTACCAACTTCTCTTGGCCTAACATTGGAGATATGAACACCAACGTCATGGGGTTTTACAAGGACGATGCTACGTACCACACGTCTTATGAAACATTGGACATTCTGCACGAGCGATTTGAATGCGTGGTCATTTCATGTGGAGGTACGATTTGGATTTCTCAAGTCACAGCAACAAGAAACCCTCAAAGTCCGCATAATCCATGCCATCGGCCAAATTCACCTGATTTACAGTTTCAATATTGTAACAAATATTTTCAAATAAATGAACATTTTCTTTATCAATTTGTTGACTAACAACGAAATACAGCAACCTTGACTAAAATTTAAAATTTTATTCTCATATATTGTAGTTATACTGTAATGACATGTATCCTTACAAATGCTAATAAGTATTATTTTCGTAACAGTAAATTATAACCTTTAAAACAATTATACTTATGAACAGATATTGTGACAAATTCATACAATATGCATTTGCAATTGCATAAAGTTGCAAAAATACAAAACCAATCCATAAATATTTTTGGACTCAAATTGCATACGTACACACACAAACATATCTAGTTTCAAAATGAAAAGGAAATAACACACATCTTACGCTTACATAAGTCAATGTGTAAGCGTAAGCCGACCAGTTAAATAATGTGCATGACTTTTTAATTGGCCATTTACTGTTGGTGTTATATTTCAGTGAACAACTATTGACTTTTTCGCTGCAAAAGAACCAACCATGAAAAATGTTAATTGTGAATATACAAATAAACAAACAAACAAACAAACAAACAAGCAAAAATGAAAAACATTTATAAATATTAACTCCCGTATGTACTTAAGTATACATTCACAGATGAAATGCAGTTCATAGAAAATTTATTAATTATGTTTTTTTTTTATAATTTGATGGCACTTATTGGGTTAAAATTATATCCAAGTAAATACATATTTATATTCCTACAAACACTTAGGAAATTTGGCTTCTTTATACCCAGCTGTCCATCTAATAACATCTTAACTAAAATGTTTCTACTTAAATCTAAAGGTATCTCTAAGAGCTTAACCTAAACAAGCGCGTAAGGCGTAACGACGTCTAGCGCCTAGCTTTGGAAAAACCTAAAGAGCGCAACTTTTTTTAATAAAAAAAAAATATTTTGTTTAGTAAAATCTAATAAATTCATGCGCAAAGTAGAGCTCAAATCGCTAGATAAAGCAGAAAATAGGACCACTCTTACACAAAAAAAAAACAATAAAATTTTGTTTGCACCCAACTTCACAACCAATTGAATTCGCCAATTGCGTTAACACTGCTTTTTAGGTTAGCTTCATACATTTTGTATGTACATGAGAATTTTTAACAGTTTTTTTACGTCTAACGCGCTTGTTTAGTTTTAGCAGTAAAGAAGAGATCCGCAAAATAGGACACGCGAGCGCTTGCTCCTCAACATTAAGAGAAAAACGCATGGAAAATCATACGGAAGAAAAATTTTGTCAAATTTGTTGCACCTCTTCGGACTATTTGGAAAAAAATTGTATATATTTCTTTTCAAAGTTTCTAGAGATGATGAAAGTTTTAGACAAGCGTACGAAGAGCACAAAGTTATTCTTGTCGTTTTTCAAGAGCTGTTCTAAGTTCAAGGTTGCTTAAATAATTCAAAGTTACAAACTTGGATTATCTTAAATCGTCAAAATTAGGTGTAAATCGTCCGTCCCATCGTCACCATGTCATTTTTAAGACCCAAAATTGTCAAAATGACAATAAATCGTCAAATCGTGCTATTTTACAATTCTTTTAAGATTGTTTTAAACCTGATAATTGCAAGAATCTTTTCACGGCAAATTCTTCAGCTCGATATGCCAAAACACAAACATTCACCATAATTCTCGAATAAAATTGTTAATTAAATTCATAAAAATTTAATTATTGTCTTTTTTCGAATAATTTGAAAAATATTTTATTTACAAAACTGGTTTTAGATTCTTTATTGTTAAAACCGATTCGATTAACCGGTTATTTCTCAACAAAAACACATTACAACATTTTTTTTATTGAAAAAATATATGTATAAGAAACAAATTTAATACTGAATATTTGAAATTTGATTAGCTTTTATTTATTTATTTATTTTACCAACAGAAAATTTGAAGTCAAGCTTAAGTTTGTTTTATGCTCTCTAACAAAGAATAATTTAAATTTCAAATTAGTTGATCAATGTTAAAGAAAATTATAAAAATTAATTTTAGTTACCAGCAGAATGGAATACATTTTATAGACAGCTAGGTCCGTCATCATCTACTTTGGGTAGTGTTTAGTTGTAAACATCATCTATTTAACTAACCAAACTCAGATAAAGGAATACGAGAAAAATTACATTCAATATCTATCGTCAGTTTGTGAGAACGAACGACTACTTAAGGCATCCCTCTTGTTTAATATTTTTAATTTAATATTTACCACCTTATATTTGCTGTTGCTTCAGCCAACCTTCGGCAGTGAAGGCTACTTTTTGTTTATTTGTTTTCTCCCAACAGTCTTTTCCTTTAATACTATTCTTTCTTAGATTAAATAAAACGAACTTAAGTTCGACATCAAATTTTATTTGTATGAAACAAATTTTATAATTTCCGGTCCGAAAAAATTAATCTGTTAACAATTTTTATTAAAAAAAGCCTAGAAATAATTTGAATCTAGAAAAATCAAGAATAATTTCTCTGTTCGTACATAGATCATATGTAGTTAAAATATGTAGGCTGTGGAACAGTAAAATTCCGTATAACGAAAGAAGTTTTCTGTAAGTTTAGGAAACTTTAAGAATACTTTTTTAAACACTGCTTGATTTTATCTATACAATACAATAATGTTTACATATACAATGATGTGTAATGAGATATTGTTTTAGAAAGTTTTGTTACTGGCTATATGTTAGATATTTAAGAATGCTTTATAGTCGTGCAATTCAGGTGTCAAGTTAGTTTAATTATTTTTTAAGATTACTACTTTTAAATAATTATATACATTTAAGATAATTATTGTAGTTCTTACTTATAATACTATGTAATCGTTTTGACCCTTGAAGGCTTTTTATTATCATACATCTATACATATAATAAAATAGTAACTCATAGCCGTCAGTCTGTCTGTTTGTCTGTCTGTGTCTGTTTACGTTCACATCACGTAAAAACTACTAGATGGATTTTAACAAAATTTTATTAGGAGATACATAAGTGTCCTGGTCCCAATATAGGATACTTTTTGCTCAGTTGAACTAACCGGATATGAATACTTTACTTTTTAAAAATTAAAAAAATACATAAACTGATACGTACCATATCTTAAGGCGGAACTAAAAACGCCGGTATTACCACATAGCACTAAATCGCCGGCGAAGTAAAATAATTATTAATTGGCTATGCTAGTTTCAAACTAATTCGCCTAAAGAACATCAGAAGCGCTTGCGAAGCTTTACTATCGGACTTACCCTTTCTAAAGGATGTAACACAGTTAATATAGGCCTTAATTGCCTGAGTGTTACTTCTTTAAAAAAAAAAAAAACTAAAAACGTAAGGGTCTTTTGTGTGGATTGCTTTCAAAGCAAAATCGAACAAAATAATGAAGGACGCTGACGAAGTGGCGGACACAGCTAGTTAATGAATAAATAAATGAAAATAAATAAATAAAAAACTAATGTGTTTAACAATGTTTTATTTAAATAGCCATTTTTTTGATGCTGGATTAGGATGTTTTCCTAAGTTTTGTTAATCCTTTTCTAATGTCTTCTTTGTTTTAAAGAAGCAATTTATATTTGTGACAAGGTTTGTAATCTATTTCGGAGAAATATTGCTGATGAAAATCTAATAACTCATTTTAATTACTAATGTTATTTTTTGAGTGAAAATTGCTGAAAAAACAAGAGAGGGGGTCATGTGAGGACTTATAAAAATTACCAAGTATCGATAATAAGTAGTTGATATCAAAATAGAACTTAGAATAAAGTTTTTGTTGAGCTTCTGCTTTTGCACTGTAACCAGCATATTTATTTAATATTTTTTATATTTGAAATAAGGCACAAATAATTAGGATAACGATTGTAAAATAGCGTGGTTTTCCTGATGATTTTGTCCAAATAGTGTAGCGAAATATCAACAATAAAAAATATTTATTTTTTTTTTCAAATATCTTAAGCTTGAAAAATCTAGTTATAATATTGCAAAGAGTTCAATAAACTCCAATAAATGAGAAATTTTATTTATTAATATTGTAGGTTCGGTTTATCAAGGGATTCGTCTATTTTCATTAAATATAAAAACATAACATTAGCCTACATAGTCTAATTAATATACACGACGCACAGTGGTTCAGAAACGTTTTTCATTGGCCAAAACTCTGTAACTTTTTAACTAATAAAGATTTTTTAGTAGTTCTTTTTTTAATCAATAAACAACAGCTTTTACCGAGTATAGGCCTTATTAAAATCGGTGCAGCGGTTGCTGAGAAATTCAAGCCTAAAGTTGAACTTTCGATTTGCTTTTCCTAATTCTTGTTTGAAATTCCGTTTCAAATGTGCCAACTCATTTTTGACTCACTTTTCCTTAAACAATTTGGCTCAAATTTGCTCCACGGGTCAATCTTGGATGACAATACAATATTTTGCTATCCTTAGGGTGGCCCCTATTTTCACTGAGGTGTATTTTCCGTATTTTCATTAGGATTGTCCAAATTTCAACTTTATGCCTAACAATACTTACATATTTCCTAGTTTTTGGTCAATTTTAAAACAAAACAGTGTAATTTAATTTTTCTTTAATTATATACATATTTATTTATAGTTATAAATAGATTCTAGGTAAATAAAATAACATTTAATATTAATGTTTGTATACTTTATTTTATTCAAATACTAAATTTAAATTATAATTATTATTCATTTGGCTGGAATATTTCCTGTAAATATTCTATATTCTGCTCTGTATTACCTGTGTCCTGTAGCAGTGCCTTAGCTTCGGCATTTAGTTCCGAATGATTCAATTTCCATTGACTTCGAATGCTAGAGATGAAGGGATCTGAAGTTGCCAATAATATATGAAATAAATCTTCATTTGTAGAAATTCGTGATATTTTTCTGGAATTATGTTCTCTGTAAAACCTGTAATCCTTGTTTCTTTTTTCCTGGGCTTCCTCTGACAAATCTCCAATTGGTAATAAATGGTGCTTAATGACCTCTTCTCCATGATAAAGAACTTTATGCACTGTCGCTGACATATTTCTATATTTGTATTTGGATGTATATATAGCAGCGGTTTCCTTGGCATAATCACCAATTTTTTTAGCATTAATTAGTTCATTGCACGCAAGTAATTCAGTAATTGTTTTAAATCTTGAAATAACAGCTTTATCAACACCTGTTATATCAGATGTAGTTTCGGGATCCAAAAAATCTTCTTGCGGTGTTGCCATCGTTTGTGTTACCTGATCCTTGTTTTGGTTGATCTATAATCAACCCGTGCTTGAGAAATGCATCTTGAACTTGTTTCTTTTTCAATTTTCTTATATGTGTTCCATAAATCTTATCCTCGTATGTAGCGGTGATAATCCAAATTCAAATGCATCAATACTATCCTCCGACTTTGTTGGTTCTTGGTTTAACTGACTTGATGTTGCTTTACATATAATACAGCTGGATGAAGCTTTTGTATCAGTCAAAACCTGGGCAGTTTTTCCGTCTATCATAGATAGTATTAATTAGTAATTCAATTTAATAGTCTGCTCCTCTATCTCTAACTCTAATGGCCTTAGTGTTGAAATTTGAGCTCTAATGTCACTTACTTCATTCTTAATGGTATCATGAGTTTCCTTTTTAAATTCAAATTTTATTGGTCTGCAGTATTTTGTAGACGATAGAGTTTGGTTTTTCCAAATATAACTTGTTTGCACTGTGCTGGACGAAGGTTCCGAGTCCTCTAAGTTTTTTATCAATCGCAATGGTACAAATGACACCATGAACATATCTGTGTCTGAAATATCCTCACATAAAAATTGTTTACATTGTCTTTGTCCAGAAGACCCATCGCATCCCCATTTTTTATACAAGTTTTCTATGGGAAAATTTGTCATATACAACTTATACTGGATTTTAAGGAAATTTTAGAAAAAATTGTTTTGTGTACTAAAATTCTCAATTTTCGAATAAAATTAACTTTTTAGTTAGATTCCTCTCTTTCCCCTTACGTTTTGCTATCTGCAATTTGTACTTTTGGCAGGGAATGACTTCTAAAGTAAATTTACTAGCAATTTTGATAGAAATTTGTTTGTAAAAATGTTGAGTTTTTTCATTAAAATAGAAAAAGTGTTCTACGGGCAGATCCGGGCGGGTGCAAAAGTATATATAGGCTTAAAGAGAACACTTTTGCCTTTCTTTGGCTGGTTTCTACTAAACTTCAAACTTTGCGAATATATGGAGGTTTCCAATTTCAAACATAACACCCTATTTACAAATTATACAGGGTGCGCATATACCATTTCTTAAAAACAACAGTTCACCTAACATAACAAAAAAAAACGCAGCTCAATATCGATAACAGTTTTTAAGAAATCGCAATTAATATGAGATCAAATATTACAATTTTTATTTTATTTTTAAATTAACATAAATTCTTTGCCTTTAGCAGCATGCCACGCCCACTACTGCGAATATTTTGACCCAATTTTTCGGCTACCTTAGTTTTGATCTGTTTTCTTTCTGGTGACATAAAAATTTTAAGAATCTGTGTCAACAAAAAATATAGGTTTTGGCCAATGAAAATTAATTCTGAACCACCGTGCGACGGTGGTCGTGTAGCCATGTAGCTTTGACGGCGTTAAAATAATTGTCATTCTATAAACTTGTGTATATTAGTTTTGATAGTTTGTAACATGATGTTGTCTATGTGTTTAGAAAATATAAAATGTTCATTTAAGGTTTTAGTTTATTTCTCACTCTTTTAGTATCATTACCTTGAGGTGTATAACAATCTTTCACCACTAACATCATAGCAGCTATAGATTATAGGAATATACTGCAGCAGATTTATAGGAATATATTGCAGCCTAACTGATAATGCTTTTTTATTGTAAGCGATTTTTCTCAAGTTCAGTATAATTTTTACTACAAACGACCACCTTAAAAGACTACCATGGTACATTTCAAAGACATGTAAACGGAATCAAAGTTTTGGTCCTTGCTACTTTTCCTTATTTCAGAATCGACATATTGTTCAGAGCCTTAAGACAGATCTTAATTAGTTGGAATTTAATAACAAAAGTAGATATGACTTTGATGATATCAACACACTAAAAAAATAAAAAAACCCTTTTATATTGATTACTTGCAGAAGTTTATAATTAAAACCCTATTTTCTGATCTACACAGAAAAAAATAATTACCAAAAAATATTTCCAAACAAATGCTTTTTTTAAATGTTTATTGATTTTCAAAAACTTTTTTGTTTGAATCTAATAATACTTTTGTTTGATTTTTGATTTGCTGCTAACAGTGTTGCCGTAATAAAAATAATTGATCAAACAAAATTTATTAATTTGGAAATGTTGTTCTTCTGTAAAAATTAAATTTTAAAAACTTTTAAATTTTGAATAGCCTCTAAGTAGTTCCCCTAGTCCTTTTATGAAATTAAAAAGCAAAAAAGTATATAAATTTTTTTCATAACAAAATTTAAGTTTGGTATTTACTAAACGTGAGCATAGAACGTCTTGTTAGACTAACTTCATAATGTTCAATAATGAACATTTCTTGCACTTGATTTCATGTGTATACAAATATTGTTGTGCTCTTAAATAGAAACATACAATAGCATTTGCTGTTCTTCCAACCAATGCAATATTTGTTGTTGTTTGAAACTAAATTTCAGTAGTGAATATTTTGTTTCAATAGTGTCTCTTGATATGAAATACTGTTATAGCAGACAACAGTATGATGTTAAAAGCAAGGGTTTGTACTTTGTATTTTAGTTATTTTATATTATTTTGCGCGTTGAATGGTTGAAAATAGAAAACTGTAGTAGATTGAATTTTTTTAACTTTTATTGATGAATAAAAAAATCTAATTTAATTTTTTCTGTCAAAAATCAGAGATTTTACTCTCAAGAAAATTTAAGTAAAATGAACTAGTGAACAATATGAAATGCTCAGCATATTTATTGTACACTTGATAAAACTGTCCGCTCAAATGATGTGCACTGATTTTTGCCCTGTTTGCTCTCTTGTTCTCTGTATTTACTGTTTAGTAATATTCCACTACACATACAATCAATATTTGCGTTTCAAAAACATGCAATACTGTCCACTTTTTAACATCTTGCGCTCACCTTTAGTATTTACATATGGACAGAAAAATATTTTCGCACTGTTATTTAAATCGGTTTTATACAAAACATAGCACTAGTGTCTTAGGAATAAGAAAGTTATTTTGAACAGCCAAATAAACAAACTTATTAAGATGGAAACTAAATATCATTTTGAAGTTTTCGAATAAGTGTTTTATTTAAATCCTTTATTGTTTGTGTTGGATTTCTTCAAGAGTTATTATTATTTTTATAAATAATTTGCTCTATTCTTAAAATGTGGGTAAAACTTTCCTTGCTTGAGGAACCAGTGATATATTTTTAAATAATAAATTGGCTTATTTTAAAAAAAGTATAGGTTATTAGCATTATATTATTAAAATAACAGTTGAATTCCCAAAACATTTAATTTCAATGATTGCTATTATAGCATACACAGCAATACAAATACTATATAATTTTTAAATGCCTATCTGTATATTAAAAGATAAAGAGGTATATGTCAAATTAAGTCATCGATGAGAACACTATTTAATTTTAAGTTTTATTTATTATTGCGGATATATCAATGTGAAGGCCGTGTAAATATCAAGTGTCAGACTATAACGGTTTAAAAGATAAGGCCATATACACAAAATAACATCACCTATCGGGACACTGTTTCATTTCTAATTTGAAATATTTATACTTACGGTCATAACGGACTATCTGAAATTATACCTAATTTCCAAGTTACATCAGGACACTAATCTGTAAGGTAATTTTGTTATTAGTTTGTTATAATATGAAATTGGTGCCCTTTAGGGTTCAAAAGACAGTAAAAATCATACATGATTTTCCCGATGCACAACCTTTAATTTTTAAAATTATGAACTTTTTTGAATGGAACATATCTATAAGCATTACCTAACTTTCAAATAAATATAAATCGGTTGAGAATTAAATGATTTCTAGGAGTAAACTCTAACGATTTAATAACCTTCACCTTATATGAAGTCGGTTATTTACAGGACAATTTTGCAGATATTATCCAAGAAATTTTATTTTGGCCCATTTATTAATAATTACTCATTCGCAAAAAACGGCAACACTTTCTGTCATGCATTGAAAAAATAACAAAAATTTTTATATTGATTTTTTCAAGACTTCAAAAAAGAAATTTATTTTAATAAACAAATATTTAAAGCACAAATATATTTATTAAATATATTGCTACATATTCATATGTAAATAAATATATTTATTTTTGATTTTTATTCACAGTTTTTCAGGTGGCGGCAATGGCCAACTTTATATAAATATGTATGACTTATGCTTTTGACCAGCAAACAATTCCCATACCAATGATTTAGATGAATCAAATACAAGGTTTTGTCCCAATTGTGCTCAAGAGGATAAAACGCTTTGTGCCTAAAATATATATGTAAGTAACTAGTCGCTAAAATTTGACCAAAGTAAAAAGAAAAAGGGAGATACATACATTATTTTCTCTATTGCTCAAGATGTCAAATTCCATATATAGATAACATTTTCTAATATATAGAATTTGATATTTTAGGCAACAGCGAATGAATTTGCCATTGCCATCCTGTAAAGTCATTCATCTTGGCTTTTTTTTTTTTTAATATGGTCAAATTTTACCCAGTAGTTATTAAAATTAGTCACAAAACTGTTACTATTAAACACAATTAGCGAAAAATGTTTCGATTTAGCTAAATTATTTGTTTGAAAATTGTTTGTTATTTCTGTGAAGTTTTTCAATAGTTTCAGATAAATTATTTGTTTGAATTTTTTTTTTAATTTCAGTAAACTTTTTGTCTGATTTAGACAATATTTTTCTTTAGATTTTTTTATAATTTTCAGTAAACTTTTTTGTCTGATTCAGACAAATGGTTTGTTTGAAATTTTTTTCTAAAGTCAATAAATTTTTTTTCCAAATGTCACAATTTTTTTTTTTTTAAATCGTTGAATATTTTCAATAAACTAATTTTAAAATTAATTGTCTGAATTTACAATTTTGTTTATAGGACCATTTGAATCTGAAAAATAATTTTTGCTGTGTACGCAACACAGCCAACCTATAGCACAAATCAAGACGATTTGCAAGTTTAATTGATATTGAAAATAATAATTGATATTAGATAAACAGTGAAATCAATTGTATGTGATCTACGTTTGCTTGAAAATATTACAAAGATTTCCTTAGTATATTTACTTATAGTGGACACCTTCTTAACGAAGTGGTTACATAATATTGTTAATTTAGAGGATGTTAAAAGCAAGTGTTTTAAAGGGGACTTATCAAACGAAAAACGATTTAGGCCCATTATTATAACTTGCAATTAGCTAAAGTTGGGATTTTATCAGGGAGATAAAGAGTTTTTCGTTATTATAAGTATACTTTAAGCTAGAAGTAACTGATAAACTAAAGGGAAGAACATCTTGCCTTTAACTTTTAACATCAGATGTAAGAGTTTGAAGTGACCATGTTTTGTCATCTATAAAGTTGGCGTATTTTCTAATCTATGAAGAGAAATAAATTCATATTAATTTAATTTTGCATTTGAAAAATAAACATGGGAATAATTCTCGTTTGCTTGTTGCACAGATAACTAATTTGTGGTTTTTTGAAAATAAAGAAATAAATGGAAGGTATGACGTTGCCACAACGTTTTTAAGAACCAATTTAATTTGTCAAAATTAGTCGGTGTTTCTTCTTGTAATACCATATTTTCAAAAATATTATTTTATTTTAAAATGAAGTTGTAATAACGAAAAATAGTTATTGTTCACTTTTTCGCTCACTTTAGCAAAAGTGAAATTTAACTAATACATACTTTAAAGGCAAGTTATGATTATGAGCCTAACAAGGAGAAACATTGCTTTTGGTTAAGTTATAAAACTTGGTTTTAACATATCATATGTAAAATTATTTTTAATTTAAATAGAAACTGTTTGTCTTAACCTTCGTACAATTTAACGTTCGAGCTTAGAAAATCAAATTCATAATATATTTTTTTAATTTAAGATATAGCAATATCGTTATAAAAAAAAATATTTTTTTGACCTGTTGGCGTCCGTCCGTCCCGCTACTCGAATTTTCCGCACAGTATTGTTATGGAAAATACATATTTAAAATAAAATCTTGTTTTATGTTACAACAGTTGTTGTTGTGTTTAATTTAATGAGCATAATGTGCAAAATAACAATAACAAAAAGGATACAGTTGCAATAATAACTGTCGGATTTAATTATTTACACTCTTACACATCCATACATATGTATATACCAGCACACATGCATATAAATTAATAATGTGTGTTATTGCGATGAAAATTGCAATAAATCATCAACAGATTTAAATATTTAAGTAATTTGGTAAATTAAATAAACAGAAAAATGTAAAAATATAAATAATAAAAATTTAACTTTTTGCGGTGTGAGTATGAATGAATTAATACGAAAAATGTGTTAAACTTAAAAAATGAGCTTTGGATTTATGAGTATTTTTATGTTTCATTAAGCATTAATGCTATTGATTTTTTAAAAGTATGGAACTCAGAAGGTATAAATTTGACAGCTTAAAAGCTTAATTGGCATCAATTAGCAGTAGTAACAGTAGCAGTGGCTTGAAAGGGCTGTTGCCATTGTGGTAGAAAACTGAAAAAAAAACAACTTTATAAATCATTTTGAGAAAAATTTGAGTGCTATTTTAGAATTTTTTTTTAATATTTCGAAAATCGTTTGTAAAAAGTTTTGCAAATATTTGTTTGGAAAATTTTTTTCGAAACATTTTCTGTACAAATATGTTTTAACAAATCTTTTTAATTTTGTTTAAATATTTTTTTTGCAATTGTTTTTAACAAATTTATTTTTTTAATTTTTTCTAAAACTGTTTTGAAATTTTCTTTGAAGTTTTGTATTACTGGCCGCGGTCTAATATATATTTTACAAAACAGAAAAAGAGTAAAAATGAAAAAATATTTAAAAATATTAAAAAATATAGGTAGGCGTGGTTTTTTGTCCGCTGCCTCCAATCGAGTGATCTGATGTTGCTGAATTTCAATAGCGAAATTTTCGCAACTATGCCTGGCAGATTGGTGTACTTAAATTCTCTGTATCTCTTCGGGTGCCTTGGCAAAGTTGATTTCAAAATCAAAATCAACTTCTCCATTTATAAGGATCCAGAATATATATACTTTATGAGGTTGGAAGTTAATATTGTAGAAACTACACACGGAATGACAAACTTATATATACCCTTTCCACCTGTGATGAAGGGTATAAAAAGAACGTTCAAGTTATTTAAAAATACTTTTAGGATTATAATTTTTTGTGTGTTAACAAACTCCTGTGACGGCGATTCCAGTACTGGTCTTGAAGTAGTGCCCTCCGACGCTAGTACGTCCATTAGATATTTTTTTTAGAAATTTCTGCATGCTGTTAATTTTTTAATGTGTGGAAAGATTATATATAATATAATCTCAAAAAGGAAAATTATCGCCTATCGAATTGCTAAAATAATGTAATTTTCATCGCGTGAAATATTTAGAGTCGGTTTACTAAGCCACAGTTAGATTGGTTACCATAAAAGATGTTCTACACGAACTTGCTGGCTTTTCTTTCGGAAAAGTAGTGGTATTTCATACTCAGATGGCTGCTTGAAATATTTCCAAGGCATTTGATAGAGTGTGGAATAGTGCGCTTCTGCCGAAACTTATTGCTTTTGGTATCGGTGATAATTTTTCACGATTTGTATGCAGATTTTTCAGCGATTGCGTTATTCGATTTGACTAACTAGTTCAATATAAATTTAAGAATACTGCAGGACTCTGTTCTTTCTCCTCCATTTTCTTTTTCTTTTTTCTTCTTCTTCCTAACAACCATGTTTTCAAAATTTCAACCCTATCAACTTTTTTGCAGATGACATCAGGATTTGCTATTGTATTTTACCTACTAAGGGCCGAGCCTGTTAGGTATTAAAGACAAAAGTCAAAATATGAGTGATAAGCTCAACGATCTCGTAACAATCTCTGATTAATGTTTTTTGCTTAAGCACAGACGTGTGACCAGAAAAGTTTCTTCATCTGTAGTTATAGGTAATATAATTATTAAGGAATCGGAAGCTCTTGAAGTTCTCAAAGTTCTTGGCATAAAATTCCATTGCGATATTTAATGAACTTAACACCTTTTTCAGGACTCAAAAGAAGCTTTTACTACATCTGATGTTCTTATTATTTATACCACCTATAAGAGAGCAAACCTGGACAACAACTACCATGTATGGGTCGGTGTTCCAAAGACTGTTTTCATACTATTCGACCACGGGTAGGGTAGGGCGCAAAAGTTCATAGCTGTGCATATCCAACTCTATTGACTCGCTTAAACATCGATGCAATGTCCCCGATATGTGATCCTTTTTGCGTACTACACGCTTTTTATCAAGAGTTCATCCATTAGTAATCGATTGGTCAGTGGATCGCGCTATAGAGACAGAATTCTTTATTTAGCTGAAAAGTTCGTAGGTGGAATAAACTCCTGACAGAGGTCTCTCCTTTCACTTTCAAAGTGTTAGAAAACAAATCCAATATCTATTTTCTCCCCCATACCCAAATTTCCTAGTTCCTTACATTGCAATGCATGACTTGGAGTCATCTCCTGAGTGCTGCTACGCAAAAATAGAATACTCTGTGAACATCTTGACTGCTTTATTTATTATTGTTAAATTGATTTGTTGTGTCATTACAAAAAGTTTATTAATTAAGTAGCAGTGCCCGCGACGACGCTGTTAATACCATGAGAATTAATTTTAAAAACCTGGAAAATTCTTTTAGTGCTGTTTCATTTAAACTGTTGCTCTTTTCGCTAAGTCAAGAAAATTAAAAACAGATGATAAAATTAAAATTCAGCAAAAAAAATGCATTAGGAAAGCAAATTTAAGTTCGAAATCGGACTTTCAATTGATACGCCAAGTTCAAAAGGTGGTTATACGAACGACGGTAATACGGATAGACGGTTTTTTAGAGACTCTGACATAATGGCACTCAATTTAGAACTTATAAAGTGTTTTCATATTTTATTAGTGTATATGGGTTCTGGATATTCTATTAATTCTGTTCTATACAGATAAAACCATAAAAATATTTTTGGAAGAATATCTGTGGTACTGTATGCCAGCGACTGTCCGTAAAGTTTTATACCTTTCAAAATAAAAACTATTGACACATGCATCCTTTCCATTGGACAATTGTCTGAGGAGGCATGAGAAGCTAGAAATGAACACCAATGAAACTATCAGGAATGCTTCCCCATAAAACTTCTAGAATTGACACTAATAGTTTTGAATTTATTATTGTTTTACAATACAGCAGTGAAAATCCGTTAAAGGTAATTTAAATTTAAAAATGAGCTACAACTTTTCACTTTTAAATCACATTTTTAAATCGTATGTTCATCTTGATCTTATAAAAGCACAACAAGACGGAAGTTGTATTTGAATTGCTTATAACCAATAAAGTCCAAAAAATACTCTCATGTATTTTAATAAATAATATATAAAATTAATTTATGCAAAAATTAAATATAATTTGTTTTTAAATTTCATGTTCTTTCTAACAGCTGTGTCATTACACTCACCACTGTTTTAATTGTCCATTTAATTGCTGAAAGGGCGCAGTAAGTCTATAAATCTGTTCTACAAATATGCAAGCAAAGGGTTTTCGAATAAGTTCGTATCACTTTTATTATTAACAAAATATTTATTTGCCGACAAGGGCTTTATTGTAACTCATTATAACCAATAAGTTCCAAGAAATAGTATTAAATTTATTTAATCAATCAACCAATCAATCAATCAATTTCAATTTATTTTTGCTTTCTTCGTTTGTTTTGAATACCAGTGAAAAGGGTACCCCCTTAGAATTTAATTATTAGTTATCCTATAACTTGAGCTGTAATAGTGATACTATTTAAATTTGAGATAGACTTCTCTTAGACTAAAGTGAATTTTCGAGTTAAACCATGGTGGTATAGGATCGGGGACGGGTACGCCTGGTAGAAAATAACTATTAATTATGCTAATTCTCAAGAACTATAGTGATGCTATCCAACTTTCGCATAGAGTTTCTTTAGGCTAACATGCATTTTCGAGTAAAAGTTTATTGGTATATGACAGGGAGACCTGTATTCCCCAATACAAGGTTATTAATTAATGAATTATCATATATCAAGGGAACTAAAATAATGGCTCTGCAAAATTTATAAAAGCTACGTACATCCCATACAAAGAAATGAACTAGCAAAAACCCTTTCCTATTAGAAAACCCTCAACTTATATTTGTTTATTTTTCGAATAAAATAATTTCTGTGTCATTTTTTTTTTTTTTTTTTGTTATTTTTAATAAAAACAAAAATAAATAACGATCTGTTAAACCATTTAACAAAAATTTTACACGCAAAAATAAAAAATAATAGTTATTTCAAAATAAATCTTTTAATATGGTTAAAAAGTCATGTAAACAAATTATAAATTAAACCTTAATTTGTAACCATATTTAACAACAATTATTCTTACAGCAAATTAACGATAAATTAAAATAAAATAAAATAAAATAAAATAAAATAAAATAAATGTCCATAATAACTGCAAGCAATTTACTCTGGAACTACGAGTAGTCACTCTATGGTACAGAATATCATTGTATGTTTTCTTTTTGTTTTTATATGTTTTATACATATTTCTGAAATTTTTGTAGAAAATAATGCAAGTTTTATTAAATAATGGAAGTTCTATAAAAGTTTTTGCTATTATGATTGTCGTTTGCTAACAATTAATGTTTGTGCTAATTAAGATTAGAGCGAATTTTAATTCCTTTAATTTTAATCATCGCTCTTTCTCTCTCGTCCACCGATAGTCTACTAGAATTATGAACCCAAAAATGTTTAATATTATTTTAATTATCACAGATGGGTTTAAACTAAATTGAATTTTTAAGAAAATTGTAATTTTGCAATCGAGAACCACAATTTATTAAGTAAATAATTTACGCAGCTTTGAAATTACAAACTAATATCAGGTTAAATTATTTTTCTGATTTTTGTTTAAAAAATTTATTAAAACTTTGTCCTTCGGGTTTTTTTTTAAATAAAAAATTTAAACAAGTTTAAAAAAAAATTTAAAATAATTATAATTTCAAAAAATTTGCTGTGGTCCATTAGTGGCGGAGATATAAGCAAATAACAACACACATATAAAATATAATATTTCGCTTTTTTATTTTTAAAAGCAAAAGTAAATTTTATGTTTCATAGAATAATTTTATGACAAAGCTTCAAAATACGTGTGAAAAATTTACGAAAACTAGCTGTGCCCCCACACGTTGTGTGCGTCCTGACAACACTACGTTCGATTTTGCTTCAAAAGTAATCCACACCAAATTTTAAAACTCTTACGTATTTACTTTATATTGAATAAAATTTGTATTTGTACCCATCCCTGGAAAAAAATTCTTAAATTTATAAAAAATTCTAAAACTTATTGTAAAGCTATGTAAAAGGTGTTTAAAAGTAAAGTAAAAATACAAATCAAATACAAATTTTATTTAATTGGCTATTTGACAGTAAATAATTTATATTTGTCATTATTTTAAAACAGCGCCATCTGTTGCGCAACCGTATTTAAAATATCCCACTTTCAAAAATATGCCTTAAGATATGCAGTAACTTTAAATCGGTAAAAAAATCGGCGTACTTTCACTGTTTTTTCTCCTTTTTCTCTTGCAAATAACATATTTTTCCGGAGAAAAAGTCTCCTATATTGGAATCGGGATACAAAAGTACCTCCTCAAAAATGTTGTTAAAATCGATCCAATAATTTTTAATTGATGAGAATACAGACAGAAAGTCAGACATACAGGAAATGTTACTGTTTCTCCTATATTGGAATCGGGATACTAAAGTACCTCCTCACAAAATGTTGTTAAAATCCATCCAATAGTTTTTAATTGATGCGAATACAGACAGAAAGACAGACATACAGGAAATGTTACTGTTATATTATATGTATAGATATCGCACTTTTTAATTCCTAGAAGCCTTGTTTAAAGGTTCGAAACCGTCTAAGCTCCCACCATTTAATATTTTAAACTATTATGTAATAATTTTAAAGTTACTTAAAAAGCGTAAATTTTTTCTTCGACTTTGCT
The DNA here is from genome assembly GCA_949628195.1 of Phasia obesa. Classification (NCBI taxonomy): domain Eukaryota; kingdom Metazoa; phylum Arthropoda; class Insecta; order Diptera; family Tachinidae; genus Phasia; species Phasia obesa. Next base: position 71,794,697 of record OX451217.1, on the reverse strand, counting down.
TAGAAGGTTATCCACACCCTCTGTAATAGTCCAGATATGGTTTATGTATTTACTTTATATAGAGGTACCCACCCTGGGTAATTACTCAGGAATATAGGCTTCATATAAAATTCTAAAATTTATATAAAATTCTAAAATTATTGTAGGTTTCTGTAAATAAAATTTCCCGCTGACAAAAATAAAAGATGCTGCCAAGTTTGCATTACTATTGAATCGGTAATATTGCGTACTTTTACTACTCTTTATCATTTTCTCTTGGAAACGAGATATTTTTACTGAATAAAAGCATCCTATATTTGAATTGAGATACTAAGGTACCACCGCACAATATTTTATTAAACTTCATCCAGCAGTTTCTACGTGACGAAAAGACATACAAAAATTCTAAAAATTTGTGTTTTGAATCTATACCAGCATGAAAGTTTTTACAAAAATATCAAAAGTGCAGAAATGGTCCCGTTACAGTTTTATTATATACCAGCTGTACCCGCCACGTCGTCGGAGTCCTGATAATATTTTGCTCGATTTTAATTTGAAAGTATTTCACAAAAATTGTAAGACTCTTTCTTTTATGTATTTACTTTATATAAAGATACCCATCCCTGGATAAAATTCTAACATTAAGAATATTTTCTAAAATTCTAAAAATTGTTGTAAAGCTCCTTAACAGGAGTTTAAAATATTTTAATAATAATTTAATAATTTAAAATATGTATTGTAATTCCACGTAGTAAAAATACAGACGAATACAAATTTTATTCAATTGGCGTCTAATGATGCGCAATAGTGTTTAAAATATCCCACTTTCAAAAATAAGAGGTGCGAAACTGTGTTTAAAATATCCCAGTTTTATACCGAAAATTTCAGTACCTTTACCGGAAATTCCGTACTTTCACTGCTTTTTTCCACTTTCTCTTGGAAATTAGATATGCGAAAAAAATATCGTATATTGGAATCAGGATGCTAAGTGACCTTTTCACAAAATTTTGTTAAAATCCATCCAGTAGTTTTTACGTGATGCGAACACAAAAGAAGAATAGACAGACGGAAATGAGTTACTATTTTATTATATGTATATATTATATATGTATATAGATTTATTGGTCGAACTATTGAATTTTAAACATATTTATAATTTAAAATTATTTTTTTTTTTTGTTTTATACGAAAATTAGTATAAAAAATTTTATAAAAAAGCCGTAATAAGAACCGACAGTAGCTAAAACGCAAAATATTCAAATAGAATTAGAAAAGATATCTAAAAGCATTTCAGAAATTTAACGCGTTGTATTTTTTACAAACATACCAGCCGATTTTTTTGTGGTCCTTACATGAGTTTGTTTTCACAGTCGTATTTCTTCTTCGTAAATAATTTTTCTTTAACTGGTGATCATTTTTTTTGTTTTTTACTTATTCTCAGAAAATTTAAAATTTACAAAACAACAACAAAATAAATAACGAGTTACACAACAAATTACATTGCATTATCTCAGCATTAACGCGCACAACGTCAATTCTCTTACCACCAGCCATAACACATCAAGGATAATTATAAACATACCTGTAAGGATAATGAGAAAATTGCATTAATGTAGATGAATAATAAGATTAATATATAATAATAAGTATATAAAATGTGTAATATATTTAAATAATGATATGTATAGACCACGAGAGCAATTAACTGCCAATGTAAAGATTATATTTTTGATTTTTCACGTATTAGCTCGGGGTCAGTTGTAGTTTTTTTTTAAATAATTTGTATGTAAATAAATAATATAATAATTTGAGTAGTATTTATAAGAGTTTATTTTAAAAAGTTTATGATTTAATATGGCATTTAAAAAAAAAAAATCCATTCATAAGCTATTGTAGGTGTGGTAAGTCTCGTAATCAACACTAGTTTAAAATGTATTGGTAGTTTTTTCGATGTTTTTACAAACATACCAGCCGATTAGTAGAACACGTAGACAGAGAAACAAGTCGAGCGGCTCATAGCCGGCTTTTTTAAATAATCGAGCCGCCGCCGAAGAGTGCGGCTTGTCACGGCTCAAAAATGTTAGCCGACATTTTTCTTTTGGGTTTTGTCATGTATGTTAATGTAAATTAAACTTTGTAGCTTTTTATTGAAAATTAATTGTTAATAGAATTGTATTTATTTGGTAATTTTTACCTAAAAAGCAATGCCAGCCTTACAAGTTAATAAACATATATTTTTTTACGACTGGCAACATTAAAATATGAATTACAACCTTCCAATGCTTAAAATGTAACTGTTTTTCCACAGAAATAATTATTACTGATCATAGTTTTGTTGAAAATGGCACAAAAAGATATACGCCCATGTTCTGAAAAACGCATATCGCTTAAAATTTGCGTTTTCGATTTGAAAACGCCAAACAGGTGTTCTGGCAAACGAAAACGCTAGAAATCTGGCGTTTTCAAACCGCTAGTGTATGCTGAAGCGATCTGTAGTGCGATTCACTATTCAATTTTAACGATTCGAAACTCGTTAAAAAAATTTAACAACAAAACGAAAGACTTTGCTATTCAGAAATGCTTTTTAATAACATTTGATGTTGTTATAAATCAGCTGTTTTTCTTAGCAAGTCGAGTATTGTTAATTTAACTACAATTATTTTTGCGTCGTTTACTTTATCAAAAGATAAAGTCGCCCATTAGATGTAAAATATTCTAAATAATTAATATTTATAATTAAAACGCATACATATGTATTTTACCTACCTTATTAAAATGAATTTAAACAATTTTTTAGAAATAAAATTAAAAAAAAAAACAAAATATAAAGCACTTGTGTGGAAAGTTTTGTTTATCATTTTTCATTTCTCTTTGTTGTTTTCGCTATTTTGCCATTTTTTTAGCAGCATTGAAATTCAATTTTGTTTGTATTTTTCATATGTTAAGCATAGGTTAGTGAATCGCAAATGCGTTAGTGCAAGCAAAAAACATGTTGATATATTTAACAAGTGTTAGATCGTTAAAAGTTATTGAATTTCACTACTGGTAATTTTTATTTAAACTGCACTTGAAAGTGAAAATAAATAGATGTAAAATTAAAATTTAATATGTTCTGTTTTTATTTGAAGAAAAACTTTTAAAATTTTTTCACAATTTTAATTAAAAATATGCAATTTAAAATTTTGCTGAGCAAGTAAATACGCTGTAGGCATTTTAATTTTGATTTTTAGTTTATTAAATACTTTCAATAAAAAATTTTTGTGTTAAGCAAAACGCCAGCAAATCGCTTCGTTTTCAGAACATGCTTAAATGCCTACCTACATAGTAATAAAAACTTAAATTTTTTATTTCAAACTGTAGAAAATTTAATAATTTTGTGTTTACACTATATATAAATCATAATTCTTAAAATCGAGTTAATTTCGAGTTAATTTGTAACATTTACTTCTTCTAAGTAAAAAAATTATCAATTTTGTTGTTGTTCTTTTTGGTAACAGATTAAGTCGGCTGTAAGTCGACTTCAGCCGACTTTTAGCCGCCGCCGAAAATTTCTCAGCCGCCGCCGCCGAGTTTTTACAACGACTTGTTTCTCTACACGTAGAACTACTTTCCATATTTTTGTTGCAGAATGTCTTGAGGGTTGTAAAATTCATACGTTTGTACTTTTTAGGGTTCCGTGCCCTAAGGGTAAAAATGTAACACTATTGGTTACGCTACAACGTCTGTCGGACTGTCAGCTCCTTTTGTAGGCTCTTGTAATTTTCAGAGAAGTGTTTACTATCGCAGTTCCAAAACAAATACTAAACCTATATGGCATTGATTTTTAAACCGTAATAGACATACGCTTGAGTATTTAAAAGTATCGCTAAACTAACAAGTATAGAAAATTAAACCTAAAATTAAAGGGTGTGCTGATAGAGACGTGATGCTTGTATACATAGACATATTTTTGAACCGTTATAGGTAGTTTCTTGAAATTTTACAGAAAGTGCATTATACTTTATAATACTTGCAAATACAAAAGTTAAAGGATATTCCAGTGGTGACACGATTATAAAATATATGACCTTATTTTTGACCCATTATAAATATGTAGCCTTTTTAAGCGTAATATACAGTCATGCTTATGCTTATTACACTTCCATATTAATAAAATATAGGTAAAATAGCGTCACTATCAAAACACACTTTAATAAGTAGTTTTATTTTTTACTTGTTATTATAGCGGAAAAAATTACATACGCTGTGTAAATTTATATAGTCTACCTTTTCTGGTTCAAAAGTAAAGTCATATTCGTAAAACGCAATACACTAAAGGAACACCCTTTAAGTTTTAGAAACAGTTACAGTTATAGCGGTCATGAAACTACAAATTTCTTGAAAATTTCAAAAGCCTACGTAGGCTTAAGGTTTAAAAATAAGGCCATATAAGTAAAGAAATCATCACTAACGGGACACCCTTTAATTTTATTTTTATTTTGAACTTGTGCACTCTTACTCATTTTACATATGTTAGTACTTGATTAAATATTGATATATTATATACAATTCTGTTGTTGCGAAAATCGATTATATGGCCCTAAAACCATATAATCGACGACCCTGGCTACAGTAATGAGGAGAAAAACACTATACATGATTCTTCAAAAAATAAATCGTTTGTTTGTATCTATTACACTTTCTTAAATATAAAAACTTTAAAATCGAAAAACTAAAAAATTATCTATCATGCTACAGTTTTGTTGAAATTAGACAACCACCAGAGATGAAAAATTAAGTATAAATTTAAAAATATTTCAATATCCCGCATATGTAAATATATTTTTCAACACTTCTCAAAGTCAGTATACCATATGTATAACTTAGGCTGATGTCAGAGTGCGCGCTACAAGCGAAACGAAACTAGAAGAGATAATAGTTCGTGCTATAGCAATGCTAAAAGATGTCAGAGTAAATGCTATATTGAGCAAAGCAATTTTTTTTTTTTTTTGTTTATAATAATTTGCAGTGTTTTGTGATGGATGCGGATTTTTGTCAATTTATACTTTTAATGCATTTTTTTTTAAAGAAGAAGGCAATGGATTATACCGGACATACAGTGATGTTCCATAAAATAGAGCCAGTCTCATTTTCTGCATTTTACTGTCTTTAATTCACTTGAAGAAACTTTGTGGTCTGACGAATCAAAACTAAATTTATTTAACTCTAACAAGCAGCCACTGTGTACAAAGCCCACCAAACACCAAACGTCCTCCTCAATACACCTAAATACCATTAAACACGTTGGCGGAAATATTATGGTGTGGGAGTGTTTTTCATTATATTGGAACTGGGTCTATCGTACGGGTGGACGAACGAATGGATGCTAATTTTTATACAAATCTGCTTAACAGTTATGTAATGGGTTACGCAGAATAAGAAATGCCGCTTGGATTTGTGTTTTAGCAAGACAATGACGCGAAACACACATCGAAGTGGACAAAACATTGGTTTGAAAAATATAGGGTTGATTTTTTCAGCTGGCCTGCTCAGTTGCCAGTCTTAAACACATTAAGAACTTTTGGCGAAGAGTTAAACCAGCTCTTAAGGGAAAAACATGCAATAAATAAAGATCACTTGTGGGCATTAGTAAAAGGAGCCTGGTGTAATATTCCGATTAAGACATGCCAAAAACTTGTTGACCCTATGCCAAAACGGTGCTTAGCCTTTATCAAAAATAAATTATGTTCCACTAAGTACTGAAGTAATAAAAATAATGAAAGTATATTATTTTATTCATCTCTTGGAATTTTGTGTTTCTTAGATAATTGAAGTGGATGGCTCTATTTTTTTTGCACACTTAAAATCTAGAAATTCGAATAATTTTACGTATAAATTTCACTTTAAGTTTTTTATTAAAACAAGTCTATAGTAATTTAGTTGGTCAGTTGTTCTGTCTCGGAAAAATATAAACCTTAAAATTTGTTATGAAGATTTAGTATGTTTTTTTTTCTATTTCGAAATATTTAGTAAAAGGTGGCTCTATTTTATCGAACACCACTGTATATGTGTATGTACATACATACATACATATGTATGTATATCTACTTCCATAATTATTTTTTTCAAATCGACATGCATTTAAATTTTTTTTTAAACAAAATTTAATTTAAAAATGTCAAAAACTTTATATAAAAATGTTTACATACACACAAAAAAAGGTTTTTAAAACATAACAAAAATAATAACGCAGGTTGTAGCATATACTTTGACATGTTTTGAGCGAACACATAAGAAAAACACAGGCATTTGTTTATAGCCTGTTGATGCTCAGTACTCTGAAATCAGCCTTAAATTTGAACCTGAAGAGCTTTTATTAAAAAAATTTCTGTCGATAAAAACATCTGGAATTTTTCTTAAGAATTCATGTGATGTTTAAAATGCCCCAATTAGATTCGATCTATCAAATAGATATATACATATGTATGTACATAATAAAAATAAAAACTGCATGTTTTGTTTGCTTTGCACATAAAGCAATTTTCCCAGAGTGTAAAAAATTGATTGAGAAAATAGTGATAATATTTTTAACAAGATTATTTGATATTAGCTTTGCCCACACACGTTGTGTGCGTCCTGAAAATACTTTGTTCGATTTAGCTTTGAAAGTAAATCCACAACAAATTTGAGGACTCTTACGTATTTACTTTATGTAACGGTATGGGTACCTTGGATAAAATTCTAAAATTAAAAAAAATATATATTTTAATAATAATGTAATTTCACAAAGTAAAAATACAATACAAAACAAATACAAATTTTATTCTTTATTTTAAATAGCGCTATCTGTTGCGTAACCGTATTCAAAAATAAAACATGTCTTAAAGTATGCAGTACCTTTAAATCGGTAAAAAAAGGTCGGCGTACTTTTACTGCTTTTTATACTCTTCACCACAGGTGGAAAGGGTATATATAAGTTTGTCATTCCGTGTGTAATTTCTACAATATTCATTTCCGACCCCATAAAGTATATATATATTCTGGATCCTTATACATAGAGAAGTTGACTAAGCGATGTCCGTGTGTCCGTGTACGGGTAGTAATGTCATTTGCCAAGAGAGATACAAAAAATTTTAGTAAACCAATCTGTCAGGCATAGTTTCGAAAATTTTCGGATTGCAATTCAGCAACGTCGGATCAGCCCTTCGGAGGCTGGGGGCCAAAAACCACGCCCACCTATATTTCTTCACGTTTTTTTTTTATTTTTTTTCGGCTTTAATGATTCTCTTTTGCTTTTTTTGTCAAATAAATATTAAACCGCGCCAGGTGGATCACAAGGGGTGCAGATCTCAGGGGTCAATAACCTCCTACGAGGGTCGAATTTTATTTGTTTTTAGGTTGGTAGGATTTTTCTGCTTTGATTTGTATTAAAGACCTTTATAGAAAGCAATACACATAGAGGTAGCCTATTGACCCACAGGGTACCCACTTGTAAATAGCAGCAGTTAAAGGGCACATAGGGGGTCAATATGAAAAAATTTTTTTAAGGATTTTTTTTTTGCTTTAGTCTGACCATTCTAACATAATATAGATTGCAGGAAGGTCCTAAATATAAAAAAAAATTAATAAAACTTAAAAAAAAAATTTAGTTTTAACAAAAAAATTTATTTTTTTTATTATTTACAAAAAACATTACAAACCATTTTCAAAACAATATTTTTACAGAAAAATTTTTACAGAAAAATTTTTGAAAAAAAATTTAAATTAAAATTTTACAAAAAATTTTCATATAAATATTTTTACAAACAATTTTTGCAAAAAAAATTTCGAAAAATTAAAAAAAATTCAATATTTCTGTGAAAATGAAAATCATGACTGTAACCGAACATATTTTTAATATTAAGAATATATGTATGTATGTAAATGCGTTTGATTTTTAAATAGATGAGATCTTTGTTTTAAAATTTAGATGCATTAAACACATAGACAACATCAGGATACCGACTATAAACTGTCAAAAATAAAATACACACGTTTATATGTGAACGATAATTTTGAAGCCAGTATAGCTACACGACCACCGTGTTGGCTGTCGTCAACTTATTCTAATTACTATTTTATTCAACGAAAGGAAATGTCACAAAATTGTAAATTATTAATTCATATACAAACAAAAAGTTTTGAAGGAAATATTTATATTTTTTGGAAAAATTTATTTTATTTTATAAAAGCGAAATAAGTATTTCTACAACAATGTCAGAGTTTACGATGTTATGTAGCTGTCGTCTTCAATATCAATACGGCGATAATTGTAGTTCCAACGCCCCTTTCATTTAGCTGCGTCGTCGCTGTCTTCTATTTCTTTAAATCATGAATAATAAGTTTTTTCTCATACGACTTATTTTAATTTATGTAAAGAGTCAACAATATGGATAATGCTGTACATGTCTGTAGAAATAAAATCACCGTGGTGAAGGGTATAGCACTTTTACTTGTTCTTTTTATTATTTCTTGGAAATAAGGTCTTTTTGCGGAAAAAAGTTTCCTATATGGGAATCAGGATACTTAAGTACCTCTTCACAAAATTTTGTTAAAATCCTTCCAGATACATATTTTCTTTATATAAAGGTACATAGCCTTGGATGAAATTCTAAAATTTATTAAAAATTCTATAAATTATTGTAAAGCTCTGTAAAAGGTGTTTAAAATATTTAAATAACAATGTCATTCCACAAAGTAAAAATACAAATCAAATACAAATTTTATTCAATTGGCGCCTAATGTTGCGCAATAGTGTTTAAAATATCCCACTTTCAAAAATAAAAGGTGTGCAACCGTGCTTAAAATATCCCATTTTTAAACCGAACATTTTAGTACCTTTAAACAGGAAATTGCGTTTTTTCACAGCTTTTACTCTATTTTCTCTTGAAAATGAGATATTTTTCCAAAAAAAAATTGCCTATATTGGGATCAATATGCTAAGGTACCTCCACAAAATTTTGTCAAAATCCATCCAATAGTTTTTACGTGATGTGAATACAAAAGAAAAGCAGAGAGACAGACGGAAATAAGTTACTATTTTATTATATGTATAGATATGTAGATGTAGATTATAAGTTTTTTTTGACCAACACATGGTTATCATTTTGTATAAAGTTTATTAGTTCGTATTTTATGTCAAAAAATAAAAACAAACAAATTTAAAATATTATCAGTATTAAAATTAAAGTAAACGCAAAAAATCAATTTCTAATGAATCTGAAATAATTAACTATTTTTGAGTTCAAAATGATTATTATCAACTTTTCTATTTTAAAGTTTATTTGTATTTTAAACATTCAGTTTTCCTTACCTGATGCACACAAAATTTATTCAAACTAAACATAGTCGCAATTTACATTAGACAGAAAAATGGGCAGACAGACGAGATTTGTAGGCAAGGGGTTGAAGAGGTAGAGTGTGTATTTCATGACTAGTGTACTGGACATTTTTTCGTTTCTCTTTTCTGCTTTTCGCTTTTTTCTTTGTTGCTTCACTTTATATTTCTCAAGTCGGCCTCATTTTAATGAGTTTCTAGTAGAATGTGCATGTGCGGACACACAGATTTTGAAACACACAAACATGTAAAGAATATAACACAGAAAATAAAATGTGCAAAAATCTGTCTGTCTTGTTTATGTCCAATGTAAATTGTTTAAGCAAGAGCAAAAGAGAATTCAAAAAATGTCTGCCCTGTTTCTGTCTAATGTAAATTGCGACATAGTAATAGTTGCTGTTGACTGGAAATTAAGAAGAGTCTCACTGAAATAAACAAGGTCATTGGGAAGAATAAACATGATAGAGAGGTAAAGAGAATGAAAAATAATTAAACGTCATCAATATGTATAAAAACAGAAACAAACAAAAAAAATTTAAAAAAAAACAACAATGAGTCATAACAAATCTCTTTTATAATTTCTCATAATTAAACTATAAAATTCTGGCATATTTTATGCGGGGAGTGAGAGTGTGAGAGAATGAAAATGAAAACAGAAGTAAAATATACTTTCATACGACATATGCGGGATGTACATTTAATTATAGCCAGCAGTGTTCAACAGTGACTACAGTAAAAAGATCGTATTTAGAAAAAGATAGCAATAGTGTGTTTAAAGTTGACTTGCTTCGAGTCAGAGTACTAGAAGAAAAGAGCTGTTGATAGTGGGTGTAAGAGTTAAGTGAGTAGCACAACTGTATTCAGTTAAATATGTACATAAAAACAAGTATCTATTAGATTGTTTTAACGTGTGGGTATTTCTTTGTGTATTTTTGATTGCTTTCAACGTTACTCGAGTGATTACTTAGTTAATACAGTGATTTCAAAGTGTTTGGGTGTGTTGGAAGTAATTTAAGAAATTAAAATTAAACTAAAACAAAAATTTAAAAATTCCAATAAGAATTTATCAGATGCCACCACGAAGTTCATAATTAAAAACTAGATAAATACTCAAATATAGATAATTAGAAAAATTGACAAGTTTGTTTAAAAGAAAACTTATAAAATTATTGAAAAATAGCAGCAACACACAAAAATTAATAAAAAACTTGTTAATAAACAAATGCTTAGCAAATTCTAAGAATTGTATAATCAAAAGGCATCTAATTAAATTAAAAATAAAAAAACCAACAAAAAGATACATACGAATATTTTTTGAAGCAAATATTTTTATTTACAAACACCAGCTTAAAACTTTCAAAAATGCAAGCTATTAAGTGTGTAGTAGTGGGTGACGGTGCTGTGGGTAAAACATGTTTGTTGATCAGCTACACCACTAATGCTTTTCCCGGCGAATATATACCCACGGTATTCGATAACTACTCGGCCAATGTTATGGTTGACGCCAAACCTATTAATTTAGGTCTTTGGGATACAGCCGGCCAGGAAGATTACGATCGTTTACGCCCTCTTTCCTATCCACAAACCGATGTTTTTCTCATCTGTTTCTCTTTGGTAAATCCAGCTTCGTTTGAGAATGTGCGCGCTAAATGGTATCCCGAGGTACGTCATCATTGCCCTCAAGTACCCATCATTTTGGTGGGCACCAAATTGGATTTACGTGACGATAAGGCCACCATTGAAAAACTAAAGGAAAAGAAATTGACACCCATTACCTATCCCCAAGGTTTGGCTATGGCCAAAGAAATCGGAGCAGTCAAATATTTAGAATGCTCAGCTTTGACGCAAAAAGGTTTAAAAACAGTATTCGATGAAGCCATCAGATCGGTGCTCTGTCCAGTCATGCGTATGCCGAAAAGACGCAAATGTATGATACTGTAAATGCATTTGAGAGCAACAACAACAACAACTATGAGTTTTTCATAGAGCTGGAACTCTAAAGAATCCACAAAAAATTTAAGCCATTTCAAAGATCCATAAAAATATTTAATGGTGGAAAATTATTCATTTAATGAAGAAGAAAACAAAAACTGACAAGTTGAAAACAAAAACAAAAACTTTAAAAATGTTTATAAACAAACTATTAAATAATTAACTATAATTAAAATTATTAAAGTTTTTCTTTATATTTAATGTGCATTAAAGTACTAGATACATTTATTAATATTAATAATAATAATAATAATAATAATAATAATAATAATACACAGACTTTTTTAATTTAAATAATTTTTATGAAATTAAACTTTTATAAAGGCGGTCCCAGAAGTTTTCCACTTAGCAAGGGAAATACGCAAACATTTTGGAAAGAGTATTTCTTCTTTTTGTGCCCATTTTCTATAGCCGTCATGCAAAAACAAAAATTAATTTATCCTCACAGATGCACTCAGATGGTGAAACAATTTGCATTCAAAATCTTAAGTCTTTTTAATTACTTAACAGCCCTTTTAGGCTAATATATTTAAAAATAGTCTCACTCACGCCATGTTCTTGCCTGTAAATTGAACAGCCACATCTTATTTATGCTTAAATGCTGCACATTCAGTCCACTGTTTTAATTATTCCATTATTATTCTATTATAATATACCTGCATGTGCAAAAACTTTTCTTTATTGCTACAATATAGATATTTCCAATATCGCGATTGCAATGAGTCCCGGCGCTATTGCTTCGTTTTGAGCTAACGTGATATTCATCTCGCTTAGAATGTCCTAATAGGTCTGTTAACACGCGAAGATTTTATCGACAGTCGTGCAATACCTTTTCTTATTCTTTTTTTATTTTTTTTTTCATCGACGAGCATGATCCTAATCGAAGCAAACTCGCTTGATCCTAATCAAAGCATGAAGCAGACTTCGATTAGGTTCATGCTCGAATTTTAGATTCAAGTACTACTTTCGGAATAAAAGAACTGTAAGAGCTTAAAGTTATCAAATTATTCTTGCTATAAATTTGGCACCAATAAATTACTAATCAAACTCGTATTTTCATGTTGACGCAAAATTCTGGGACAACCTTCGTTAACATATTTTTATAAAAGAGTTTAAACGTTTATTTTCTTATATGAATTTTTTTATTTGTGATCATTTTTATCTTGATATGTATTTATTCTTATTTTTTGTACATATGTATGTCTGTCATTGTACATTGCGTATTATATTAAAAAAAATATCCTAATAATATAAAATTTAAGTAGAAATAAATAAAAATTCACAACATTTATTTTATATATTTTTTTTCTTATTATTATTTTTTTAGTTATTGGTTCCCATATGCGGGCATTCAAAAAAACTATGACATAAATTATAAAAAAATAAAATAAAATAAAATGAACACTAAAATTTGTATGTGTAATATCTAATTGTATACATATATTTGAAAATGCGTGTATTATAAACGCACATACATGTGTATAGAAAGATCAATTAAATACTTGACATTCTACGTGCGTTCTTGGTAAAAGACTTTTATAGCAAAAGTTGTAAGTAATTAAAATACAATGGAAAATATATATTTTTTAGTTTTCGAACCTTATACAGAAACAATAATATAAATAGTTGTATTCAGAAGAACCTTTTAATAGCTTCGAAAAAAATACATTGTTCCCATAAATAAATAATATTGTTTGTCTAAAAGATAAGTTTAATTTAAAAAATAAATACTATTAGACTATCAGGCATGTCACAATGAAATGATTCCGTAGTTACAAATCCGATCGGAATGGTTTTAGCTGCTATAGATTCCGTTCGGTTTTATTAAATCGAAAAAAATATAAAACCTCTTTTAATGCGGCAACATAAGAATGAACGTAGCAAAACAATCACCCATGTTCCAGAGCTATATTTCGTTCGGAAGTGAAATTGATTCCATATTTTGCTTCTATAGAAAACGTAAAACGAAAAAAATTTTCGGAATAAAACCACTTTCAATTTGCTTATTATCAATTTTAAGCAATTTATAGCCATTTAAACTAACTATTCAGAACATCTTTTTATTAGTAATGGATATTATTCTGGACCATACCTTAAAACGCTACGACGCACAGTGGTTAAAAATCCATAACTTTTGGTAGGATTCAAATTTTTATACGTTGTTTTTCCTGTTTGAGTCTTTAATTTTTCTTTAATGCAATAATCGACTGACAAGACACAACGTTATAGAGGGTTTAAAATACCTTTTAATTTTAACTTTTATTTGAATTTTATTATGAAAATGAAGTGATAAACCACGCTAAAAAATCTTTTTCAAGTCTTAAATATTCAGTTATACTTTTAACTATTATTTAGTAATAAGTTTTTGACTTAAATTTTTTCAAAAAAATGCCAATTGCGCATATAATATAATGGGGTATAGGAGTGTAGGGGAGGGTTCAGACAACACACTGGTAAAATATGTGTTTCTTGAATTTTTATTTTATTTATAAACATAAATTTTTTGTTTTGTCACAATTGTTCTTATGTTTCAATATGTTATATGTACATAAAAAGTGGTTTTGTTATTTTCCATTTACTAAAACCGAACGGAATCTATAGAAGCTAAAACCATTCCGATCGAAACGATAACTACGAAATCATTTAAATTCCGATCGAAAAGTCTGACATGCTTGAAAAAATTAATTTTTTGAAAAGCAAAAAAAATTGTGTTGTCATGTCAGGAAAAATATTACAAAAATGCCCGAAATATCTTTAATTACAGCAATAAAAAGAACGCAGAATTGTAATAAAACAATGTCCTGAATAGTTTAAACTTCTAAAAAATGCTAAAAATATCAATTCCACATACCAAATTGCAAATGGTTTCATTCCGAAATTTTTTTTCGTTTTATGTTTTCTAGAGAAGTAAAGTACGAAATTAATTCCACTTCCGAAAGCAATTTAGCTCTGTGACATGGCTATGTATTTACATGATATGCATTTGTCAAACTAATTATAATTTATTTGTATCCGCATAAAAATATAAATATGAAAAAAGGATCCTGAGAAAAAAATTAAAACTGACTTCTTGATTGGTACAATAAAATTATAGCGATAGGTATTGATATTTTCTAATGTACTCAGCAAAGAAAAAAGTATAATACGTAAAAATATTATAGAGTTTAAACACGGAAAATACATTGTGGTGTAACGTGATTCCTCTCTTTTTCGAGTTTAGTTTACATGAGCAGTTGATGTTTCCTAAGGATTCATAAAACTGTGCACACAGAGCATGCAATTCTAATGTATAAATAATTAGTCAAGTCAACGAGTCAGAATCACACACATAGGATTCCGTACTACATTAAACACATAAATTTATACATGTCTTATGGGCCGCCCTTTATTTTTAATAATTTTTTATACTAGGGTATAGTACTAAATATCCTGCGCAGATCTTAGACTATCCACTCGATCAATCATCGCTTGATTAAGAAAAATTGCAAATATCGATTAAAAAATAGCTCGAACAAATTATATCGATTAATCGACAAATCGACTAAACTTGATATCTTTTAAATAAAAACAAATCATTTTTAAAAATCATTTACAAGTTGTAATTAATAAAATATATTATTAATAAATTTTGTATGGTTGTCTTTTCTCATTAGATAAAAATTTTTAAAATATGCGTGATTATTTCGAGTTATTCGAGTAATTTAAAACAATTAATCGACGAATATTTAAACTGCAATATCGATTAATTGTTTGCTTGATTAAAATCAACCCCTATTAAATGGATCAAGTGTCCCTTAAGTATGTTATTTCTAATGAAGGCAAAAAAGATGTGCCACCTGTTATAAGCATAAGTTTTATATACAAGGGTGGTAATATAATTAAAATATAATTGCAAATTCTCTTGCATAATCAAATTTTTAATCATTGCTTTAAAAATCAAATGGTACTTTTCTGCAAGAATTTTCTGCTTTATATTCCATGCACCTAATACCTTAGTTATATATGTATTGTGACCAATAATTTATCTTATAAAATCATGCGTTATTTTACGATAATATATTTTGTGAAGTGGACACATAATAATTCAAATATTTTCGACTTTGCTTTAATAAAAATTAAGTTTCACATTGTTTCACAAAATCCATATAATTTGATATACTTTTGTTATGCAAAATAACATTGAGTGCAATATATTGTATTAGTGTTTTTTTAATAAGTCAATTTTGTAAAATATTTTTTCTTTTGCAGTTTATACCCAATTTTTTTTTAGCATCAAAAATATTTGTTTATTAAGTGTTAATAATTGAATTGAACACTTGATGATATGTCATAATATAGTTTATTAAAATTATATTTTAACATATCTGAAGGTTAACACCTATATGTGTTAGAACGTTCGCGGACGTGATTACTATAGCAATCAGCAAGATAGATATGTATGTATATACCAATTACAAGTAAAGAAAAAAATATATAAAGAGAATAAAATAAAGAAGAAATGTCTGCTTGGTAGTAATATATAAAATAAATAGTGTTTAAGAGTATAAACAATTTCAAAAGCTCTATCACCTATGAAATATAATATAAAAAATAAAAATTTCTCGTATCCTATTTCTTTGATAAGTTTGTTTAAATAGAAAATTAATTGAAACTACCTTGTAGATAGATACAAAGAATGCTGACCACGGATGTAGCGATCCAGAAAAATTACTACATTACATTCTATTGGTGTCTAATTTTTCTTTATCTCTTTATAATAAAGGATATAATCCTAAATAACCCATACATATAATTAAATAGTAACTCATTTCCGTCTGTCTGCTTTTCTTTTGCGTTCGCATCACGTAAAAACTACTGGATGGATTTTAACAAAATTTTTGTGAGGAGGTACCTTACCATCCTGTTTCTAATATAGAATACTTTTTTTTGCAAAAATATCTTTTTTCCATGAGAAAGTGGAGAAAAAGCAGTGAAAGTATGTAGTTATTTTAGTAGTAAAGTAAATACATAAACCATAACCGAAGCACTAGCCACAAACAGATGGCACTGTTTTAGTAAATACACAACCATAACTGAAGCATAGTTTAAGGCGGCACTAAAAAAGTAAGGTTTTTTAGTGTGAATTGCTTTCAAAGCAAAACCCTCCTGTATGGGATCCTCCTCCTATATTTTTATGACTTCTTGTTATAGCAGTCATAAAAATATTTACTCTATGTAAATTTCACATGTCGAGTATTGCGTTCCAAACAAGCAGGCCATCTTCGTGGGGAAACTCTTTTTTATTTAATTTTTATACTTATTGTTATAGCGGCTATATCTGTGCAAATTTCAAGTATCTGCCAATTACAATTGAAAATAAATCAGTCAAGTGCGAGTTAGTCTCACACACGTAGGGTTCCGTACTATGTTTAGTATCCCTTTAAAAATTCAAGTTTTTAATTTTTTCATGTCTTATGGGGCACCCTTTTCTTTTTAAAATCAAAGTCATATTCGCGAAAATTGCATCGCTATTGGAACACCCTCTAAATTTCAGGAATTGTTGTTATAACGGCCATGGTAAAACACTTTCTATAAAAATATCAGGCCTACCTATTGCAGTTCAAAAAATAAGGTAATATACGTGAAAAACTTGTCACTGATGGATCACCCTTTAGTAATTAGTAACTGTTACAGTGGCCGAAGTACAACATCTACTGTAAACAATTCAAGAGTCTAGCTATTACGGTTCAAAAAATAAGGCTATTTAAGTAAAAATCATGGCTCTGTCGGAACACCCTTTAATTTTTATTATTTGTTATAGTTTCCATAGTAATAAACCTCTTGTAAAAACTTTAGGAGTCTGCTTATTATCGTTCAAAACTTAGGCCATATACACGCAATGCACGTCACTCTCGGAACACCCTTTAATTTTAAGGTTTAATTTAATAGAAAGCGAATATAGAGTTAATTACTGTCTGCAAATTTTAAGTGGTTGCCTCCTATAGCTCAAGAAAAAAAGACATAAAGGCAAATAACACCTCACTTTCAGAACACCCTATAAGTTTTAGTTTTTATTGCTATAGTGGCCACAGTTATACACCTTCTGTGAAAATTTCAAGAGCCTACCTATTATGGTTCAAAACTTAGGCCGTATACATGCAAATCACACCACTATCGGAACACTCTTTAATTTTTAGGTTTATTTTTTTAGTTGTGTATAAAGCGAAATAAGTTTTAATTGCAGTTTATAAATTTTTAGTGTAATCCTCCTACAGTTCAAGAAATAAACACATATTCGTGAATAACACCTCTCTATCGGCACACCCTATAAGTTTTAATTTTTGTTGCTATAGAGGCCACCGCTATACACCTTCTGTGAAAATTTCAAGAGTCTACCTATTATGGTTCCAAACTTAGGCCTTATACACGCAAATCACACCACTATCGGAACACCCTTTAATTTTTATTTTTATTTTTTTATACTCGTCTATATATAGTGATCTATGTTTTAATTACTGTTTGTACATTTCAAGTGTATCCCTCCTACAGTTCAATAAATAAACACACCCTATAAGTTTTAGTATTTGTTGCTATAGCGGCAACAGCTATACATCATCTGCGAAAATTTCAAGACTCTACCTATAACGGTTCCAGAGATAAAAGGCGCTGACAGACGGACAGAAGGACAGACGGACAGACGGACAGACATTGTAGTGAAAACAATAGGGTTACGTTTTTACACTTTGTGTACGGAACCCTAAAAAATGAAACTCACGTCAAAATAATGTATTCTTTAGGGAAACCCTTTAATTGTTTTTTTTTTCGAAATTGCAAAAGCCTGACTGATGCAGCTTAACGTCAAAATCGCCTCTCATATTGTGCACCCTTTATTTTTATGTTTTTACACACTCTCTAAATTTTAACCATATGCAGACGAATTTATATAACCTTCCTCCTTTCCGACATCACAATAACCATTTAGCACTTGTTCCTCTAAAGAGAGTCAACTCAAAATTTAAAAATTTCAGTAAAGGCAAAAAGCTTTTTTTTTTAATATACTTTCATATCAAGAAGAGTGATAAAACTGTAATTTTTGGCGAAAGAGTAGAGAAATTATATAAACATTTTACAGTGCGTATATATGACCACTGTACATCGATGTCTTGCAAAAAGTAAAAATTAAAAACATTTTGAGTTGACTTTCTTTAGAGGAACAAGTGCGATATGTAAACATAGTAACCATTTCAAATTTAAAAAATTAAAAAACTTCACTTTTCTTTTTCTTTCTATTTTCTACATTAAGGGTTTCCATTGGATACCATTCATAATGTATCAAAAATTTTTTGAAAAACAAAAATAAAAATTGAAAAAATTTAAAAAAATACGAAAATCGTATTTATGCACCGTGCGCATGCTATTACTTTTAAAAAATTATATTTGGAATTTTCTAAATATTATTATTTATTTCTCATTACGCATAATTCCTTTTCTTTTTTTTTTAAATTTATTATCTTATAGTAATCCAAACAGATTACTATTTGAAAGCATATCCATATAGCATATAGCTATTTCACTGGTGCTTACCCAGATCGTCAGTGGACTTTTTTAAATTTTCTGAATAAAAACTCAGATTCTTATGCTCAAAACTTAATAAACCAAATGAGAAGTTTATTAAATTTAGAAATCAAGAAAAAATCCAAAATTTCTAAACAAAAAACATAGTAACCATTTCAAATTTAAAAAATTAAAAAACTTCACTTTTCCTTTTCTTTTCTTTTGTTTTTTTTTTTATAAGATAATAAATTTAAAAAAAAAGAAAAGGAATTATGCGTAATGAGAAATAAATAATAATATTTAGAAAATTCCAAATATAATTTTTTAAAAGTAATAGCATGCGCACGGTGCATAAATACGATTTTCGTATTTTTTAAATTTTTTAAATTTTTATTTTTATTTTTCAGAAACTCTTTTTGATACATTATGAATGGTATCCAATGGAAACCCTTAATGTAGAAAATAGAAAGAAAAAGAAAAGTGAAGTTTTTTAATTTTTTAAATTTGAAATGGTTACTATGTTTTTTGTTTAGAAATTTTGGATTTTTTCTTGATTTCTAAATTTAATAAACTTCTCATTTGGTTTATTAAATTTTGAGCATAAGAATCTGAGTTTTTATTCAGAAAATTTAAAAAAGTCCACTGACGATCTGGGTAAGCACCAGTGAAATAGCTATATGCTATATGGATATGCTTTCAATTACGCATAATCTGAATTATGCGTAATGAGAAATAAATAAAAATATTATTTCCTTTTTTACGTAAGCAAAAATCATTTTTATACATATACATATGTTGTAATTGCGTGAAGAACTTGTAGGGTATAAAAAATTCATCACCCCCTAATGCACTTTCATGCTGCACTTTCTCTTGTTACAAAAAATGTACATGGCTGCTTTGTGTGTTTGTTTGTCTGTCTGTCAAGTTTTAACAAATCACATAAATTATTTACACTGAATTTAGTTATTTGTTAAATAAATTTATTTATTTGGGAATGCAATTGTTGCATGTCTACGCTTTAAAAACAATACCCAGTGGTGATGACAAATGCAAATATCCTCACTCACACACAAACTGAAAAACAAAATCATTGCTAAGTACATGTAGTATGTGTGCTGATGTGTGCAATAAATATGATTTATGTTTAATTGAGAATTTTATGCAAAATTTGCACAAATTGTTTCTGCACACTAATGCCTAAAATACAGACAGCCATATTGCATACAAACATGTTTACTAAAATATATAGAAACATATAAAAACCATTGTGGGTGATGGCTTAATTAATATAAAGTCCAAATTGTCTTTTAATTAAAAAAAAAAAAAACTAATTCTATTTGTATAAATAGGATTTGTAATGTTAACTGAAACATTTAGATTAAAATATGATTTTTTTAAATGTTTAATTTACATTAGAAAAAATAGCAAATGTTTTAAAGATAAATTAAGTGTTACCATCACTTTCTTATTGTATTTGATGCATCTATACATACATATATGTAAACCAAGACTCGAAAATTTATCTTTTTAAAACAGATATGTTTGTTTAATTAGAAAAAATTAAACTTTAATTAGCATTTTTCCGATAACCTGCGCAGAGGTTGCAAATTATTTGAACAGATTTATTGCAGATAATATTTAAGTTATACGCATTCAAATAAATTTTCATTAATACTATTCATGACTTATTACTGTTGTAAACACGAAATAGTCCAATCTATACATATAATAAAATAGTAACTCATTTCCTGCCTGTCTGTATTTCTGTGTTCGCATCACGTAAAAACTACTGCATGGATTTTAACAATATTTTGTACCCTAATTCCAATATAGGATCCTAATTCCAATATAGGATAATTCTTTTCCGCAAAAATATCTTATTTCCAAGAGAAAGTAGAGAAAAAGCAGTGAAAGTACGCCGATTTTGTTTACCGATTTAAAGGTACTGCATACTTTAAGGCATCTTTTATTTTTTAAAGTAGTATATTTTAAGCAATGTTGCGCAGTAGATGGCACTGTTCTCACTCATTTCCTATCTATCTTTTACAGAGCTTACAACAATTTTTAAAATTTTAGAATTTTATATAAATTTTAGAATTTTATCCAGAGATGGGTACCTTTATATAAAGTAAATACGTAAGAGCCTTAAAATTTGGTGTGGATTACTTTCTAAGCAAAATCGAACAAAATATTGTCATTAAGCACATAACGTGCGTGGGCACAGCTAGTCAATAATATATTTTTTCAATTCACAAGCCCCTGTTATCATATTATAGGGTTTATCGTCAACTTATTTTACAATAGTTTAAGTTTTACTGTTGCTAATTTGCTTTGAAAATTTTGTTATAAATATACAATTTCATTTCATATATTTTGAAAATATTGTATCAAAACCATACCTGGATGGGACTATGGTTTTTGTTTGAATAAATTATGAAATTACCGGTGTCTTTGTTTTATTTTATATTTAATCTTTTAAAGTTATAGTACTTTCACACCGCAAATTTATTAAATTTATATTCAAATTACAAATTGTGTAAAAATTACTTTTTACTATATTTGTAATTACTACTTCCCATGCATGATGATTCAATTTCATTTTATTATTTTGAACAATGTTGCCGTTGCTAAAGGTTGTTATTCTAGCAATTTTTTTTTTTAAATCTACCATAATTCTTTAAACCAACAAACTTTTTAAAGCTCAAATTGTGAAAGCATACACCTGCAATTAGTATAAGTATGGTTTTATCTTTTATTTACATAATAATAATATTTATATAATAAAATAGTAACTAATTTCCGTCTGCCTGTATGCTTTTCTTTTGCGTTTGCATCACGTAGAAACTATTAGATGGATTTTAACAATACTTTGTGAGTAGATTCCTTAGTATTAATCCAATATAGGATCCATTTTTTTCGCAAAAATATATTATTTACAACAGAAAGTGGAGAAAAGGCAATGAAATTACGAATTTATTTTAGTAGTAAAGTAAATACATAAACCATAACTGAAGCACTAATCACTAACAGATGGCGCTGATCTATAAAGAAAATACATAACCATAACTGAAGGATAGTTTAAGGCGGAACTAAAAAAGTTCGCTCACGAACTGGCGGTAACAGCTAGTTATAAATAAATGGGGACCAAAATGGTAAAGGTTACAAAAGGTTAAAACTAAGAACAATATAGTCACACTGTCTAAAGAAAATACTTGCAAAAGGCGTAATTATTTATAAAAGTTTGACAGAAAATAGGTTTCCGGATATATTTGATTAAAAAATTCAATATAAAATTTTGTATTTTTGACTTCACTTTAAAAATTTCGTTTAAATTAAAATGTTTATTCTATTCGGCTTTTAGGGGAGAAACTGATCAAAAATCTTCCTACTCAAGTTAAAATTAGATTTTATTATAGATTATATAGATAAAAAAATATATTATATAGATTTATGGAACAAAAAAAGCAAAAGAGAATCAGTACAATCAAAACAACGTGAAAAAATATAGGTAGGCGTAATTTTTTGCTCACAGCATAGAATAGAAGGGTCTAGTGTTGCTGTGATAAAATTTTTATAAGGATTTTTTTGCTTTTGTCTGAACATTCTAACGCAATTTAGATTCCAGGAGAGTCCTAATTTTTACAAAAAAATGTTACAAAAAATAAGAAAAAAGTAAAAAAAAATGTTCTCTAAAATTAAAAAAAAAAAAAAAATTACAAAAAATTTTCAAATAAAAAATATTTTAAAGCAAATATTAAAAAAAGGTATTCAAAAAAAATTTTATAAAATATATACAAAAAATTTCTATAAATTTTTTAACAAAAAAATGTATATAAAATTAAAAAAAAATTTTCTATAAAATTTTTACAAAAAAAAAATTCTAAAATTTTTACAAATAAATTTTTTTATAAAATTTTTACAAAAAAATTTTCTATAAAATTTTTACAAAAACATAATGGAATATTGGTACATAGTTAGGCATTTCAGGTGACAATATAGTCACCAGTACTTAGTTGTTAACGCGTGTGTCTCTTAAATTAAATAAATTTTTTACCAATGTCTGTAAAAATAAAATCACCTTGGTGAAGAGTATAGAAAATTCGGCACGGCGGAATATGGCACTCTTTCTTGTTTATTTTTACAGTAAGCAAAGCATTGATACAATTATACAAGCTATTTGACTAAAATTTTATTTCAATCCACTTTAAGCGATACAAGTGAGCTTGTGAATTGAGCAATTATACTTTAGTAATTTTTAAAATGTACTTTTTTATTTGTTTCCTGTCATTAAATTTAATTAGGAATTAATTTTCTAATTCAACATAATTATGAATTAATTTCTTAAAAATTGCGTGTAAATTTAATAAAAATCAATTGTGGTTAAAAAATGTAACGTGTTAATTTAAACAATTTTTCAAAATACTACAACTGTGAATACCCCTAACAATAATTCTTTTTTTACTGTATGTGCTCATTAAAATTATAATTAATATTTATGTAGCATATATTTAGGCGCCATATGAAGAAACTATAAGGAACATTTTATTATACACAAACATTTGGTAGGTTGAGGCTAAAACAATTAATTAAAAAAACAACCGTCAATGAATCACATTCAAATAGCCAGACGCAATATTACAAAATTTGTCTTTCCTAATTTCACATAAAACCTAATTTTAGTTTTCTAGTAGACGAAAAATTGCAACTACAAAAATAATATAAAAACCAAGGAATATAAAAATTAGAGTAAAAGTATGCCAGTTGTTGTAGGCAACAACATTTAAATTGCAACAGAAGAATACAACAGCAGCAGAATCATTCTGAAATGTGTAAGTGACAATAAACTATGTAAAGAATTTATTTAAAAAATTGCATTGTCGACATTTAATTACCACCGGCATAATGTTCGTGTCCGTCTTAAAATTAGGGTTTTTATTTAATTGCAATTATTTTTATTGTAGAAATGTTAATAAAATAAACTAAGAAATTTTAATAAAATTGTAGTTTTATAATTTGTATAAATTTTATAAATTTTACAAGAATTTTATTTTTGATGTTTCAAAAAGTAAAACACATTTTTTATAATTTTAATTTAGCCATGGCTGTTATCACCACATGACATCTGTTAACATGGTCCAATTATATGAAAATAAATAAGAAAAAAATGTAATTGAACACACAACCGCCACTAGTAGAAATTATTAGACACTTTGTATGAAAAAAGATGCAAAAATAAATCAATGTAGACAAGTATCTGCGTGTGCTTTACCTGTATGACAAATTCTTTGAATGACAATTATTTTCGTAATTTTAGTTTATTAAAATATTTCTTTTTTTATCATAAGAGTAAACTTTGCGCAATTTTTCTATTTATATTTAAGATTATTTTTTTTTTCGTACATTGAATTCTTTCCTTATTTTTTCCTTTTGGCTTGTAAGTGCTATTTTAGTAAAAATTGTAATTTTTCAAAATTTTCATCACTTCGAATGCTTACTGTTCATATCAGTCAGCAAATTAATTTTCTTGGCGATAAGCATAATATGGCAGGCAGACAGTAAAATAATAAAACACAAGAAAATAATTTCGCGCCTCTAATTAGATTTCATACAAAAATATTTTAATATTTTTAATCACCTTCTAATGCAGTGGCTGGCAAGATATCATCAGTTTTACATAAGAAAAAAAAAACATTTGTTTAAGTCAATCCGTAAAATTGCTAGAAATAAAAAATAAAATGGAAAGATAAGGGCAAAAGAAATATTTATTTGTTCGTTAAGTTAGGCAAAATCCTGTTGACAATACATAAGTATGTAGTTCGCAATATACTCGTATAACATTTTTATATTAAATAGCTTGAGTAAAGCAACAGAACATGCATGAGAGTATTTCATTTTATTGACTAATTAATTGCCTGTGTTTCATTGGTATTAGTTTATAAATATTGCTAAGAAATTTTTAATAAAAACATTAACCAATGACTAAATGCTTTCATAGCATTATCATTAAGTGACCAATGCCCACCTTGTATTGCAGTCGCATTAAAGCGAGATGATATAAAAAATTTAAAAATAATATTTTAATTATAATAATAATTAATCATAAAATTGTATAACATTTTCATTATCATTGGTGAAACAGTTGTAATTAAAAAAAGTAAAAGTGCCGAATCTTCTATACTCTCCACCACGGTGATTTAATTTATACAGACATGTACATCCATATTGTTGATTCTTTACATAAATTAAAATAAGTCGTATGAGAGAAAACTCATTATTCAAGCTTTAGACTCTAAAATCTAAAGTTGAGAGAAATAGAAGACAGCAGCTACGCAGCTAAATGAAAACAAATTCTGTTGGCTACAATTGTCGCCGTGTAGTCAGCTACTTAATGATATTAAAGACGACAGCTACATCGTATATTCTGACATTGTTGCAGAAATACCTATTTTGCTTTTATAAAATTAAATAACTTTTTCAAAAAATAATAAATATTTCCTCCAAAACTTTTTGTTTGTATATGAATTTTTAAATATTCGAAAATGTTTTTTAAAAATTGTTTTCCGAAAAATTTTCTGTAAAAACATCTTTTTGAAAATGTTTTGTAAATTTTTTTGAAAATTTTTTTTAAAATATTTAAAAAAAATTGTTTAATTTTTTTCTAACTTTTATTTTAAATTTATGACCTTCCTGCAATCTATATTGAGAAAGAATTGTCAGACTAAAGCAAAAAATCCTTTAAAAAAATTCCTCATATTGACCCCCCCTCATGTGTCTTTTAACTGCTCCTGTTAACTAGTGGGAACCGTGTGGGTCCATTGGCTATGTCTATATGTATTGCTTTCCATAAAGGTCTTTTATACAAACAAAGCAGAAAAACCCTACCAACCTAAAAACAAACGAAAATCGCCTCTAGCGATTGCAAAGCATACAGATCGCCGAGATCTGTATATTTGTATCCATATATTTGTGAAAAACTAAGATTATTTTTGTGCTGTTACTTACGGTATTCGATACAATTTGTAAATGTTTTAAAAAATACCATGTCACCTACCACATAGTCACTGTAGCAACTGATTTATTGTGAATAAAATTTTAACCCAAAGCTAGTTATTTAGCACTTATATCTTATTTTAACTTTAAAGACGGCACTAAACGTGCTATTGCTGAGAAGTCGTGGTTCCCGCATGAAAGATGTAAGAATGACAAAGTCACGAAAATAATTTCTAACGGTCACTCTGTACAAAAAAAGTTTTTGCTCCCCCTAGCAAGTTTACTTTGATCAAATGCATTGGATATTTGACAAAAATTGTATCTCTTAAAATCAATTTAAAAATCGCTAAATTTCGCGCTAACCGCTAAGAGACTATTTTTCCCACGATTGGTATTGTAAAAACGCTAGATTTAGCTGCAAAATCTCCAAATTGGCAACAGTGCCTATTAGTGATTCTTTTGTACTTTTTAAGAATGCAAAATATGTTTCTACACATTGTATGTTTATAAACATTATTGCACTTTTTTCAGTTTCGCACACAATTGGACCTTAAAGTATGGACAAAGCGGTCGAAAATTAGACTTCCAGAATGCAGTATATTCGTTCAACTCTTCCAAATTTATATTCCAACACTATTGGCATAAAGTTACCCTTTTAATCAAGCTACTTTTTTTGTTTCAATTTATTATTTCTAAAACCTATTATATACGTTGAATCTTAAGAGATATTTTCCCTTATGCAAAAGAAATAAAGTATACTTTAAATCAAAATTTATATGAAAATTTTGTTCTAAATTACACTTCAAGTAGACTTTATTTCTTTTGCATAAGGGCAATTGTTTTAAGAAAATATTTTTTTTTTTATTAAAAAATCACTCAATTACAATCGAGTAATAATAATATATAGGTTTTTAACTTCAAATTCAATTTTATATACATATGTACTTCTAAATAATTTTATAAATTTTAAATTCAATTTTATAAACTTTAAATTCAATTTTATAAACTTTAAATTCAATTTTATAAACTTTAAATTCAATTTTAATTTTGTAAACATCAAATTCAATTTCAATTCATATTTATAGAAGACTAAATTTTTACAAAAAATTACTATAAAATTTTTACAAAAAAATTTATAAAAATTTTTTACAAAAAAATTTGCAATAGTATTTTTAGAAAACATTTTCCATTAAATATAAAAAATAAATTCAATAATATTTTACCAAACAATTTTCAATAAAATTTGAAAAAAAATTTAAATAAATGTTTAAAACATTTAAAAAAATTTACTATAAAATAATTACTTGACTATCAATTTCATTGTATGTAATACAAAATTAGTTCGACTAATAATAATTATAAATTTTCAAAAATAAAATAATTACATACAATGAAATTTATACTCAAGCTTAAGTTCGTTTTTATTCTCTCTAAGAAAGAATTAATTAAATTACAAATTAGGTGATAATATTAAAGAAAAATTGGGAAAATTTAATTTTTAGACCCAGCACGAGTGGAATGCACATTTTCTAGACAGCCACGTCCGTCATCAGCACTACTTGTATCTAATCTACTTAGGGTAGTGTTTTAGTTGTAAGCATCATCTATTTAACCAACCAAACCCAGATAAAGGAATACGAGAAAACTTGTATTCAATTATCAATCGTCAATTGGTGAGAACGAAGTCTACCACTACCTTAAGCTTCCCTCTTGTTGAATATTTTTACTTTAATATTTACCACCTATATTTTGTTGTTCCTTCAGCGAACCTTCGGTTAGCAATGAAGTTACTTTTTGTTTATTTGTTTTACTTCCAAAAAAATAATACTATAAAATTACTATAAAATTTGTACAAAAAATTACTATAAAATTTTTATAAAAAATTACTATAAATCATTACAAAAAAAAATTTTGGTAAAAATTATATTTACCAAAAAATTTGCAATAATATCTCTACAAAAAATTTTCAATAAAATTTGTTGGTAAAATTTTATTGACAATTTGTTAGTAAAATTTTATTGAAAATTTTTTGGTTAAATTTTATTGAATTTTTTTTTAATTTTATAGAAAATTGTATGTAAAAATATTAAATTATTTTTTGCAAAAATTTTTTAGAATTTTTTTTGTAAAAACTTTAAAGTATATTTTTATTAAATTAATGGAAAATTTAAAAAAAAAAAATTTTGTATAAAATTTTATTTTCTATAAATTTGATGTTTAAAAAATTGAATTTGATGTTTATAAAATTGAATTTAAAGTTTATAAAATTGAATTAGAAGTTTATAAAACTTGAATTTGAAGTTAAAAACCTTTAAGTAATATATAAATAATAAATATATCATTATTTTTATTTTTTAAATTTGTTAGTTTACTCAATTTCTAAAATTTCCAAGATTCTGAATTAATGTTAGCAAAAAAACACCGTTGCTGATTTTTCCCATGAAAACTATGATACTCCCAGGAAATATTACCATATATTTTGAAAGTAGAGACTTTAATGAACATTTTGAGCCAACCGTGCTAAATATCCGTCGAGCAGTTTCCGAGAAAAGTGGCTTTATCCTTTGTGGGCAAAAAAAAACCGTTGCTGATTTTTCCCATGGAAACTATGATACTCCCAGGAAATATTACCATATATTTTGAAAGTATAGACTTTAATGAACATTTGGAGCCAATTGCTCTTATTATCCGTCGAGCCGTTCCCGAGAAAAGTGATTTCATCCCCAGGGGCCAAAATTTAGGTATCGGTGAGTAAGTTAGCGGAACAGCTTAAAAACAATAAATGTAAACCAGGTTATAGTTTTACAATTGTACTTATAACGAGTGATTTTTTAAGAGCTTGAGAACTTTTTTTTTAAAAAAAAACGCATAAAATTTGCAAAATCTCATCGGTTCTTTATTTGAAACGTTAGATTGGTCCATGACATTTACTTTTTGAAGATAATTTCATTTAAATGTTGACCGCGGCTGCGTCTTAGGTGGTCCATTCGGAAAGTCCAATTTTGGGCAACTTTTTCGAGCATTTCGGCCGGAATAGCCCGAATTTCTTCGGAAATGTTGTCTTCCAAAGCTGGAATAGTTGCTGGCTTATTTCTGTAGACTTTAGACTTGACGTAGCCCCACAAAAAATAGTCTAAAGGCGTCAAATCGCATGATCTTGGTGGCCAACTTACCGGTCCATTTCTTGAGATGAATTGTTCTCCGAAGTTTTCCCTCAAAATGCCCATAGAATCGCGAGCTGTGTGGCATGTAGCGCCATCTTGTTGAAACCACATGTCAACCAAGTTCAGTTGTTCCATTTTTGGCAACAAAAAGTTTGTTAGCATCGAACGATAGCGATCGCCATTCACCGTAACGTTGCGTCCAACAGCATCTTTGAAAAAATACGGTCCAATGATTCCACCAGCGTACAAACCACACCAAACAGTGCATTTTTCGGGATGCATGGGCAGTTCTTGAACGGCTTCTGGTTGCTCTTCACTCCAAATGCGGCAATTTTGCTTATTTACGTAGCCATTCAACCAGAAATGAGCCTCATCGCTGAACAAAATTTGTCACATTTGAACATTTCGAACCGAACACTGATTTTGGTAATAAAATTCAATGATTTGCAAGTGTTGCTCGTTAGTAAGTCTATTCATGATGAAATGTCAAAGCATACTGAGCATCTTTCTCTTTGGCACCATGTCTGAAATCTCACGTGATCTGTCAAATACTAATGCATGAAAATCCTAACCTCAAAAAAATCACCCATTATAACCCTATCCGAATGTAGACTTTAACTTAAAAGATGTGAAAAAATAAAACATTGCAAAAAGCTCAAAAACATAAATTTGTAAAACCAAAAATTTTTCGGTAAGAACTGGGCTTATTTTCCTCCATTATATTTAGTAATTACAAACTTTCACTACACACACACAATTTCATTATCATTGGTAAAACAATTGTATTGGAAAAAAATCAGTAGCATTAGATGGCAGTTAAAATCTTTATCATTGTAATTACTTCAAATATTGCCAATGAAAATTCAATTCGCATCTATCTATGTACTTCGGGTAATATTTTAATTGTAAACATCATCTATTTAACTAAATAAATTCAGATAAAGGAATACGAGAAAAACTGTATTCAATTAATATAGTCGGTAGGTGAGAGAGCAATAAGAGCAACTTTTGTTTATTTGTTTTAAACTAACATTCGTTCGACTAATCAAAATTTAAAATATTCTATTCTGAAATAATTTCTAAAAAATTAAATTTAATTTCTAAAAAATACACTCACATATTTATTATACTTACAAGTATACTCACATCATTTATTGTTATACTAATTATAATGGTTTTGTTTTAAACAAAATCAATACACTTTGGTTTTGCCAAAACTTTTTTTTATGGAAATGTGTGTCATAATTTGACAAGTTCATAGAGATTGATTACTTTTAAATTGTCTGCTGAACATCAGCTCGTTATGGGTTTTATGATAAATTTTTATATTAACGACATATTTAAAAGACATGAATATAAAAATGAAGAAGATTTCCATAAAAATAAACCATGCAATTAAAATTTATCCTCTAGCAAAAAAAATATTTGCAAATACTGAACATAAAAGAGAAATTCTTTAACAGATGGGTTCACTTTTCTAATCTTAGATATGTTAGATTGTTTTGTTGTTAGTCTTATGTTTTACGCTTTTTGTATTTTTTTTTTTTTTTGATTTTTTTTTGAACAAACATTAAGATTTTGTTTAAACTTGTAAATTAAATTTGTTTGACTTAAAGAATTTTTTACTTTTACTACATTTTTGCTCTAGTTGTTTTGCCATTAATTCAATGTTTAGAATTGGCATTTTTGTTTTTCATTTACCTTGAATTATATCGCACATTGATTTAATGACGCAAAAATACTTTTCACATTGTTCTTACCCACAAAGAAATTCAAACAAAAAAAAAAAAAAGAGAACAGTTCACTTAAAATTGAAACCTCTTAGGCATTTATTTGAAATGATAGAGTAATTACTTTCTTATAACAAATAAAAGCAATTATTATTTGGGATATTTTCATTGGCTTGAATTTTCATTGTCATTGAATTTTCATTGGCATTATATGAAATAATTTCAATAAAACAATTAATACCATTTCATGCTACTGGTTTATTTTTACAATTACAATTGATTTTTAATTACAATTTTTTATCAATGCCAATGAAAATATAATGAAATTTTATAATCAATAATTATAATTGACGAAAAAAAATTTTTCTATGAAACACACATTTATAGTCGCAGTAGCTTTCAAAAGCTACAAATAAAGTGAAAAATATTAAACTATTTGTAGTCGGATAAATTTTCAAATAACAAAAAAAATACTTTTAAATGGGTCTTGAAAGCAACTTCTGATGCTGGTGGTACCTTATACCCTGTTCAGTCATAAGACTCAATTGCGCATTTAGAGAATTCACGCAATTAAGGGCTTAATTGGGCTCAATTTATCATACGAGAACCCAATTGCTAAATTGTGCAATAAGTACATAATTGCGTCTCTAATTGCATAAAATACGAAATGCAACCCTATTGTATATTTACTGAGAAGTATGTTCAGTGAGAAAAATTGAGTTCACTGCATGGCACAATAACATTAGATTTGTGTATGTATTTTGTTGACAGCTATTTAATTTTCAGATGTCAAAGCAAAATTTTACGTTTTTTTTCTTTAAGTGATTTTATTTGTATGTAATAAAATAGCAACATTTTTTATCATTTTTTTTTTTTCAAAACGAAAAATTTTCACGATTTGAATAAAAATGAAATTTTTTCAGCTGCCAAACACTAATTGAATAAGCTTAATTGAGCATGTGTGAAAACTAAATTAAATTGCGCAATTCATATTAAATTGTGTCAATTAAGAAAACAAGGTATTAACCCTGCGAGAAATTAGTTTCAATTGTTCCAATCGTACTCTTCCCTTGACATGTTAAGTTAGAAGTGGCGCAAAAAGTTATAACTCGTGACTGATGAAAAAGGACCTATTAGGTAATTAACATAAAGCATATTATTATAAAAATAATAAAATTAAGGAAAAACAAATAAGAGATATACTACGTGCATACATACATGTATACATGTATACATATATACATATATACATACATACATACATACATACATACATACATACATACATACATACATACATACATACATACATACATACATACATACATACATACATACATACATACATACATACATACATACATACATACATACATACATATGTATATTTCCGAAAAAATATATGATGCATCTATTGCAAAAGTTTGCAGCAACAACGCTTATTAATATACATATTTTGCACTGACTATTTTTGAATAGGGTAAGCCGCCCATTGGAGTGAAATTTTTTAAACTTCATATGACGTTGGGACTCTCAGAGACTAAAATTAAAATTTTATGTATACACCAATATGCTAAATTGTCATAATTTTATACTTGACCAAATAAAATCTATCCAAAGTAAGACAAATAACATATTATGAACAACGGAATGCATACAATGAATAGCGCGATACATTCAGTCGATATTTCACCGTTTTTAAATCTAAGAGTGAGACGAAAAATACTGTTATGTCAAAAAAATAAGCACGGACTTCGTTGTTCTCCAGAGATAATAACTTTATAACATTTATACGAATTTTGATATTTAATATATAGCTAAGTCCATATAGGTCCATCAGCGCTGCCCTTACTGTAAATTGTAAGTAAGCGATATCCTTTTTTGTGTGTGATTATGCTTTTGCAAACCTATAACTTTTTATATAGTCTAGCGAAGCAGTACTATTGCATTAATTATAGTTTTAAAAATCTGTACTGATATAATTCGAACTTATCAGAGGGAAAAAAATAAATAAAAGACATTCTTAAAAATTTATCATAAAAAATTAAATTTTCAAAATTTTTTTTAAAAATTTTGATTTTTGTTTGCTTTTATAGGAAAAAAATGCACAAAATAGGTCAGCAGAGAATGTGGATGACACTGCTCTGAAATCTATATAAACATGTAACAGCATAATTTTTGTACACGAAATATTTTTTAAAAATCTTGTTGCTGATGCAGTTATTAATCGAAATGGAATACGAAACAGCAATTTTCGGAATTTTTGTCCGCCCGTCTGTTTGTCTGTATAAACACTATTTACAGAACTCTACTATGATTTTAGAGTTTTATGTAAATTTTATAATTAGAATAAAGACTTAGTCCAGGGATGGGTACCTCTATACAAAGTAAATACATAAACCATAATTGAAGCGCTATAAAATCAAGCGTCTTAACATATGGTGTGGATTACTTTCAAAGCAAAATCGAACAAAATATTAAATATTCAGAGAAAGAGAAAGAGAGATTACAACAATTGAGTTACTTAG
The DNA here is from genome assembly GCA_949628195.1 of Phasia obesa. Classification (NCBI taxonomy): domain Eukaryota; kingdom Metazoa; phylum Arthropoda; class Insecta; order Diptera; family Tachinidae; genus Phasia; species Phasia obesa. The sequence goes on along the minus strand of OX451217.1, from coordinate 71,761,426 downwards.
GGGCTTTTGGCACTTAGTGAAAGATTTGATAGCTTGAAACTTTATGAAGCATATGTGTTAAGTACAATGCTTTATATGATTGATCTTAATGCCGTTCAGCATTCTAAAACTATTGCAGACACGGTTTCTCCTACCAGTAATGTCTTATGGAGCGTTTACGAAAAATGATTAGGCAGCCTGAAAATTATAAGTCCATTCGACATATATCTAAAGTGTCCTGATATATCTAGATACTCAGATCCCATTCTTTTCTGACCCAATGTTATCTTAAGTTTTCAAATGAATTTTGTCGCTACTAAGATACTATCTTTCACTGCACGTACCTTTCAACCCAACTTGTGAATCATTTTTTCCGCATAATTGGAGAATTCTTAATAATTTATAATTTATTTTTTATATTAAACAACTAAAAGAGGTCAAATAACTAAGCCATTGGTATGCTGTTCAAAAGCTTTAAAATGTTTTATTCTTATTTTTTTGTTTGGACACTGACAAGTTTTTTGTGGGTCATTATGTGAGTGCGCACGTTTAAGTAAAATTCATTGACTGTGTGTTTTATATTTGCACGCCTGAAAGGTTTTTGTTGAATGTAAAATTTCGCTTTAATAGAAATATTTTATTGAAACTGTGCCCACAAAAAAAGAAGCATTTTACATTTATTGCAAAACCTAAGTGGCCTTAAAAAAGCTTTATATTTATATAGATTCCAAGAATTGAATTGAGGAGAACATAATGAAGGTTTATTTTACTGAAAATATTCTCTCAACAGAAGAGAAATTAAACAAACAAAATATAAAACCAAAGTCTAGATTTGAACAAAATATGAATTTCACGTATTAATACAGCAGAATTTTAATACAAAAAATACATAGTTTTTTATAACTGCTCCCGACTTATTATAAATATTTATAAAAATAGTGTACAAAATATTTTGTTCAAAAGGATCGAACATTTTTCATTTTATAGCCTTTTAAGTAGTTTTAGAACACGGCACTTCGACAGCCATTACAATCTATTATAATGATAAAAGTTGGGGTTTCTTAGTACCAAATTGGAATGAACTCGTCTGATTTAAGAAGGGTTGTGCCAGAAGTGGCACATCCACTCGGAGTCCCAGAGGGTTCATTGAGATTCCCTTCAGCTAACTAAAACTAAGATATGCGTCCTGCTACCTATCACACAGCCACCCGATTTCCTTGATGAAGCCAACGACATTTTCGATTTTACACCGCGTGATATCGAAGAGCCCATCAAGAAATCTATCACCTAGCCACCAATAAGCCGATTAACACATACCACAATCAGTAATTAATGGATTGTCGGATTTTTTTTCTTTTTAGTAGTTTGTTGTTACTGGTATAACTTTTAAGCACATAACCAACCTAGTGGTGTGGTTATGGGTGTGCTACAACAACCTTATAATTTTCGTTAATTTCGAATGCCTGAATACGGCTGGCAGTGCGTATGCTGAAATAAAATTTGTTTTGCTATCGATTGTTTATTTGTTTGTTAAATGAAACCCCATAAAATCGCAAAATTTTTCCCCTTGACATCTCAATCCTCCCCAAAACAATGGACAAAACTACAAGACCACTTTTTCTTTCGTCAACGGATTATTTAGGACCGATAGAACAACACAAGTGATACTCATCATTCGAACTACACTAAATAGCCCTTACTCTCCTTTTAAGGTGTCCTTACCCAAAGCGGAAAAAATTAATCCCATTGTTGTTTCGCTAGGGCCGAGATATTTGCGTATATGACTTTATTTTTTGAACCGAAATAAGCAGAAACTTGAAATTTACACAGAGTATAAAATAACAAGTATAAAAAGTAAAACTAAGAACTAAAGAGAGTTCCGATACTGACCCGAATTTCACGTATATATCCTTACTTTTGAGCCTTAATAGGTAATGACAATAACTAAAAATTAAAAGGGTGCTCCGATATTGAAGTGATTTTCGACATATAAAATTTTTTAAATCAAGTAATAACAACATAAAACTAAATAATAAAATGGCCATATAAAAGAAATGACAAAACTAATATCTTGTTCTTTTAAAGTTGTACTGGATATAGTAAGGAAACACTACGTATGGGAGTCAGACTCCCACTTGACTGATTTATTTCTGATTATTCTTTATCAAAAGTCTCTAATACATATGTTTTCTAAGGTTAATGAATCTTCTAATATTTGATAATGATTGACTTTAAAATGTTAGGCATCAAAGGCTCGCAAGTTATATTTTTACGGGCGAGGCAGCAGTCAAGACTTTTTGAAATTAGTTTCTAGCAAGCTACGGCATGACTTGAGCTATGGTCTTATAGTTTATAATTTATTTTTTTATAAATTAGCCAGCCGAGTAGATGAATGTTTTTAGTGTTAACTAGGATTCGTCTTTCTCAGCTCTGTATTGTGATATCACTTTCTATACATATAATAAAATAGTAACTCATTTCCTAGCAGTTTGTTTTTCTTTCGTAAAAACTCACGTAAACACTACTGGATGGATTTTAATAAAATTTTGTGATAAGGTATCTCGGTATCCTGATTCCAATATAGGATACTCAAAAATATTACATTTCCAAGAGAAAGTGGAGAAAAAGCAGTAAAAGTAAGCCGATTTTTTTTTACCGATTTAAAGGTACTGCATACTTTAACTCATTTCCTGCTTTACAATAATGTTTATAATTTTATCCAGAGTCTTAAAATTTAGTGTGGCAAAATCAAACAAAATATTGTCAGGATGCACATAACGTGTGTGGGCACAGCTAGTATATAATAAATTTTGTATGTATGTTACCCACTAATTTTACCAACGGTTCTGCTTCACTTCATGGTGTAGAAAAGGACAGGAAAATTGTAACACAAAAAAAGAATTATTTATTTCAAACAATATTCTTATCTTTAAATATTGCACAATAAACATGCTTTTAGTTTCAAACACATACATATTTAAAAAATGCAATTATTTATATGAATATATGTACGTATACATACGTTTCATTCCTGCAGATCCACATCATCATTATAGTCATAGCCATGGTACTTACACGCTAGTATATATATTGGACACTTTGGTCACTGTTACAAGAAGGGCGATGATGTCAATGTAAGTAAGTTCATTACTCTGAGTGTGTTGAAATACTAAAGTCTGCTTACAGACAATATACGTATCCTGTTTGTAACTGTATCGCAACTAGCAGCAGACTTTATAGACTTGATTATTGTTTTATTTTTTGTAGTGATTTTTTTTTTTCACATACAAAGCATATAAATAACATATTTATATGTACATATGTATGTTTTTGCGTAAGTATATAAGTATAAGTGTGACTTAGTTTCATGTTCAATCGGGCCTTCCTCTTAATACTTTGTATGACAACACACGTTTTGCCGTCTTTGAAAGCAATTTTTACGCAGCAAAAAAGGTCCACGAGAGATCAAAATGATTTTAAAGAATGTGTGGAAAATATAAAATTAAAACTTAAAAGAATATAAATTAAAACCTAGAAAAACATGTTTGTACAGAAGAAAAATCCTTATTCTTGGTTTTTTTTGCTTATCTTTTCATATGATGTTTTGAGATCTTGATGACATGAAAATTGTCTTATTAAGATTTCTATTAATCATAAATAATTTTTTGTTTCATTTATCATGGTGCAAAAAATATATTCTGAACTCAAAAAGTTTTTTAATTTGTTGCAAGATAAATTGTTTTCTCCTGACTAATTTGTTAATTTATCTTACGATTTGTATCCTATTCTAAGTTCGATTTCTGAAAATTGAGAGTAAGAGCAGATAGTTAATACTACTCACTATTCGTAATGGTAATGAAGGTCGGGATGTTATCAGAAATTATTCAAGTGGTACATTGTTTTAACCAAGGCACACGTAAAGCAAAACCATGGTTGTAGTATAGTCGAAAGAACAACATTATGTTCTTTGAAACATTATATGGTTGCGATAAACAAATCTTAGATGTTTTTATACCCTTCACCACAGGTGGAAGGGGTATATATATAAGTTTGTCATTCCCAGTGTAATTTCTACAATATTCATTTCCGACCCCATAAAGTATATGTATATATTCTGGATCCTTATACATAGAGAAGTTGATTAAGCGATGTCCGTCTGTCCGCGTTCGTGTTGTAAAGTCATTGGCCAAGGCACCAGAAGTGATATAAAAAAATTTAAGCACACCAATCTGTCAGGCATAGTTTCGAAAATTTTGGTATTGCAATTCAATTCTTTGGATGCTGCGGGCCAAAAACCACGCCCACCTATATTTTTTCACGTTTTTTTTAGTTATTCGGCTTTAATGATTCTGTTTTGCCTTTTTTGTCAAATAAATATAAGACTGCGACAGGTAGATCGCATGAAGTGCATACAGATCTCGGGGGATCAATAATCCAATGCGAGGGGCGATTTTTATTTGTTTTAGATTGGTAGGGTTTTTCTGCTTTGATTTGTATTAGAGACCTTAATAGAAAGCAATACACATAGAGGTAGCCAATGGACCCACAGGGTACCCACTGGTAAATAGGAGCAGTTAAAAAGCACATGGGGGTCAATATGAGGAAATTTTTTTTTTGTAAGGATTTCTTTTTGCTTTAGTCTGACCATTCTAACTCAATATAGATTGCAGAAAAGTCCTAAATTTAACAAAAAAATTTCAATAACATTTATAAAAAAAAAATTTAATTTTTAATAAAAAATTTAAAATCTTTTTTTTTTTAAATATTTACAAAACATTTTCAAAAATATACTTTACAGAAAAATATTCGTATAAAAATTTTTTTAAAAGATTTTCCAAAAAATTTTCGAATAAAATTTTACAAAAACTTTTTAAGAAAATATTTTTACAAACAATTTTCGAAAAATTAAAACAAAAATTTCAATATTTCTTTGAAAATAAAAATCATGACTGTAACATAACATATATTTAATATTAAGAATATACATACATATATATGTATGTATGTGTGTATAAAGAGTAACATATTTTTTTAAATGCGTTTGATTTTTAAATAGATGATATCTTTGTTTTAAAACCTAGGTGCATTAAACACATAGACATCATCAGGATACCGACTTCAAACTGTCAAAAATAAAATACAAACGTTTATAGGTAAAAGATTATTTTGAAGCCAGGAAAGCTACATGGCTACACGACCACCGTTGTGGCTGTCGTCAACTTAGGCTAATTTCTATTTTATTCAACAAAAGAAAATGTCACAAAATTGTAAATTACAATTTCATATACAAACAAAAAGTTTTGGAGGAAATATTTATAATTTTTTGAAAAGGTTATTTAATTTTATAAAAGCAAAATAAGTATTTCTACAACAATGTCAAAGTTTACGATGTAGCTGTCGCCTTCAATATCATTAAGTAGCTGACAACAAGGCGACAATTGTAGCCAACGGAATTTGTTTTCATTTGTCTTCTATTTCTTTAAAGCATAAATAATTAATTTTTTTCATACGACTTAATTTAAGTAAAGAGTCAACAATATGGATAATGCTGTACATGTCTGTATAAATAAAATCACCGTGGTGAAGGGTATAGAAGATTCGGCACGGCCGAATATAGCACTTTTATTTGTTAACATTTCTTTTGTTACCATAAACAAATTTTTAAGTTAAGATTTCATCATTAAATGTTTACTTACACCAAAAAATTCAGCATGGTTGGTCTTAACTATACAACTTTTGCTAAACAACAAACCATTACCATAATATATTAATAATAAACAAAATCTGTTAAGCTTACTCTTATGTAACTAAATAATGTTTGTTTTTATTCATCGGGTTTGACGGATTTTAGTTTTTTTTTTTTAAATAATAAAAAATTTCTTTTTGGCAAAATTATATACATATGTATGTATGTGTGTATTTAATTAGTATTAACAACTAGCTGTCCCCACACAAGTTGTGTGCGTCCTGACATTATTTTGTTCGATTTTGCTCTAAAAGTAGTCCGCACCAAATTGTAAGACGCTTACGTATTTAGTTTATATAAAGATACCCATCCCTGGAAAAAAAATCTAAAATTTATATAAAATTCTAAAAAATTGTAAAGCTCTGCAAAAGGTGTTTAAAATTGGAATTGGTGGAATTAAATTATTATTAAAATAATAAAATAATTATTAAAATAATAATAAAAATATTATTAAAATAATAATTTAAATTATTAAAATAATAATTTAAATTCACCAAGTAAAAACACAAATCTAATACAAATTGTATTCAATTGACTATTTGGCAGTAAGTAATTCATATTTTGTCATTATTTAAAAACAGTGCCATCTGTTGCGCAACCATGTTTAAAATATCCCGTTTTCAAAAATAAAAGACGCCATAAAGTATGCAGTACCTTTAAATGGGAAATGTTTTATTATATGTATAGATATAAACTGTTTTATTACATGTATAGATATAAAGTGAGTATTATGTTTTGCCAATTTATATATCATTGAAATCCATATGACGATTTCATTAAAACCTAAATTAGCCAAACTGAAATCGTTGATAAAAATATAAAAACTTATTATAAAAAATTTTCCGTAATATAACCATAATATGTTCATATGATAATCTTTAATAAAAGTATGGTTTGACTACAATTATGTAAGTTAATCATCAAATGTTGCTCTTAGATTATGGTTACCTCAACCGTGTTTTACTTTGTGTAGCAATACTATAGTTGGGCATATTCGTATATTTTAATGAATCATTCAGATCGTTAAAAACAATTATATAAACTGGGTCGTTCTTTTCGTTTATCGTTCCTTTTTGATGTAAATGGTGAAGAATATACAACTGAACAGAGCTGATTAAGCCGTTCACGTTCTTTTTTACATATCAACAGTTTAAACAAATTTAATTTTTTTATTAATTAATTAACAATAAAAAAATAAAAAACAAAAAATAAGAAATAAACTGGTTTTAGTTGTATATAAAAATATAAAATAATTTGAATGTTTTCGTTTAAAGAACTAGGAGCTAAAAATGTAATAATAGCAATAGATAAAATGACAACTTCACCAGAAGACCCAAAGGGTCGTTTGTGATTCCCTTTGAATTACTAATTCCAAGTCATTTTATGTGCATTCAATTACCAACATTTTCTAATTTACACCTACAGATGTCACTTGGCTTATCGTGAAATATTTCGTCGAACCATCTAATCCTATTGCAACATATTACTGAGCTGTGGCATTACGTAGCACGTAATGTACTCAATGGTTTCTAATTCCTCCACGTCCCTGCCAGACTACTAATACGAGAGTTTTCAGTAACTCTCTTAGTATATATATCATTTAATTTTATTTTCACTGTATTAATTACTTTTGTTCGATTTGTGTTATCAATACCAAATTTTTCCATTTTATCGCAATACGAACGAGCACCAACCAACTTAAATGATCTTTGGTCAAGAGTTTCAGCAGAATGGGCTAATATTCCACCTCAAGTTTTTAAAAATCTAGTAGAAAGCATGCCTACTCGCATAAAATGTGTTTTAAAGTACAAAGTACTTTGGAAAAACTACTAAAGGAAAAATTCGCCAAAAATTTCAAGAATGGATAAAAGCGGAAGTAATTTGAAGTATTGTTTTTATTAGCTTCTAAATAATATAGTGTGCTGTATTTTAGATTTTATTGGAGAAAAATTTTTAAGTTTTATGCTTTAAGAAAACATTTTAGGTTTTTTTTATTAAATGTATCCACTTTAGTCCACTACTGTATGTTCCGTAATTATTTGTTTTCCCGTACCCGTAAATGATTTATTGTTATTTGTGATAACCTTTATAAAATTTTAAATATTATGGCAAGAAGATTGGTCTGCTGCACCAATATATTCAATGATAGAAGCTAGTGTTAGTTATTTGTGTAGCGTACACGACATATTTCATATTTCAAATCAGTATTCAAAATTTATTTTTGCTCAAAACAATATTACAATACAAATTGTACACAAGTGAATTTTCTCAAAGTCTTACATTTATTATTCTTACAATAATGTATTCATATTTTGAAATTACGAAAACCTCCATATTAATGTCAGCATAAGTTTTTGTCAGCAATTAGTTTCTTAAATGAATTCTAAATTAAATTAGCACAAAACATATATATGTGAATGCCTTCCTTTCTTTTCTCATTCAAAATGTATATATGTACATGCACTTCCTCAACATCTCCTTGATTGCCATTATTTTTGAGTTGGGTCTGCCTATTGTGACTATGAAAAAGTCGTTGAAATCATGCCAAATCTATATTCTCGTATATGTATATTTTCAATGCATTTTTTTTTTGCTTGAATACATGGTTTTAGAACAGAAGTGAAAACTAAAACCATTCATTAATGTCTAACGATTTCATTTATTTGTATCAAATGAAGCAATTTATTTATTGTGAAATAATTATAAAATCTATAAAGTCCAATTGGGAAATTTTTAGAGGAACATATGACTTTAAGGAAAATGAGGAAAAATACTTTTATTTCTTTTACCAAGATTTTTACATAAATAAATAAACATTAATAAACTGAAGAATATTTGTTGTACACATTTGTATAGGGCTAAAAAACTTCTACTACGCAACAGCGCTTACAATAAAGTGCAATAAACCTTTTAAAGAATTTTCTAAAATCAAGTAAATTGAATATAAAAATTCAAAATAACTTTAGACAACCCACAAAAATACCAGCGAACTCATAATAAAATAAAAAAATATATATATATTTAACACTATAAAAAACATCAGTTACGGACAAATGTGCGATACATACCAACCCATGCACCAGCAATATACTCATACGCAAGAGGATGTTATACCTAAACTTAAATATAAATATGTTGGAGTATGTTGATATTAGTATGGTCCTTTTTGTTAGGGCAGAGAAAGTTTGATACTAAAACGTTTGTTTTTCATACTATGAATTGTAACATGCCGGAAGATGGATTCCAATATTCTTAGCATTCGTAATACTAAGTTTCCCGGAAATTTACCCCCCACAAGCAAATAAGAATTTAAACGTTCTACCGCTTTTCGTATAAAACTTTGTAGGGCCGAATAACCGCATTCGTGATCTAGTAAAATTATTCTTAACCTTCCTGACCATTTCGTCCGTCGGTCTGTGAGACGGATGAATCACTTTTGTGTTGATTTCACGAAAACAAAAAATTGCAACAGCATCATTCTCTCAGTATCTTCATTATTCCTCATTATACAACGTTTAGTGTAACAAGTGCGTTTGTAACGGAAGTGTTGTACCGGTGATTCCTAATCAGACGGTCTGTGAGACCGACTTATAGTTAAGTGTCACATTTTCGACAGGTAAACTGGTTTTGCTAAATTGGAAATTTTTAGATGAAAATGAACAATTAGAGATCAGTTTATATGATTTAATAAAAGAATTATGTTCAAAGTTAATTATCGTGAGATTTTCATTAGATATGGCAGATATTGAGCGCATAAGAGCTATTCTGAATGAAATCGATTTAGATCTAGATTCTGATGTGAAAAGTGGTACTGAATACGAAGATAATATTGATGTGTATGAAGCAAACACTGATACTGAATAAGAAGACTCAGAGGAAAGTGATGTTGAAGATTTACAGGATGCTGAATCGAGCCACAAGCTCTAACAACTGATTGAAATTTACAAAGACTAACCTCATAAAGAGGCATATATTTTAAGCATTTTGAAATATAAATTGATGCTGTGAGCTAAAAAAACTTAATTTTGTTTTTTTTCTTACTTCAGTTATTTCAGATTAGTTTGTTAAATATGACCACTGCACAGGTTTTGAAAACTTTAGAATAGTTTTGAGATACCGAGAAATACTTGAAATCGGTCTGAGAGACCGAGAAATGTGAATGTGTCGCACAAATATGAAAATAGTCAGGAAGGTTAATTTTTTTATTCTGGGAGTATGGCATTCAATGTCGACCAAGTTCAATCGAAACTTAAGATGGCATTATACGATTACGTCTACGCAATCGACTTATTGTTTTTATACATCATTCGTTAGCTTTACAACGATGGAAAACAATTTTGTACTTGAAATTTAAGTTTGTTAATATTTAATTCAAAATAAATAAATAAATAATAAAAAATTTTAAGTTTTTAATTTTTTCACATCTTACGGGTCACCCTTTAATTTTTAATTATTTCTTACTGTTTCTCACTGTCGGAACACATATTAATTTTTGCAATTTTTATAGAGGCCGTAGTAATACACCATCTGAGCAAATTTCAAGAGTCTACCTATTATGGTTAAAATATTAGGCCATATTAATGCAAATCACGTCACTGTCGAAACATCCTTTAGTTTTTACTATTTGATATGGTGGCCATAGTAATACACCTCCTGTAAAAATTGATCCTATTATCTTTCAAAACTTAGCCCATATACATGCAAATCACGTCACTATCGGGATACCCTTTAATTTTTATGTTTAATTTTGTATACTTTTTTATAAAGCGAACGAAGTTTTAATTACTGTCTGCAAATTTTAAATTGTTACCTCCTACAAAACAACCAGTAGGTCTTAGTATTTGTTGCTATAGCGGCAACAGTCATACATCTTCTGTGAAAATTTCAAGAGTGTACTTATTAGGGTACCAGGGATACCAGAGACGGACAGACATTGTAGCGAAAGCAATAGGGTTACCCACTGGAAGTTACAAAAAAAAAAACTCTTTTGTTTTTACTAGATAATTGGAAAGATGTTTGGCAGAGCGTAACTGATTTTACTGTTAGTAGTTTGACTCATACCTTCTCAGTTTTGTCGCTGCTAGGAGGCTGGCTAAATTAAGTCGAGCGAACTCTGGATACCTGTCGACTTCTGTTATTTCTCCACTACTTGCGGGAATTCGAAAATTACTATTTCGTTAAAAATAACCACGATCGTAATAAACTGTGGACGATGGATTAGATAGGGTCGAAAGAGGTACAGAGATTAGTTTCTGCAGGGACTCAGGTTTTTATTGGTCGAAAGAGATAAACAAGAATACCTTACAATAGATGAACGGATTAACCTTTAGGGAATTTCTGACACATTAGCCAATCAGCAGGTAGTGCACAAAATTTATTGGATGTAATTGAGGTACCTTAAGCTAGCTAAGAGATCATTTAAATTATACATAACTAAAATCTGGCCAATAAGAAAATATATTTTTTATATTTGTGATATGATTAATTGTTGATAGTTCAAATAAAAAAAATATCGAAGAAGAACGTGTATTAGGTATAGGACCCCGGACGGTCACATATTAGATGTGAATTCTATATGGAAAATCCGTTGACAAATGTTATCAATTACGTGAGCCTCCGCCAAGGGAAATAAGGACGACAGTTACCAGTCGACAGTCTGAAATCACTACAGTCGAGAGTGCAAAAATGTATAAATTAATTAACCTATCAAATACCACGTAATTTTTTTTAAAGATTCTGTAATGCAAAAAGGGAAGTTGTCGTAACAATCGAGAAGGTGTAAGAATATAATTTCATTGAAAAGGAGCATGCTAATGTAATTATATGTATATCTAAGCGGTGATACTATCAAACAAATATGATAGAAAATATTTCATATATTTTGTTTTATACAAAAAATTATAAAAAAAAATACACAACATAGAAACAAACATATTCAGACCACTACTGGAATAGTGATAGAAACAGTAGGCCACACATATGGACGAGTAGCAGTAGTAGAACGGTTGGCTACTACTACTATACTGTTGCTGTTTTAACTCACACTCATTTGTTTCATATTTTATAACCTACATAAAACAGTTGGATGTACTTAGTCGTCTGGAAATATTAAATATGATTATATTTCAATACAAAAAAAAATGAACAACAACCAACATATAACAAATTATTTGTAAATATATATGAATGTATGTTTAATTCTGATGTTGAAAATATATTGAAAATATGTACATATGTACAGTAAACTAACTATACTACACGTATATGTATGTATGCACATACATGTATAAGGAAAATATGGTTGCATGTCAGCTTTAGGAATTCAAGGATATAAAGCGGTTAAGGATATAAATACAAAAACAATATTGTTAAACAAAAACAAAGTCAAATGCAGTCTTTGATAAAAAGGTTAAAAAATACATTAAATTTACTTTTTTTAAATTTATTTTAATGTTTTATTTTAGCACCATTTTGTTTCTTAGTTTTTTTACTTTAAAGTTACAATTACTTCCAGGTAACGAACCCAGTAAAGTTTTTTTTGTGTTTTTTTAGGACAAAAGCCAAAAGAAAAATTTAATTCTCATTACGAGGGTTACTAATATGTTTTTTTCATAGAATCGTTTAACGAACACTAAGAATATAAAACAAGGTTTCGTTTAGATTTTTGTTCATCAATCGATTGGTGGAAATAACTTTTAATATAATTGAACAATAGAAAAAAATAATTACGTTCTGTTATCAAAACTTCTGCATACAAAACTTCTTGGCACGCAAATGTCTACTTTTTTTCAACTATAACTTAATGAATCTACTTAAAGCATCTCCTTCAAGACGTTAAATATAGCGGCGATAAAAAACACGATATAGATTAGAGTGACCCAATAGCTAAAGTACTGGAAATAGTAAATTCATCTTAATTGGGACCTTGAATATCAAAAGCTGTCGGCTCACAGTGATCTTACCACTGGATGAAAATAATACGTCAACCATAGCCGTTGTTGCGCATAGTGACACAACAAGTATCGATTTTCGAATATTGCCGATTTAGGTTCAAACCAAACTCCACGATGCGCCTCACCAATAACCGGTCACAGTGGTTTGGGAAAACTCCTGTGGAGCAACCGATACCTGTGGTACTATCAGTTTGGACACTGGTCAGACCTCGAAGACTCTTTTCGTATAGTTTTAAAACCCTTACAGGCCTCGAGGACTGATGTCTCCACATATCACGGAATCATTGGCGCCCCCAAGGAAAATATAGGACGATTATTACGATTCTAGATCTGTAGCACACTTGCTGGCTATTAAGAATAAAACCAGTAGTGCCCTGATTGAGTAGATATCTTAAATTAACTTTCCGATCATAAATGAGTCCACCACGTCAAAAATAGTAAGTTAAGGATAGCCAAAAATTAAAAAAATATATAGGTGACCGACCACCCGCAGATCGACTCCAAAACATTTCTGCTTTACATCTGTAGAAAATTTACAGAGTAAACGAGTTTGAGCCCATAGGTGGGTAACCTCGCCAAAAGCTGCATATTGGATTTACACAATGATGGTGCGACTCGTAGCATAAGTTATTACTTATGCTTCTGTGGATTACAATTAAACGTAAGTTAGATGGGGTTCAAAGGATAGCTTTTATGAGTATATATGGCGCAATGTATACTGCTCCAACACAGCCATTTGAGGCAATGTTGGGATTGCTACCGTTAGACTTATTCATTAGGTCAACGGCTAACGGCAATGTCAGCTTTTCGTATGAAGAGCAATGCCATTTGGCATAGCTTTGGGCCGACCATAGGGCATAAGAGCATTCTGGAGGTAGTTAGTAAGGAGGTTAGGGAAGCTCAAATGCCGATGGAACGCATGAATAGAAGAAAGATAGTCGAAAGACTGCATCGGACACTCATTGCGGAAGGCGTTATACACAATGAGTTTATGAACGACATCAGCATTTTTACTGATGGATCTCTTATGGACCGTAGAGCCGGAGCAGGTAAACTTGTCCTGTACTCTCCGGTTGGGGGAGTACGTGTCCATCTACCAGGTAGAATTGCTTGGGCTCCTAAATCCGTTGGATCAGCTGCTGGAGTCTCGGTTGCAGGGAAGAAAGGTTCTCATAGCACTCGACAACCAGTCGGTTATAAAACGTATGAGGCAGATGAACGTGGACTCCAAACTAGTGCTGGAATCTGTTTTCAAACTTAACAGATGTGCCTCGGTCAATGAGGTAACATTAATGTGGATTAAGGGTCACATAGGCACAGCTGGGAATGAAGCGATTTAAAAAAGGTGGACGAAGACCACTACGTGTAGGCAGGCTCGAATGGTGCTTAAAGAACCCTTGGGCAGAAAGGCCAGAAAGTTGCACAGGTATAATAGAAGTACCTTCACCTGGATAACTGCGTTGGTTACAGGACATGGAAACTTCAAATATCATCTAGCCAAGATGAAAATCGAAGAACATGATACTTGCAGACTGTGCCTGGAAGAGACTGAGACGACAGCACACATTGTGTGTGAATGTCCAGCACTGGCTAGCATAAGACTCAGGACCACTGGTAGAAGCTTGTTAAATGTGGATGCCTTAGGGGTCCTGAGCCTTGAACAAATGCTAGCAATAACTATAGACTGCATAATGAAAAAGAAGGCCGACAGTTAGTTACCAGTCGAGAGTCTGAAACCACTAAAGTCAATATTAAAGGCTGGTTGAAGGACACGACTCAATGAAAGAAGGTTGTCGTAAATTATATTTCGCTTGTCTGTAATCAGAGAGGACGGAAGGGGCTCGAAAACGGATCCACTATAGAAGTGGTCTGCTGCGTTATTCCCCCTACAGTAATAATAATACCTCTGTAAAATATCTTTACTAGTTCATGAGCTACTGAATTATTACCAAAATAAAAATTTCTTAAACCACTGTGCACAGTGTTACATTTGAAAAGACAATAAATAATTTGAAACCCATAAACATTTTTCTTTGTTTCCCCTTAGTGGATTCGTCACTTAGCGGTCTTGTTGAGCTCTAATATTTTATTTCCAAACTATTTATTCAATTTAAAAATTGTTCTTTTGAGCTTAGAAGATCCTGGAATTAGAGTCCAGGCAAACCAAAGTATACAAAGCTAGTAATAAATATTTAAATATTACACATCTTCCTTTAAAAAATGAAAATTTTGAAATAAAACTTTAATAATTTTCAACACCTGTCTATTAGGAATTAATAAAATATTTGCTGGGTTAAGTTTTCTCACCTCTACTCGATGCATTAAACTCACAACAGCCTGGCGTCGCTCCTTCAGCTTAATACCATGTTGTCTATCTGATATCTATAAGTAAGTTTATAAAGTCTAATAACTTTAAAAATGTTTATTTGTTAAAAGTTGCTATTTTCATTAAGTCCTAAAATAATGATGAAACGAAGTTGTTGTTGTTATAACGTTTTCCTTGTACCCGCTGCAAAAATAAACATTGCTTGAATTCCTATAACAACAATAACAAAGTTAAAAAACTTATTATCGATGAAACAAATTGTATTGTACAACAATGAAACATCACATTAATGAACAATAATCAACTAAAACTTTTCGAATTTTTTTTAATGACTGCAAATACCTTGATGTTTGCAATTTTACAGAACTGAGCGAAAAATATTTTTTGTGGTTTAATTTACTATGAAAGAAGGTCACGATAAAAAAATATGATTTGAAAAAATTTAAATTATTAAATTTTAATTTATTATTACCTAGTGTTCAACGTTATTTAAAAATAAATCAGACAAGTGCGTGTCAGACTCACACACGAAGGGTTGCGCACTATGTTCAGTAAAACTTTAAAAATACAATTTGTTAAATTTTTCACGTCTTATGGGGCACCCTTTAATTTTTTATTATTTTATATACTTGAGCAGAGTACTAAATACCCTGTGTAAATATCAAGTATCTGCCTAAAAAGTTTAGAAGAGGAGGTCAAATTCCTCAAATTCGAGACATCTAGGGAACACCCTTTTATTTATATTAAATTTCTTTTCATCACATCATGTTTCATCATGTTGTTTCAGATATTGTAAAATATAATCTGTGTAAATTTTAAGTGTCAGCCTATTACTGTTTGAATATAAAATATAAGGATTTTCCTTGATAATATCATTAGCAATACAATAAGGCAATATATGTAAGTGAAAAACATGTCACTGTCGAAACACCCTTTAATTGTTATAGCGGCAATGGCAGCATATCTACTTGTAAAATTTTAAGAGTTTTCCTATTACAGTTCAAAAAATAAGGCTGTATACATCCAAATCATTTCACTGTCGGTGCACCCTTTAAGTTTATTATTTTATACATTTGTCTAAGGCTAAGGACCCCATAACACTCACTTTTAATGTGTGTCCCTATGGTACAAAGCTTAATGTTAGCTAGTGTGCTGGGCATTTAAACACAATGTACGCTACTGTTTCAGACTTTTACCATGAACAGTCTGCATTCGTCATATCATAATTTTCATATTGGCCAGATGATACTTGCAGTTTCCATGACCTATAACTACCGCAATTAACCAGTTTAAGTTACCCAAATAATGTCCAAGCACCGTTTTAGTCTTCTTGCCAATTTGTAGTTAAAATCCCAGAGCCTTTGGTGCGAATCGAACCAACAACCCCGGACTCTGAAAGACTTTTACTCAACCTATTAGCCCGTTATGCCAGCGGATTTAGATAGGTCTCAAGCTTCTTTACATACATTACTGCATGATTCACTATTTCAGCTTAGATCCTTGTGAATGTTCAAATTTTTTATATACCAGGGAGCAGCTTCTTTAATATTTTTGATTTAGCTTTTAAACATTTCTAAAAATTCTTACCTTATAAAAATGTTGTATTTATTTTTTGTTGTAGGCATCTGAAAATAAAGAATAATTAGCATTAATACATAGTAGGCATAAGTATATCTTCAAAAATTTTAACAAAATGTATTTGAAAGAAATTTAAAAAAATTAAAAAATTCCTTTAAAGAGAGTCAACATAAAATTTAAAAATTTTATAGTGCTGGCAATTTCTACTCCTTTCAATTGGGTACAGTGAACCAAAAATTTACGGGGTGTAGAATTGAAGATAATTCTTGCAAAAAAAAACCGACTACAAAACAAATATATGTGCATCAATTCTAAACTAAAAATTTAAAAGGAAGTAATCTGTAAGAAACATTACCCAAATCAAATACTTTTACACTTGTTGCTCTAACGGACATAGTAATATACGTTCTGTACATTCAAATGTCTATCCATAACGGTTCAGCCATATATGACAAATTACGTCAAATATGAGGACACACTTTATTTTTTTACACTTATTATTACTAACACAGCAATAAAAAGTAACGGTTCCAAAGATATGGCCATATAGGTTAAAGAATATCACCTAAGGGACACCCTTTAATGTTAAATTTTAAATTAAACACTTATTTTAAAGGACAGATTCTTTGTAAATTTCAAATGTCTGTCTAAAACAGTTCAAAAGTTTGGCCTTATGCATCAATTTACATCAACTATTGAGACACCCTTTATAACTTTAAATATTTATAAATGTTATTATACGGGACATAGTAGTGGAGATTCTGTCTAATTTTCAAGTGTTTGTCTATAACGGTTCAAAAATAGGGCTAGATAGGTAAAATTATATCAATTATGGGGACACCCTTTAGTTTCCAAATTTAAATTATATACTTGATGTTATAAAGGACTTAGATATACAGGTTCTTTGTAAGTTTCAACCGTCTCTCTGTTACGGTTCAAAAGTTTTGAAATATACATCAAATTACATCAACTATTGGGACACCCTTTAACTTCTTATTACAAATATATAATTTCTGATTATAAATATTGGACAGAATGTCCAATTTTCAAGTGATTGTCTACAATGGTTCATATATTTAAATTGACGTCACATATGGAGACACCCTTTAATTTTTAAGTTTATTTTTTTATTAATTTCTGTTATTGGCAGCTATAGTGATATAAAGTTTTTTAAAATTTAAAAAAGGTGTTCTTTAAGGTTCATAATACACGTAAAAAACACGTATGTTGTATGGGGACACCCTTTAATTTTAAAAATTCTGAACTTCTTTTAAAATGGGACCAATCTGTAAGCATTTCCTTTATAATATAGAAACAATTTTTAAAATCGGTTCAAAAATGACTGAGTTCTGCGGGCACAAACATAAAAAAAGCAACATTCAGACGAATTGATAACCTCCTTCTTTTTTTGAAGTTGGTTAAAAAGTAGGTTATTATACAGCTAATAGCCCATTCAGGCTGCCACGAAATTAAGTAATTTCGAGCTGAAATTACGAATGAAATCTAAAGTGTTCATACTGGGCTTTTTGACATTTGAGTTAATTTCGCAAACCGCTGATCACGTTTAGTTACATTTGTATAATTAAATTATTTTGCAAAAAGCTTTCGCACAACACTTTCGTACTGATTTAAAATATACATGAATATTAAAAACAACACTACAACAAAATTAATGTACAATTATGTATATATTTCCATTATTTCATTTGACTTTTAAATTTTTTTCAAACAAAACGGATTTTCAGGGTTGTAAATCTGGTCATGGTTGCAAAAAAAGTAGCTTTTTCTACAAAACCAGCGTTGTCTATCGTAATTTCAAGTTAATTTCGACGAAATTAAGTAGAATGAGTTAATTTGGGCAATGGTAAAATGTATGCGAAATTACGTAATTTCAAGTTGATTTCGGCCGAAATCACGAAATGACTTAATTTCGTGGCAGCCTGAACGGGCTATTACAAACTTTTTAGTCAAATCTACAGACGATTTTAGGAAAAAAAATTTATTTAATTCCTTATATTAAAGGAATTTCTTCAATATGACTATTTCTTTTTCTTCACTTAATAGGGTGTAAATATAATAAAAAAGAATTTAAGTCAACCGAAATTATTAGTTAATTTTAAGTTCTTTATCATCATTAGATAAGAATTTGCAACATGAATTTTTGTGTACTGAATCCAAATCTGTTCACCATCTATCACGTCTAGTTTTTCAGATATTCTTAAATACGTATTTATTATGATAACAATGGTCGGCAAAAAAAATAAAATCGAGAGCAAGAACTTTGTTATTTAAATGACTTTAGCTGAATCCAAATCTGTTTACTGATTGATTCTATAACGTCTAGTTTTTGAGATATTTTTATTTAAATAAAATAATGACATTGAAATATTTAATACTTATTTATTATAACAAAAGTAAATAATCTCAATGTGTTACATAACGTTTGTCAAAGTAGGTACTTGTACTTAATCTATACATATAATAAAATAGTAACTCATTTCCGTCTGTCTGCTTTTCATTTGTGTTCACACCACGTAAAAACTATTGGGTGGATTTTAACAAAATTTTGGGAGGAGCAACCTTAGCACATTGATTCCAATATAGGATGGAAAATGGTAATTTCCGGCTTATAGGTACAGCAATTTTCGGTTTAAAACTGGGATATTTTAGAAAATATTGCGCCATTTGAATAAAATTTGTATATAATTTGTATTAATACTTTGTGGAATTATATTGATGTCTTACAATTAGTGTGGAATACTTACAAAGCAAAATCGATCAAAATATTCTGAGGACGCCCATGACGTGGTGCACAGCTAGTTGTAAATAAAATCAACTTTTGTGCATCGATTTTCATCATTTATAACATATTTTATTCCCAGTATACCTAGCTTTCCGAATAAGGCCAATAATGTTAAATATTTACCGTTTTAAGTTTTTTAATAATTTTTGGTGACAAAAAAAATATTTTTCAATAAAAATATTTTTTTTCTCCACCAATTTCTGAATAACTTCGAAACAGTTGAAATGGAATTTTTTTTTTCAAACCCATATAACATTTATTTATATAAATTAATTTTATTCAAATTAACAGATTTATTTAAACATATTCCAGAAACCCTTATAAAAACGCAAAAAAATTTTAATAAAATTCTGTGATATAAACCAAAGTTTAGTCAAAACAATAGTAACACTTTCCAAGAAAAACAACCCAAAAAATTTGTTAAATTTACATCCTTAAGACAAGTTAATGTTAAAAAATAAATAGAAATAAAATTAATGGATATATTATTAATATATCCATTCATTTTATATCCGATTATTTTACTATTTTTTTTTTATACACTTCACCACAGGTGGAAAGGGTAAATATAAGTTTGTCATTCCGTGTGTAATTTCTACAATATTAATTTCCGACGTCATAAAGTATATATATTCTGGATCCTTATAAATAGAGAAATAGATTTAGCGATATCCATCTGTCCGTCTGTGTTGGGGTTAAAATCAACTTTGCTAGGGCACCCGAAGAGATACAGGAATTTTAAGCACCCCAATCTGCCAGGCATAGTTTCAAACATTTCTTAAATGAAATTCAGCAACATCAGACCATTCAATTGGAGGCAGCGGGCAAAAAACCACGCCTTCCTTTATTTTTTTATGTTGTTTTTATTTTTTATTTTTCCGGTTGTAACGACTCTCTTTTGCTTTATTTGTTAAATAGATATAAGACCGAGACCAGTAAAAAAAATCAAAAAATTTTCATAAAAGTTTTATTAAATTTTTTTAAAAATATTTAATAGATTTAAAAAAACAGAAAATTTTTCGAAAATAATTTCCAAAAAAATTTTACAAAAAAATTTTACGAAAAATTTAAAAAAAAATCTTACAAAAAATTTTACAAAAAATTTTCAAATAAATATTTTCAAAAAATATTTTTACAAAAATTTTTGCTAAACTTTTTACAAATGATTTACGAAATATTAAAAAAAAATTTTATATTTCAATAAAAATGATGAGTGTAACATTAATATATATTAATAATTAATATATATATTTTAATATATATTAATAATATACATCCATATATAGAGTAACATGTTCTTTTAAATGCTTTTAATTCTTAAATAGATGAGATCTCTGTTTTCTTAAAACTTCGTTGGGAGCCCCATCTCGAAGTAATGAAAGAAAAATTACTGGGCGGTGGTTCGATTGTGGGATATTTGAAAGTGCGCTATCACTACGTCCATTTATATATATACCTAAATTTTTATGCATAAATAAAATCACTGTGGTGAAGGGTGTATAGATTCGGCACGGGCGAATATAGCACTGTAACTTGTTTATTGTTTTATTTTATTATTGATTAAAATTTAATATATAAAAACGAAAAAAGAGCTGTAAAATAGAAGAAATATCCTAAAATTAAACTTTATAAAACTTATATGAATTGACACATAAAATAAAAATTTGTTTCAATTTATTTTTATTTAAACATTTGTGGCAATAAATAAATTATGTTTAAAATTATAACTAAGTGAAGACATTTTAACCTATCAGCGATATGGAAGAGAAAAAGTGCTGTGGATGATATAAGATAAACATTAAACCAATATCAAATGCCTGTAACAGGAACTGAAAGTCTTATTCGTTTATTTTTCTTAAAATAGGAACAAAGATAATAAGACATTAATGTAATGCAGTTTTTTTCGGATTATGTTGAATAAAAAATTAACTAATAATTTGTAATGATTTGAAAATCGCTTTATTGTACTAGTTGTTAAGAGAATTCACAACATTGTTTTGAACAATATGGCGGCAAACTGTGTTTGGCGTCATTATAATTCTAGAAGTTAACGTGTTCATACCATTTTTGTAAATAAATTTAAAAAATCAAATAAGAAAAGTGTTTGTTCATTATAATTCAGGTGTGGGGTTGAACACAATGTCCAAATACATTAACAAACAGACTATTATGGACGCTTTGAAAGAAGCAGGTATTCAATTCAATGAAAATAGTACTGTCACTGAATTGCGGAAGATGTATGACGAAATTTATCCGCCATGCGACAAAGTATCTGAAGTTGAAGCTGCTGTGCCCGAAGTTCCCGCTGAAGTGAAGGTTGACGATGCTGATGTCGTGCCTGGAGTTCCCACTCATTTAATAAAAACCATAGTTGATGCTGTTCTGAAGTCCCATCCAGCACTCTATTTAAACCATGCTGGTCCTGCTGCCAATGCTGGTTTGGGTGTTGATGAAACCGATGTTAATAACGAAATCCGCCGTACTGAAGTTGAACGATTAAATGCTGAAATAGATGCTCTTCAAAAACGACGAGAAGTCATGACAATAGGAGAAGAATTTAATCGTCTCAATATAAGAAGATTTGACTTTGCTACATTTGAGTCTATGATGCACCGATATAGTGGAGACGACTCTTATGATATACGGAAATGGTTTGACGATTTGGAGGAAGCTTTCTGTATGTTTGATTGTACTCAGTCTGAAAAGTTTATTTCAACACGTCGTTTGCTGGATGGAACTGCAAAATTGTTCTTGCGTACGATTTCAGTCAACTCTTATGACGAGCTAAAAAAGGAACTCTTGCAGGAATTTGGTAAAGTTTTTACGATGCAGGAAGTTTTTTGTCAATTAAAAGCCCGTACGCTGAAACCATCTGAATCAGTTAAACGATATGTAATTGAGATGCAGGAAATTGCAATGCGGTCCACAATTCCTGAGACCGATTTGATTGACATAATAATTGATGGTCTCAACGACAGATCACAATATGTGTCCATGCTGTATAGTGCCAGGAATATGAAGGACTTTAAGGTTTTGTTAGAGCGATATGAAAAAAAAAAATATTCCAGTGGAAATACAACACAAACCGGTGCAACCAAACCGAAGTTAAACCCAACTGTAGTGAAGAAAACTGGTGACGTGAAATCCGACTCACAAATACGGTGCTTCAATTGTTCACAATTTGGCCACTACCAGAGCCAATGCCAGAAGCCGAAGAGACCCCAAAACTCCTGCTTCATATGTTCTGAGGTTGGGCACTACCATCAAAATTGTCCAAAGAAAACGCGTGCTGTAGCTGCTGTAGAGTCTTGCAATGAGGAAAATTGTGATGCTATTGACGCCTTCCAATTGGTAAGTATTGTCCTCATCCATCAAAATAAGTGCACTGATGTTATTAATTGTGTTTCTTTACTCGACACTGGCAGCCCAACTAGTTTCATACAAAAGTCCCTAATTCCTTTTGAAATTAGTAATTCAAAAACTTTGTCACCATATGTTGGAGTGGGAAAGAAGAAAATAAGTACCTATGGATACGTGAAATGTAATTTAATTTTTAGAAACTTTGTTTTTACTCACAATTTAATTGTTGTGCCAGATGAAGAAACCGTTGTACCTCTGCTTATTGGCCGTGATCTCTTATATAAAATGAAAATAAGTTTATGTCAAATCAAACAACTCGATTTAAATAAAAAAGAAAAATATATTGAATTTAATAATAGAATTGTCAGTGCACTTAAATTTGATTTCAATGATTGTCAGAAAGAATTTGTTTCCAGGGTTCCCGTCATTAACCAACCTGATTGCAGGGATGGAAGTTGTTTATTAGAAGTAAATAAAAACGACTCGGGTGTTTTCGAACGAATTGATGACAATAAAGTTAATATCTTAGATTTAGAGGTTTTAGATGTAAATGATATCGACGATGTGGCTAATGGCGATTGTGGAGGTGATGTTGATATAAGGGATTTTTCTGAAATAGTGTATCAGGTATGCAACGTAGATAGTGCTGCCAATATTGACGTGGATGTTCTGTTGGACTTAAGTGATGCAAATAGGTTGAAGTCTGTCGTGGTTGATAATTATCTTAACGGTGCTAATGAGCCTACTAGATCCTTAGACTATACAATGAAGATAAGTTTAACGAATAATTCTCCAATATATTGCGGGCCACGCAGGCTATCGTATCGTGAGAAGGAATCTGTAAAAGAGACTTTAGGTGAATTGTTAAGACAGGGTGTAATCAGACCCAGTGTATCCCCGTATGCTTCGCCGATAGTCTTAGTTAAGAAAAGGAATGGTGACCTGCGCATGTGCGTGGACTATCGTGCTCTGAATAAGATTACAGTTAGGGATAATTATCCCCTGCCGGTCATTGAGGATTGTTTGGCATACTTAGGAGGGAAAAAATATTTTACTACTTTGGATTTGCGAAACGGATTTCATCATGTTAAGGTGCATGTTGATTCCATACCTTATACCTCATTCGTTACACCTCTTGGCCAGTTTGAATATTGTCGTATGCCATTTGGTCTTAAAAACGCACCCGCAGTATTTCAAAGATACATTAATACCATATTTAGGGAATTAATTGACGCAGGGAAAGTTGTGATATATCTTGACGACATAAGCATTGCCACAGAGACGTGGGAAGAACACCTTTTAATTTTAACTGATGTTATGAAACTGGTTAGGGAGTATGGTTTGCAACTTAACTTGGAAAAATGTAGGTTCGCTTATAGGGAACTTGAGTATTTAGGGTATTTGGTAAACGAGAATGGTGTTCGACCTAGTGATGGTCATGTAGAGACCATTCGCAAATACCCTATGCCAACTAACGCAAAGGAATTACTTAGATGTTTGGGACTCTTTTCTTATTTTCGGAGATTTGTCGAAAACTTTTCACGAAGGGCCAAACCTCTTACCCAATTGACAAAAAGAGATTATGTTTTCCAGTGGACTGATGAGTGCACCGCCGCATTTTTGGATTTGAAGAATGCATTAACTAGCCCCCCAGTTTTGGCTGTATATAGCCCATGTCATGAAACGGAATTGCATACTGATGCAAGTTCCAAGGGGTTTGGCGCCGTGTTATTACAGAAGAAGGCTGATGGCAAATTTCACCCCATATCATATTTCTCTAAGACTACCACACCAGCTGAGTCAAGGTATCATAGCTTTGAGCTTGAAACCTTGGCAATAATTTATGCACTAGGAAGGTTTAGAGTTTTCTTAGAAGGCATACCCTTCACCATAGTAACGGACTGCAACTCGCTAACATTAACCTTAAATAAGAAACAGTTGAATCCAAGAATAGCCAGGTGGGCTCTTGAATTAGAGAATTTTGATTACCAGGTTAGGCATCGGAAGGGTCTGATGATGAATCACGTTGATGCTTTGAGCAGGGCGCCAATCATTGGTGCTATAGATGGTTGTGATGTTGATTTTAATATTCAGGTTGCCCAGTCGCGTGATGAAAGTATTAGGACAATATTGAAAAGATTGGAAGAGGGGGTGATGGAAGATTACGTGTTAGAGAATGGTTTGTTATTTAGGCGTGATCTAAAAGGGCACTTACAATTGTACGTTCCTCGAGAGCTCGAAGACAACGTAATGAGATTGGTGCATGAGAAATATGGACATTTGGGTATAGAAAAATGTATGAATCAGATACGAAAACATTACTGGTTTCCTAAAATGCGGGAAAAGTTGAACATATTTGTAAGGAATTGTCTGAAATGTATCTTCTATTCCTCATCTTCAGCCAACAACGAACGTAATTTGTACAACATTGAGAAGAGACCAGAGCCTTTTGACACGATCCATATAGATCACTTTGGACCACTTCCTTCCATTAATTCTAAACGAAGGCATATATTAGTTGTCATTGACGCATTTACTAAATTTGTAAAGCTTTATGCGGTGAATTCTCCTGGTACAAAGGAGGCATGCTGTGCACTTAAGAAATATTTTGACAGTTATAGTCGCCCACGTAGGATCATAAGTGACCGTGGAACGTGTTTCACATCAAATGAATTTGCAAGTTTTGTTTCGCAGAATAATATACGACACATAAAGGTTTCCGTTGCCTCACCACAGTCAAACGGCCAAGTTGAGAGGGTGAACAGGGTGATCAAGGCTATGTTAGCCAAGTTAACCGAGCCAATAGGTCATAGTGATTGGGTAAATCGGTTGGGGGACGTTGAATTTGCTATTAACAATAGTGTACACAGTTCTATTAACGAGACGCCAAGTAGAATGCTATTTGGTGTGGATCAGAGGGGTGCAATAATCGATGAAATTACTGAACACTTAAACTCTTATTCTGCACCTGATAGCAATTTAAAATTAATTAGAGAAAAAGCATCAAAGGAAATGCATAAGTCCCAGACATATAATCAGCAATACTTTGATAAGCGCCATAAGCCAGCTAGATTGTTCAAGGTTGGCGATCTTGTTGTAATGAAAAATGTTGATACAACAGTGGGAACAAATAAAAAGTTCATATCAAAATATCGCGGTCCCTATGTCGTTCGAGAACACTTGGGTAATGATCGGTATTTAATAACAGATGTTGATGGTTGTCAAGTAACCCAAATGCCTTATAATGGAGTAGTCGACTCCAGCAGGTTGAAAAAATGGTTGGAACCCCATGGAAATGTTGATGACATAACAGAAGATGGTGAGGGCAATGCTTCAGATGATTGTGAGGATTATGAATTTTTGGACGATGAATTTGACCTGGAAAATTGACAATCGAGGTCGATTGTCAGGTCAGATTGGTCGAGCTGTAATGATTTGAAAATCGCTTTATTGTACTAGTTGTTAAGAGAATTCACAACATTGTTTTGAACAATATGGCGGCAAACTGTGTTTGGCGTCATTATAATTCTAGAAGTTAACGTGTTCATACCATTTTTGTAAATAAATTTAAAAAATCAAATAAGAAAAGTGTTTGTTCATTATAAATTTTAGTTATTTTAACTTATTTTTATCAAAATTGTATTATTTTTATCAAAATTGTACCCTATAAATAACGAAAAAAAAGCTATATTGATGAAATGTAACAAAATTATTTTTTTTTTTTTTTTTAATTGTATTTAGATGTGACTTACAAGTTTGTTAGCTGTATTAAAAACTACTTTTCTTCAATTCTACACACCATTTTACAGTATTTAGGTAAATTTTTGGTTCAGTGTAGAAGACATAATTTCAGAGTATATATGCATGTATATTTTTCGAATCTTAACAACAGTCACCTATTTTTTGGAAATCCTATTTTTGTTGTACTGTATTGAACGAATAAATAATTAAATAAAACCATTAAGTAAAACTTAAAGGATGTCCCATAAAAATAATCAATCAAATCCATTTTAAATATGTCATTTAAACAAGGCCAGTCATAAATATTCGTATTGAACTTACAAGTTGTAAAAAAGTGGCACAATTGGAAGAAAAGTATGCCAGCCAACTATACTTATGGACAACAAAAAAAAAATTATAGAAGAAGAAAAACACTAAGCTGCAGTTATGCATATTTTCGCAAATATTTACAAGAGAGAAAGATATTTTCCATTTTGTTTTCCTTGTTATACAATTTAATTGTTTATCTTTTAATGCCTTTAAAATGAACCCGATAAGTTTCTCCCAGAATTTCTTCATTTTCAATTCAAGAGAGGACATCAAGAATAAGCAGTATATTTTCTAATAGCATTTTTGCCTTTTTTAGTTTTAATATCACACCGTTTCATTCACCACCCACCACCACCAACATCTAAAAGCAACTCTTGACAATTCTCTTACAACCAACTGAATTTCAATGTTACTTTTAAGGATTTTATTTCAGCTCCATCGTAGAGCCACTTAAGTATAAATCAAAACTCGACACAGTTAAAATGACAAATGAAGACTGACATTTACAAAACATTATTTTTTGGCTTTTGTTTTCAAATATAAAAATTTATATGGTTGTATTATTTATATGGAAATAGCGGATAATGTAGTCACTTGTCTAAGTTTATTATTTATAATTTGAAGCGAGTATTATTAAGTTGTTTTTCAGCTGCCACTGAAAGTTGGAAAAACAAAAAGAATTATTCTACATCTTGTTCTTTCGGCGTTAACATTTAAATTTTTCTAAAGACGTGCTTGTTTATGAATCTATTTGGTTTAACAATCTTATGCAGGATGGTAAAACGTTGGTACTTTTGAAGCGCTTCGTTTGAGTTGACTGGTTTGTTTAAATATTGTGGACGTAATGTTTATTTATTTTAAGCAAAATATTTCCACAAAAATTTAGTTTTTTATAAAATAGGCTAGTCTGCCTCTGTTAACCAAGGGGCTGTCAAATTCTTTTTGGAATATGTACACGCAAAAAAAAAAAAACATGGCTGAGGTAATCATAATCTAAGAGCAACATGTTATGGATTAATTATATGGTTATATTCCAACCATATTATTTTAAACCATAATATTGCTGTCACTGGAACATATTATTGTCTTACATAAAATTATCATTGTAAAATACAACCATACTTATGTTTATAATATAAACATACTATAATATAATGTGAAACATGTAAATGGTTATAGGTGACAACGTATGAATATATTTATACATAACAAAACACAAATCCATTTAGACTGTTCACCTTTTTATATGTTTGATATTTTTAATTTAAAACTATCGCTTCTAATAAAAAACAAATTTATTTGTTAACAACACATGTGTATTTAATGTTTTAGATGAACCGATAGCTTACACACATATTTCTGAACTGAAAAAAGGCCAAAACCAAAATATGTATTTTTAAAACCAAACATTATTTTTAGTAATACTTAACATACAATGTTTAATAATAATATATTAGGTTATATATATAATTTTATTTTTAAATATTAAAAATAATTTGGTTGTGGTTTGAATTTTAATAGGGTTCAAATCAACCATGTTGCTTTTTTGTTGCGTATAACCATTGAATGATTAACTGTAACAAAAACTTGTTTATCGTGACGAAAGTATTGTTTAAAATAACTATAATTTGTTCACAGCAAACATGTATTGTTACCGAGAACATAGTGTGGTTGCCGTGACCCTACAATAACCATATTTTTTCTTTTCGTGTAGACAAGGAATGGAGCTTAAATAATCTTTTGGACCCAATTTACCAAAAAAAATTACTAGTACCGAAGTAAGTTTAAATTATTTAAGAAAAAAAATCCTGAAACAAATCATAGCTTTTATATTTTCCTAATTCAGAGGCTTGTAACTTTTTATCGAAACGCGCTATCTGAACAAAACGAACTACTATTTTTTTCAAAATTTTATTAAGAGTACAGCCGATATCTGAAAATATCATAAGTAAGTCTGCCACGGCAAAAATTCTAAATTAAAAAAAAATCAAACCAACCGACTTCATAAAAAGAAGGAGGTTATCAATTCGTCTGTGAATTCCTTTTTTTTTTTTGTTTTTTATGTTTGTGACTTTCTGAACCGATTTTAACAATTTTTTTTTTATTAGAAAGGTTATGCATACAGATTGGTCGCAATTAAAAATTAGTTTACAATTTTCAAAATTGAAGGGTGTCCCCATACAACATAATTTAAAATGTTTTCTTTATTAGAAAGTTTATGCTTACAGATTTGTCCCATTTAAAAAGAAGTATAAAATTTAAAAAATTAAAAGGTCTCCCCATACAAAATACATGTTTTTTACATGTATTATGAACGTTATAGGTCACCAATTTAAAATTAAAAAAAGTGCCTATCACTATAAATAAAAATTAAAGGGTGACCCCATAGGTGACGAAATTTCACCTTTATGATCCTATCTATTGAACCGTTGTAGACAAACGCTTGAAAGTTGCACAGAATGTTCGTTGCTATGTCTGTTATGATAAGTTTAAATATTTAAAATTAGAAATTAAAGGGTGTCTCATTAGTTGGTCTAATTTGATATATGTATATATGGCCAAACTTTTGAACTGTTATAGACAGACAGTTGAAATTTACAAAGAACTTGTATTGCTAAGTCCGCTATAATAACAAGTATAAAATATGAATTTTAAAATTAAAGGGGGCTCCAATATTTAATATAAATTGATATATATGGCCGAACTTTTGAACTGTTATAGATAGACAGTTGAAATTTACAAAGAACCTGTATTGCTTAGTCCGCTATACCAAGAAGTATACTATTTAAATATATAAATTAAAGGGTGTGCCCATTATTAATGTAATTTGACCATTATATCCCCATCTTTGGGACCGTTATAGACAAACACTTGAAAATAAGACAGAATAGTCACTACTTTGTCTGGTATAAGAACACGTATAAATATTTAAAATTAGAAATTAAAGGGTTTCCCAATGGTTCATGTAACTTGATGTATATGGCAATATGTTTTGAACAGTTATTGACAAACACTTAACAATTAGACAGAATGTTACAGAGTGTCGCAATAGTTAGTGTAATTTTATGTATATAGCCAAACTTTTGAACCGCTATACACAGACAGTCGTTTGGCATTGGGTTGACCTGAAAAAAAAACCAGAACCCCGGGGGCTTTTGTCCCTATATACTCCTGAAGCACTGCTATCCCGGTAGAAGATCGACTGATATTTGCTTTAGATTATGTTATTCCAAAATTAGTATTTTTTATCTGAATTGACATTTTGTACTATGACATTTAAAAAATCCCGCTACAATTTTTCTCGAATATAATATAATCATTGTATAATTACCGTCTTAACGAAAGATGATTTTAGGTTTGTCTGTTTTGAAGTCGGGTTTTTTTTTTGTAAAAATTATTATAGATTTTTTCAAGGAATAACTAACTTTAAAAAATGATTTGAGTTATAAATAAAATTTTTATGAAATTTCAAAAAAAAAAAAAAATGTATGTCCTATGTACCGTAATTTAAGTAATGTTATCAACAGTTATTATTATATTTCATGATGTCGTCATATAACTAATATTTCGAATATCATAAGTTGACCAAGACAAGTGAGTCTTTTTTCATATTGCACTTGATTGCCGATTTCGAATGTTTTACATGCAAAACGTTCGATTTAAGCTTAAACGCCATATTTTATCTGTCTAACTATGTTTTTTTTTTTTTTTGAAGGAGCAAAACGTGGTACGTGAAAGATTTAAAACGAAACCACTTAATGTCATTTAAAATACTATTGTTAGTGACAATTTAAATTGTCAAAAATAAGTTCGTTTTGTTTATGATTTTATAAACAGGCTGTTGAAATTTTTTTAAATTTAACAATAAAATTCGTAATTTTCAGGGGTTTTCTTAATGTTGCTTTTATTTGAATTAAAAACTTTCCAGGAAAAAGGTTTGCTGATTATCTGGCCTGACCAACCAGTGAAATACGTATAGGGACTAGCTGTTTTCCCCCAACAAATAAATTACATTTTTATTATAAAACGTTATGGGTAATTAGCATAATATTAAATAATTAATATTTAAATTCCCAAAAAATTTTATTAAAAACTTTTATGTTAGGAGTAATTGTTACGAGGGATTTTATAATAACAAATCTTATAATCAAAATCAATCACCGACATACTAAAGATATTTGTTGCCTTTGAGATTAATTGCATTGGATGTGGTAACATTAAATTCTTAAGAATATTGTAAATTCCGTGGCATATTTTAAGGATGTAAAAACTACCCTCTGGTAAAACTAAAATGGCCTTTTCACTTTGAGCCTTCTATAAGGGAAGCCGACCTTTGCTCCTTACGACCCTAGCTTTTCTGTATCTTCCATAAAACACTCTTTACAAGGACTTGGCTTTCTCTTTTAAAAGATCCAGCATCCCTTCTCTTAAAAGGGAAGCGCTATTTTTATATCTCTCATTTTGTACGGAAAAACATAATTTTCTCTTTGTAAATTTCTCATTTATAAAAGCAAAAGTTCATTTAATTTACCTTTATTTAATTAAATGCTGCTTGTTTTTTAATTGCTTCGTTAAATTGATTGCTAGTGTGTTAGTCTTTTACTCTGGGGGTAAGGGTTTGATTCCCAAGCAAAATTAGGAAACAATTTAAACACTTCAATTAAAAATAAAAATAAATGTAAAATGCTTAACTAAATTAGAACAACAATACAAATAATTTTGTTCAAAATATTTTTTCTAGCTGACAATTTTCGAAACACCTTCTGAAACGCTGGCCGGCAGAAGTGAAAGTGGAACGCCTGCTCCGCTAAGAAAACCGGTGTAAAAAAGATGTGAGTATGAAATGGGACACCACGCAAAGAAAAAACATGGTTATGTCATGGTCCCAGGAACCACACTTAGTTCTCTGTAACAATATATCGTTGCAATAAACAAATTTTTTTTTTATTTATTTATTTAAATATATAAAACTCTACATAATAATTTCATACAGACTTTAGTAACAAATTTAATAATTATTTGTAATAATAATTTTCAAAGACAAAAGAAAAATATTTAACAATTAAGGAAAATTATAATATTGCGTTTTATAACGTTTAAGCTTAAAGAGTAATCAATAAATTAATACAGTTCATTAAAATTGGCACATATTCTTCTCAGTGGATCAGCATAAGCATAGTTCATACGAAAACATTTAATTGCCAGAGGTTGAAAGTAACGTGTCGGCCGATGTGGAACATTAAATGATATACTTCTTAGTATGAATTCAGAGTGTATATCGCCATTAAGAATACTTAACAAAAACGTAACGTTTAGCATAGTCCTTCGGCTTTTAGGAGAAGGCAACTTAATTAGCGATAATCTTTGATGATAAGGAGGCAAATTTAATGTTGGATTCCATCTTAAGCTTCGTAGGCTAAATAGCAAAAACTGTTTTTGAATAGACTCAATATGATCACTATCAACATTATACAACGGATCCCAAACAACTAAGCCATATTCAAGAATAGGTCTAACTAAGGATGTGTATAAAAGCTTAGTTACATATGGATCGATAAATTCCTTTGCCCATCTTTTAACAAAAGCAAGAACGCCTCTCGCCTTATTGACCATCATGTTAATGTGTGAAATAAAACTAAGCTTAACGTCAAGCATTATACCCAAATCCAGGATGGAACAAACTAATTCCAAAGGTTGTTTGCCCAACAAAAAGTTGACACTGACGAAGTTGCCCCTGTTAAATCTTATGTGCTTGCATTTGTTAGAGTTTAGTTCCATTAGGTTTACATTGCACCAAGTATAGTTTAGTTGTATGTAACATTATTTTGGTCACGAAAATCAAGGTTTGGTAAAGATTTCCTCATTAAAAAGTTACTACAACAAGAAATGCAATATGGTTGTGTTGAACTATACATTTTTACGCCACAACCAAAGTTTAATAATTATAAAGAAAGTTGATGTTAAAGCCAAACAACCTAATTCTGATATCGTAAGTGCATTTAAGTGCAATTGATTAAGAACAGTAAAAAGTCACTGCTTTTGTACCTTGCAAAGGTAGCTTAAGTTATTCCGAAGAAAACGATGAAGTGTGAATGGCTTGTTTCGGTCGTATTCGCGGTTGGTGGTATGTCTGCTGTACGTTTTAAGGTTGTCGTTGTTGTCCTTGTATAAGGAAAAGATGGAAGGTCCATGATCTTAAGAAGTTCGTGTTTTATTCTATTTATAATAAAACTAATTTGTTTAAAAAAATAAATAAAATAATAAAAATGTTTCCATATGAAATTTTATAGTTTTTAACCGTGTTAAACTAAACGATTATAGCATTTAGTTTAACCATAATATTATAATGTTTAATAATAATATGGTTTTACCACAACCATATAATATAACCATAATATGTTGCTCCTAGATTATGGTTTCATCAACACTGTTTTTTCTTTGCGTTTAGAAGGCCTTGTGCCTCCTAACGATGGAATAAAAAGGCCTACTAGAAGGCCATCATACTCCTTTGTTTAACACAAACATAAATTTTAGTTCTATCTCTGCGACAAAATCCCAACTTTAGCTATTTGCAAGTTATAATAATAGACCTAAGTAGCAGAATCAAGATCCTTCCGGTATTTTCGTGTTTATAATTTGATCTTTTTACGCGAAAGCTAGGTCCAATTTAAATATAAAACTTTTCATACATTTTTTAATGAAAAATATTAAACAATCATCAACCATAAGTGATTCTGTAATCTTTTATCGGCTATTAACCAAAATTTATTTAAGCAACTGCAAACGATTTAAAAATTTAATTATCTGTTAAGTTTATCTTTTACAGCGTATTTTATTGATTAATTTAAACACAATTAATATTTTATATATTGTGACAACAAGGACAAAAGCAATAAATTTACAAGTTCAATGCATTTGAAATACTGGATGTACAAAGAAATAAATCAATTGAAAAAGGAAAGAAGAAAAAAGAAAATAAAAACGTACTTGAAAATTAATTGGATCGGTAAATATGTAAATAGTGAACTGAAATCCAAAAAAAAACAAAAGAATTAGTTTTTAAAAACAAAACAAGAAATAATTCCAAAAACCTTAATAACATAATAAATGCAGTTTATTACACAATTACGTTTATTTATTGATTTTGTTTTACTCTGCTGCTTCTACAATACTAAAAGTGTAATGAAAATTTCAGCATGTGTTAATTTCAGCGATTTCCTCTTAAAAATTATGAGATTTCCTTTTCATAAAGAAAATATCACACAGCCAAGTTTAAGTCCCAAAACAAAAAGAACTTATTTGATTGTAAATATGCAGGTGTCAGGTGTTTAAAAATTTGAAAACAATATTTTTATTTGCACCGCAATGAAATTTCAAAATTATTTCTTAAATTTAAATTTTATTTTTCTTTTTTTTTTTTGATTAATAAAAATTATTTCTTAATTTCGTTTTTACACACATACCCGTAGTGTGCAAATTGTGCACTTTCATCTTATTAGGATCAACAATTATAGTTAAATTTATTATTTTTTCATTGAAAAATTTATATTTTTCTTCTGCTCATTTAAATTTCATTGAAATAATTATTTCTGATTTTGACGGTATCTGGCAAAAATGTAGCACTTTGTTAATAAAGCTATTGAGATTTCTAATATTTTGTTCTAAAAATGATTCTTTTTGTTCGCTACTAAGAAACTTAAATAAATTTACACAGAACAAAAGCAATTTTGTGTTCATAGGTCTATGAAAATATTATTGTGATCAAAATTATTGTTCAATTATGAAATAGGAAAATACGTAAATTTAAAAAAATTTGCTCAAAAATGTGTTAAAATTTTTTATTATTAAAATAAAATTTAGTATACTTCAGTTCAATAACAAATATCGCTTATTAATATTATTTGCATCAGCATCAAAAATTTAGATTGTGGTAAATAAAGGGTGATCCATTTCGAGCAACCTGAAGAGAATCAAGAGCTGCCACTTCATCCATAAAAAACAACGGTTTGGTGTGGTTTGTGGGCCGGTGGAATCATAGATTTATATTTAAAAAAATTAAAAAAAAAAATTTACAAAAAAATTTACAAAACATTTTCAAAAAGATATTTTACAGAAAAATAAGAAAAAAAATTTTTCTTTAAAAATTTTGCAAAAAATTATTTTTACAAAAAATATTTACACACAATTTTCGAAAAAATAAAAGAAAAATTACAGTATTTCTTTGAAAATGAAAATAATGACTGTAACATAATATATAATTAATATTAAGAATATACATATGTATGTATGTGTGTATATAGAATAACATATTTTTTTAAATGCGTTTGATTTTTTTAAATGCGTTTGATTTTTAAATAGATGATATCTCTGTTTTAAAACCTAGGTGCATTAAACACATAGACATCATCAGGATACCGACTACAAACTGTCAAAATTAAAATACACACGTTTATAGGTAAACGATTATTTTGAAGCCAGCAAAGCTACATGGCTAAACGACCACCGTTGTGGCTGTCGTCAACTTAGGTTAATTTCTATTTTATTTAACAAAATAAAATGTCCCAAAATTGTAAATTATAAATTCATATACAAACAAAAAGTTTTGAAGGAAATATTTATAAGTTTTTGAAAAAGTTATTTAATTTTATTTCTACAACAATGTCAGAGTTTACGATGTAGCTGTCGGCTTCAATATCATTAAGTAGCTGACAACACGGCGACAATTGTAGCAAACGGAATTTGTTTCCATTTGTCTTCTATTTCTTTAAAGCATGAATAATGAATTTTTCTCATACGATTTAATTATGTAAGGAGTCAACAAAATGGATAATGCTGTACATGTCTGTATAAATCAAATCACCGTGGTGAAGGGTATAGAAGATTCGGCACTTTTACTTGTTTTTTTTTTCTTTAAAAAAGTAGGGAACCTCGAAATGGATATTATCCTTTATAATTTTATTTATAACTAGCTGTGCCCACGCACATTGTGTGCGTTCTGACAATATTAAGTTCGATTTTGCTTTGAAAGTAAATCTACACCACATGTGAGAATTTAGAATTTTACATAAATTATATATTTTTGTCCAAGTAAAAAGTTAAGTTAAGACTCTTACGTTTTTACTTTATATAAAGGAGTTTTAACTTACATTTTTACTTTATATAAAGGTACCTATCCCTGGATAAAATTCTAACAATTACATCAAATTTTAAAAATTATTGCAAAGCTCTGTAAAAGGTGTTTGAAATATTTTATTAACAATATAATACCACAAACTAAAAATACAAATCAAATGCAAATTTTATTCAATTGTCTATTTGGTAGTAAGTAATTCATATTTTGTCATTATTTTAAAACAGCGGCATCTTTTGCGCTACCAGTGCTTAAATATCCCGCTTTCAAAAATAAAAGATGCCGGTTATAAATCGGCGTACTTTCACTGCTTTTTCTCCACTTTCGCTTGGAAATAAAATAGTTTGGCAAAAAAAAATATATCCTATATTGGAATCAGGAAACTAATTCGAACATAGACAGAAAGACAGACAGTAAATGAGTTACTGTTTCATTATATATATATGTACATATATAAATTGTAGTTTTTGATAAAACTAAACATATATATACGACATATGTATATGACAACAATGGTAAAGCAAGCCTTGCAAGAGGGAAGAATTCAATTCTTTAAAGAAGCTTCGGTTTTTGGTGGCCGCAGATGGCCACGCTTAGTTCTCAAGAGATATACGGGTTAATCTCTAAAGGCACTGTAGAGGCAACAGTTGGCTTGTTGGATAATTGCGTAAGTGACAGATCATGAAAATTTCAAGAATCATTTGGCCAAGGTTAAAATCAAATAACATGATTATTGCAGATTTTCGTGGAAGGGACTGAGATGATAGAGATTTTCCAGCATATGATGGCATAAGACTTAGAAAAACGGTAATATGTTAATTGCAGATGCCATGGGAGAAATAAGCCTTAAACAAATGCAATCGATTACAAGAGGGATCGTGAGGATGAAGAAGATCAGCAGTTACCAGTCGACAGGCTTAAATCACTACAGGCGAAAGTAAAAACTAGTACGAGACTTAACGAAGAGAATAATAAAGTTAGTGGTCTGCTTTGATATTCCCGCAACATTATATACTGACTAATATTGATTTTTATTTATATATTTTTATTTTTTTTTGCGACAAAATCTCCTTCTAGGAAAATTTTCTAGGTGATCTTCTATTAGTTAAAATTTTCAAGAAATTAAGTTATTTATTTATTTAAATTTATTTTTTCTTTATCCGTTGAAAGATTTCTTACCCAAAGATCATCTAATTTTTTTATTTACTACCTAATTTACGTGATAGTACTTACATACAACTATTTTTTGGTTGTTTTTCTACATGTGCTCCCTGTTATTCACCAACACTGTATGCTATGGAGAAATGCTTTTTAAGGATTAAAACGCATACTCGACAGATGTTAGGCGAAATAAACCAGAACCAAAATCTACAAAAAAAATACTAAAAATAAATAGGTATATTTGTAGATTTCAAGGGCCATGTGTCTAGACTGGTGTTTGCAAGGACCAAAATATTTTGAAGTTTAATCAGAAAAGTTCTTAGGCCTTTATTGGAAGCAGGCCCGGTTCTAGGGGTTTGAGCACAAAAAAAATTTGGTGCCCTTTTTTACAAGAATATCAATAAAACAAAATTGCACAATAAAGAACTGTGTAAAAAATTTATTTATAGAAAATATTAACGTACAAGAGATGCAACATATGGAATAGCATAACTAACGCAGTTGTGGTGAATAAAATAATAACAAATGACATAGTTTTCTATAACAATATCTATAACAATATGTACATAATCGAAGAATGAAAATAAATTTAAATTCAACCCCAACAGGATTCGATTCGATGGATTACAATTTATGAGGGGCAATATTGGCTAATAATGCCGGCATATTTACCTTTCACACAATGGTTCCTGTAATAGAAACTATTTTTGAACTTTCATACTACACCAACATTAAATGTATATAGTTTCAAAAACAATTTTTATTTATGAACTTATTAAATTTTTTTATTTATTATTATTTAATATTATTTCTGGATTTATACCGCACTTATCAGTAATTGCTATAGAAACAATCACAAAAAAGAAATGAAAAATGACAAATAAAGTAAATATGTTTCATAAAAATAAAAATATTTTTTTCTAGCTTTTAAATCTGCTTTTGTTTGTTTTCGGTCATATTTATATTTTTGGCAACTGCATAATTGTATATGTATTTGTAGGTCGTTAAATTCTACAAAATTGGGAGTCACTAAAGGGCAGTTATTATTTTCTGGAATTAGGTTTTCAAAAGATATATTTATTGATTTCCTTAATTCAGAACAATCAATATTATATTTTTGTTTGTATTTTCAAAGCAATTGAATTCATGCAACATTTGCGTAATTCACCATTATTTGGTTTCTTTTTTTTAATTACACAAAAATCCCTAATTATTTAAAAAATCATATGGTCAGTTCAAAACGTTAGAAGACTTAAAGAAAAAAAACAATACTGGTCTACTAATAAGTTGAATACTTTTATTATGAAATGTTCTTTCGCATCAACAACAACATAATCAATAGCTTCATAATCATGCTGTCTCTTTATACGATGCAAGCATTTTCGTATAAAGCTCGGTTCAGTACCTACTAATTCAGCCAGCTCACTCACGTTTACCAAGCATTTTTTGAAATCATTGCAACGATTATTTTCAAGTTATTAAGAACAAGATTTCAATAAATTAAGATAATGTTTTGAATTTGCCTGTAAGGCTTTACTAACAATGTTAACTATTAATACAAGAAATAAATATTATATATATTTGATTTGATAACGTAAATGCTTCATGTCGTGCATCGTTTACTACAGTTATTTCGAATCTAAAAGCTTTGATACAATCAATTCGGCTTTCCCAGCAAGTTTCGCATAAAGGTTTTAAAGAATTAATTCAATTTCCGTTTGGTTTAAACTGATTTGTGATTAAGTTAACTAAAGACTAGAATGCTATAATATGAAAATAATACTTCTTATATAAAAAATAACTTTTTCCTCTAAAATTCAAACGTTAAAAATTTTTTATATGACAATTTTGTTATAAAATAATTTGAAATTATGTTTTTTTATTCTACCAAAGAAATAATTTTATTATATTTTAAGTAAAGTTACTGTATTTGCTAAACAATAATGAATTTAAAGTAATTGAAATGTTATTGTTTCTGTTATACTATTGGGTGGTTACATTTTAAGGGCCGATGTTGAATGTGAACCACACCTAAATATCAAATTCTTTTCTGCATTCAATTTCACATTTATCAATTTCTGACTAAATCAATTTGAACCATGGAAAGATACACAATCGATAATGGTCTGAATGGTGGCGAGAAATGGCAAAGTTTCGAAGAAAATCATCTTCAGTGATGAGGTACATTTTCACTTTAGTGGATTCGTCAATAAGCAGAATTGCCGCATTTGGGCGAATAATAATCCAAGAGTGATTATCGAAAAACCAAAGCACCCACAACTGAGTGACTGTGTTCGCTATCGTGAGATGATAACGAACTTTTTGTGGCCCGAATCGGAAGATATGGATGTGGACGATATGTGGTTTCAACAGGACGGTGCCACTTGCCACCAGCTAACGAAACAATGGCTATTTTGCGCGACAAATTCAATGGCCGTGTTATCTCACGTAGCGGCGATATCAATTGGCCGCCAAGATCATGTGATTTGACACCGTTGGACTTCTTTCTTTGGGGTTGTACGTTGATAAGCCAGCAACAGTTCAAGAACTAAAGGATGAGATAATTTGGCATAGTAATGGCATAGAAGCTTAATTATGTCTCAGCGTCATTGAAAATTTGGAGCATCAGACGGAGGTCTGCCTCCGAGGTCGCGGCGGCCATTTGGCCGATTTTTCGTTCCATACGAACCATACCAATATTATCAAAATGAAAAGAAATGACAAGAATTTCCTAAATAATTTGTGTTTTATTCGAAATCAACATCGGCCCTTACAAATTTAACCACCCTTCAGATTCACGACTATAAAAATGACAACGATGTAAATATAAGTCAAGGACAAACATTTCCCTACATACATACATACATACATACATACATAATTACATACATACATACATACATACATACATACATACATACATACATACATACATACATACATACATACATACATACATACATACATACATACATACATACATACATACATACATACATACATACATATGTACATATTATTTAATTAGATGACAAATTGTTTTATTGCAAAAAATAAAATTAAGTAAAAATCGATTAAATGAAACTTTATTCATTTGTCGTTCGTCACTAATTCAAATTTATGTTGATTAGAAACCACATAAAGAGAAAATAAACAAATAATAAGTTAATTTATCATTAAATTATCATATTATTGCCACCAAATGAAATTACAATGTATAAAAATGTCTAGTTTTTTGTATTTTGCAGCGACTATATTATTTGATTGTTGTCTCTTTGCAACAGTTGTTTTGATGTTATCCTGTCACGCTTATGTTGGAATATTTTTTTTTTTTTTTTGGTTACAAATATTTGATTCTAGCGAATGCATACCGGTATATCACGTACTAAATTACGAGGAATTAAGAGTTAAATTCTGTACTTCTATGAACAATTTTAATGACAAAGCGGAGAATTGTAATAACGGTAAAATTATAAATAATCGAGTGAAGTACGAGTCAGATTGACACACTTAGTGTTCCGTACTATGTCCAACTTTAAAAAGAGATATTAATTATTTACATCTCTTAAGGGGGCCCTTTAATATTGAATTTTATGTTGTTATACTTGATTTTAAAAATTTTAAATGTCTGTTTGTTTTCGAAAATCGCGTCACTATGGGAACTTTTAGTAGTTTATATTATAGAGGCCAAAGCAATACCACCTTTTTTTAAATTTCAAGAGTTTACCTATGACGGTGTAAAAATAAGACCGTATATATGAAAATCTCGTCACTATTTAAACACCCTTTAGTTCTTAGTTTTATTTTTATGCTAGCGTTTTTTATACTAACGTTGTGTGCGCCCTGACAATATTTTGTTCGATTTTGCTTTGAAATTTTAAGTTTCTTGCGTATTTACTTTATAAAGGACCTATCCCTGGATAAAATTCTAAAATTTATATAGAATTCTAAAAATTATTGTAAAGCACTGCAAAAGACAGACAGGAAATGAGTTAGTTACTCATTATTTTTAAGCAGCGCCATCTGTTTCGAAACAATGCTTAAAATATCCCACTATAAAAAAAAATAAAAGATGCTTTAAAGTATGCTGTACCTTTAAATTAGAAAATAAGATAATAAATAAATAATTTTGCGGAAAAAATGTATCCTATATTGGAATCGGGATACTAAGGTACCTCCTCACAAAGCTTTGTTAGCATCCATCCAGTAGTTTTTACGTGGTGCGAACGCAAAAAAAGTATAAAAGATATGCAGAAAACTACTATTTTATTATATGTGTAGATACTTGTTGTGTCTAAGTTTTGTAAATTTTAAATTACTAAATATTACTTCATATACTTCAAAAATTTAAACTACATTTTTGAAAATCACATCACTATCGGAACACCCTTTAATATTTAGTATTTTTTATTATAGCGGTCATGGAAATTCACCATCCTAAATTTGTGTATATTAAATCATTACAACTTGCAGCTTTCAGAAGATGCATTATCAAATTTTTTCTTTACCTCTTCTATATATGAACTACAATAAAGACTTGGAAGAAAAGTATAGCTAACCTTTAAATCGAAAAGGCACGCTATTCTCATGCAAAAATGTTTTAGTTTATATGCAGGGACAACGCCCAATGTTCTCATCCAATCTGTCTTTTGCTAGACTATATGTATTAACTCGATAATTTTTATTTTACTTTGTATGGGAGGTACCACTCCCACTATCTTAATCCTGTCTGTATTTTGCTAAACTATGCACATTACTCTGAGGGTTACTTGTGCAAAGTTCCAAGACTACCTATTGTAGTTCTCTAGGTAGTCGATAATATTTTTTCGTTTTGCATTAGGGTACCAATCCAGTTTGTATTTTACTAGACTGTGAAGATTAGTTACTCGTGCAACGTATCAAGGCTGTATCTATTGCAGTTTTCTAGGTACACGATAATAAATTTTCACTTTGTATAAGAGGTACCACGCAGAGTGTTAGAATTAATTCTGTATTTTGGCACATTATACGCATTATCACAGGCTCTGGTTATTGTAGTTCGCCAGGAACTCGATAAGAATTTATCATTTTGTATAGAAGGCACCAAGCCCACTATACTAATTCAGTCTGTGTTTAGTTAAATTATTAACGTTAATATGGGGTTTACTGGTGCTAAATTTTAGGGCGCTACCAAGTGCAGTTCTCTGGATATATAATAATTTTTCATTTTATATGGTAGGTACCACGCCCACTATCCCAATCTATTCTGTTTTTCTTTAGACTATGTATGTTATTATAGAGAGAGAGAGAGAGCAAAACTTCAATGCGGTATGGGAGGTGCCACGCCTATGTCGTATGAAGAAATAAGTACCCTATTTTACCTACCGTATATATCTAATAACAAACTGGTGTAGGTAGCTATAGCTTTCCGACAAATAAATAAACATACTAACACATTTTGTGCTTTATATATAGATTTAAGCCTAAAATATTTTTAATTCATAGTAATTTCACTTTAAATATTTCAAATCGTTTTGTTCTGAGAAAAGTTTGTAATAATCCAAACCAAATTTTAAGACTCTTACTTTTATAGTGCTTCAGTTATGGTTTATGTTTTTACTGTATATAGAGGTACCCATCCCTGGGTAATTATTCAGGCAGAAAGGCTTTATATAAAATTTTAAAATTCATATGAAATTCTTAAATTATTGTAGAGATTTATAGAACTGTGTTTAAAATACATATAACGCTTTTAAAAATAAATAAGGTGCTGCCAAGTTTGCAGTAGCTTTAATTTAGCAAAACTGCGTAGTTTCACTACTCTTTCTCGATTTTTCTCATGGAAATGAGATATTATTGCGAAAAAAAAATGTTTCCTATATGTGAATCGAGCTACTAATATAATTCCTCACAAAGTTTTATTAAAATGCATCCAGTATTTTTTACGTGATGCGAACACAG
The DNA here is from genome assembly GCA_949628195.1 of Phasia obesa. Lineage (NCBI taxonomy): Eukaryota > Metazoa > Arthropoda > Insecta > Diptera > Tachinidae > Phasia > Phasia obesa. Next base: position 71,718,400 of record OX451217.1, on the reverse strand, counting down.
ACAGACAGATAGATAGAGAGAGACAAAAATTCCCACAATTGCTGTTTTGTATTCCATTTCGATTGCTATTATTGTTTTAATAATAATTTGTAGGGTAGATTCCGAAGCAGACCACTAATTTCCCTCTTCGACCCCCTTCCTTCCTTTCTAGTATCCGGCTGAAAATTTACGAATACCTTACTTTAGTTGAGTCTCCTGCTGATAGCATTTTACTCTCGACTCTAGTGATTCCAGACTAGCGACCGCTAATTTGCTAACATTTGCTGAAGGCTAAGGTCTCCACAGAATCTCCATATAATGTATATCCGCCCTTGGTCCAAAGCCTTTTTTTTAGTCTTTTTTTTTAGGCCTTTTTTTAGGCCTAGTCTGCATGTATGGTCTTACCTATATTTTTAATTTGGCCAGATAATACTTGAGAGTCCATGACCTGTCACTAACGCAGTTAAACATGTAAAGATAAATTATTGGAAATGGTGTAGTTTTATCTGACAGCTAGTTTAAGAACAGTTGTGGTAAAAATTGTTGTAAAAAATAACCAGCAATTTTTAAATTTCACTGACGATGCCAACTCTAGTTCAATTACAAATATTATAAAAAGAAAACCAGACCTAATTAAGATTAACAACTAAATGTTATTTTTATTATTACTAGAGCTCCTTGTGAAGGTTGTTATAAATTTAATACAACTAGAAATAAAAGAGAAACGCCTTTATAATTAAACTCTTCTTGCATGTCTTGTTAAAATAACATTTAGTTTTGTTAGACTAACGATATAATTGACAAAACAAATAATGTTGCAAAAACAAAACTGGGAAATAAAAACTACACGGTATAGATTCATATCTAAACAATATTAATGTTAACAAAAAAAATATTTATATATAGATTCCGTTGCAAAATTAAAAACATTTTGAGAATAAATATTTACTTTTATATTATTGAGTTCATGAAAAATTTAAAACTTGGGCCCACCACCCTGCCACCACTTGGGATAAACTTTTATTGTGGCTTTTTAGTTTAGTTTTCTTTCTGGTGTGTTAAGAAACGTTTCAACATAGATTTATGTCTTTTCAATTGCCAAAAAACTAAATTGTGTTGAAACATCTGTTAACATGTTGCCCTTACATTGCGAACACTTCTATGTACAAATTCATACATATAACACTCACACTACCAAACAAACTCGCATAAAATGAAACACTTGCAACAACCATTTTTATTGTTATTGAAAATCTTGTTAACATTTATTTATTTCATTGTTTTCGTATTTATTTATTCGAATAGACATTCAATTTTATTTGTTGTAAATGGTAATAAATCGTTTTACATTTCACACTTACTTTTCTGATGTTTACAAGTCAAATGTTGTAAATTTTAACTTTTTATTACATTTCGCTAGAAAATTTTATATTAAAAACGAAACTTAGAAATTTGATTATTGACCTAAAAAAATACTTATAAGGGTGGGTTACAAAATGTCTTTTAACGCTCATAACTAAAATTAAAGTTACGATTTTTTGTAGCTTTAAGTTTTAGTTAGAGGGCAATATTTATTGTTAAGCAAGGCAAATCGTATAATTGAATAAAACTTTAAATGAAATGTTTTGATATGTTGATATATTTTTGCTTTGCTAGTCCTTAAATGTAAACAGGTTATACTAAATAAAAATTTTATTTTATTTTATATAGTTTAATTGAGCTTTTTTATACCCTTCACCACAGTTAGAAAGGGTATAAATATGAGGAAATTTTTTTAAGGATTTTTTTCTTTGGTCTGATCAACCTTTAAAAAAAATCATTCAATTAAATATGTGACCCGGTCAATGAAAAGGTGGCTTATGACTCAAAAACAAAATTTCGAAAAATTAGCTGTTAAAGATAAACAATGCTTTTCGTCAGTTTCTTAGTAGTTTTTCTTTTGCATTATGAACAGTCATGCCCAAAAGGCAAAAAAAAATGCAAAAGAGCATAAATGAGATAAGTTCGTGTGTGTATATAAAGAACGATGTTTTTTTTCAATGCAATGCACAAACCAGTTTCTGACCCATCGTTGTCAGGTTTTTGGTGATTTTATCCACAAAAAAAGTCCCCAAATCCACTTTGACTTACCATAACTTCTAAGCAAGTTAGGACTTTTTAGTTTTCACCACGTGAAAGAGCGTCTTAAAAACTATCGAAACCCAAAAAAAAGTGGAAAAATATTTTTTGAGTCATAAGCCACCTTTTCATAGGCCGGGTCACATATTATAGAACAATTTTTATTTCCTGACGATGCTACCTAATGGTGTAGTGAAATATTGAATATAAAAATAATTTAAAAATTTGTATAAAAAAACAACTAAAGCTTAAAAAACATATTATATGAATTTTATTTGAACTATTTTTGAATTAATAAATTAATTATTTAGGCTTAAGTTCTTAATTATAAAGAGATAAAGAAAAATTAGATACCAGCAAAGCAAAATGCATTTTCTAGACAGCTACGTCCGTCATCAGTACTCTTTGTATCAATCTACCCGGTAGTTTCAATTGTTATTAATTTTCTATTTAAACAAACTTATCAAAGAAATAGAATCTGCGAAATTTTTACTTTTACATTATATTTCATAGAAGATAGAGCTTTTTGAAATTGTTTTACACTTGTAAACTCTATTTCTTTTTTTATATTAAGAAATAGAGTTATTAAATCATTTTGTCGCTAGCCTTTTATTCTCGATTGTAGTGACTTCAGACTGGCCACTGATACATGTCGACATTCTTCCTTACCACAGAGTCTATGGTAATTGCTAACATTTGCTTGATGCTAGGTCTCCACAGCATTTCCATTGGGTCTCCACCCAATTTCCGGGGTCCAAAGCCTTTTTTTATGTTTAGCCTATTTCCAGGCACAGTCTTCAAGTAAGGTTTTACCTCGATTTTTTAACTTGCCCGGATAATACTTGACAGTTCGCTACCTGTCAATAACGCAGTTAACCATTTGTAGGCACCCAGATTATATCCAAGCTTCTTCTTAGTTTTCCTGCTAACTTGTAGTGAAGATTTCCAAAGCCTTTGGTGGTAATCGAACCCACAACCCCGGACTGATAGACTAGCACACCAACTACTAGCCCACCGAGGCACTTATTTTAGTATTTTTAATTTCAACTGGACAAAAAATTTGATATATTCATTCCATATTGATCGCTTTTTATATAAAAAAACTAATAATTTCTCCTTCTTAAAATGCATTTTTAAATGGTCATTTATTGCATAAGTAAGCACATACATACTTATACATATGTATATACGTATGTTAGTTTTTTAACTTTAATTTTTTTTACTTTAACAATTTTAAATATTTTTAAGCATTCGCGTACCATTTATATAAAATCATTTAATTAAATGGTGCAGAACAATTAACCAAATAATTTAATTGGCTTTTAGTATAATAAAAAACAATAACGGATCATTAAGTTATTAAAAATCTTGATGTTCCGTTCGCTATAGTGCAATGAGGTTTTTAACAGAAAAAAAAATGAAAAATATTGTTTAAGAAAAAGCTGATTTTATATAATAACTAGCTGTGCCTATACACGTTGTGTGCGTCCTGACAATATTTTGTTCGATTTCGCTTTGAAAGTAATCCACACCAAATTTTAAGACTCTTACGAATTTACATCGCATAAAGGTACCCATCCCTGGATAAAATTCTAAAATTTATATAAAATTCTAAAAATTATTGTAAAGCTCTGTAAAGCTCTGTAAAATACAAATCAAATATAAATTTTATTCAATTGCCTAAAACAGCGCCATCTGTTGCGCAACAGTGTTTAAAATATCACGCTTTCAACTCATTTTGTTATTATTTTTAAACAGCGCCATCTGTTGCGCAACATTGCTTAAAATATACGGCTTTAAAAATAAAAGATAGCTTAAAGTATGCAGTACCTTTGAAAAAATCGGCGTACTTTCGTGGCTTTTTCGCCACTTTCCCTTAGAAATAAGATATCTTTGCGGAGAAAAAGTATCCTCTATGGGAATCAGGATACGAAGGCACCTTCAAACAAAATTTTGTTAACAATAGTTTTTACGTGATGCGAACACAAAGAAAAACACAGACATGAAATGAGTTACTATTTATTATTATATGTATGGATTGTGTAAGTGCTAAATTCATCTAAAACTTAAGTATATAGAGTATTCGTTTTTAGTAAAGTGCAACCACAGGATGATGAGAGCCAGATTTTTTGAATGTGTTTAAAGCTTCTCTAAGTACGTTGCTGCATATTTGGCTGGATCTAAAAACAATAGATCTTTATATGTTGGCGCCATTTTCTATTTCAAGTTTAAAGGTCAGGTTGTATACCACAACGTTCTATTGATTTAAGGATCGAAATACAGAGTAGGTGTTTATAATCTCAGCTAAAACTAGAGTATTTGCCAATAAGCCAGTTTAGTTGTATAACTTTCAATTCCATTTTTGTTAGCTAGCTTATGTGTGGCTTTTCCACTTAAGGTGTCTACCGATGTGTTTCAACTCCAAAAGTTAAAGAATCAGTTGGCTATTTATTCAAAAAGCAAGGCGTGAATTTGCAGGCAGTTTACGCAAAGAAAAAACATGGTTGAGGTAACCATAAACTAAGAGCAACATATTATGTTTAAATTGTATGGTTGTAGTTAAACCATATTATAGTTGAACATTAAAATATTATGGTTAAATTAAATATTATAGTATGGTTAAAAAAAATGAAATGTCATTTAGAAATCGTTTATTTTTTTCTTTAATTTATTTTGAAACATACATTTTATTATACATACGAGTACATACATAACTATAATTTTGAAATAAAACACAAATTTTTGAAGAACTTGAACGGGATTTCTTTTTCCTATACCAACAACGAAAGCAATATCACCGACGGCATGACCTTTACGATTAAAAATTTCACCGTTTTTTTTTTTTCAATATAAATAGGAAATAGGTCAAGGGTACAAAACCCTCAATATTTTGCTGATTTTAAGCAATTGGACTCGCATACACTTACGAATAGAAGAATTTTGTTGTTTATATTCAAAACCAACTTTTTCAAGTGCAATTAGTTTGGTATAGAAACCACCACGAAAAGAATTAGCCTTGCGTATTGTATCCAAATGAGCCTTCTTGTAGTCTTTGTCAGCCCAACGTTGATCATGATGAGATTTTTAAAAAAAATATTAATTATTATCACAATGATTTCAATATTGCTAATTTTTGTATCAATGTAATCATCATGTCGTGTTCATTGATACATAAATTTGCAAAATTTAATACTTACTTTATATTGTAAAGATTAATTAACATATGTATGTATCTATACAATTTTCGAAAATAAATTTTTTTATTTTTTACTATTTTTATTTTTATTTTTTATTTATAAAACTTTGGTTGTGGTTTTTTGAAGTTTATCAAAATTTGTAGAATAAAAACTAACCATATTGAATTTTTTGGATGTGGTAACGATTTAATGATAAAGTCATAACCAAAAATTGTTTATCGTGACCAAAATAATGTTACAAACAACTAAAATTTGTTCATTGCAACCATACATTGTTACAGAGAACATGATGTGATTCCTGTGACCATACCATGTTTTTTCCTTGCGTGTGTGAAGGTTACGCGGGAACACTTTTACACATTTTTCACAACTGAATTTTAGGACAAAAAAATATTGCGAATACACTTGCTAACGTTTTCAATTGCTTAGAAAAGTTGTGTCATCATCAAATGTTGATGTGTGTACTCGGCTGCTAGTTGGAATATCCAACTAATTCATCAAGTATGAAGTATGAAATGGATTCCATTTTGGGAAGTACATAGCTTGGGGAAATTAAGGTTTAATTAACAAATGTGAGCTTAAAAAATATCTCTCTTTCTTAGGATGACATTACTTTGAACAAAGGTTCTTTAAGTACATTGGCTTTTCTGACTCCAGATTAACTAATCGGAATGTGTACATTATTTTTCGCTCAGAATTGGCTTCAGTTTTAGGTAATAACGATTTTTTCAAATAGTTTCTTTATGTTAGATAATCTTTAACTCTTGGGTCTGTATGACTCTTTCAATCTTATGAAAGCCAAATTTTAGAAAGATTGCTGCTCCAACATTTACAGGTTGCAACTCAGCTATAGCATTCGATACACAGAAAAAAATATTGTCAGCAATTAAAGGTTTAAATTGGTTTCAGACTAAAATTTAATTAAATAATTAATTATTTAATTAGCAAACTTTCTTGTTTTGTTTTAAACAAATATAAATTTCAATCAATAAAAAATTAATTGAACTTTAACTAAATAATAAAAAAAAAATAAATAAAAACTTTAATAATATTATTGAAATATAATAATAATATGGCAAACGAATAACAACCCCATACAAAATTTGCCTGTTAAGCTTGCGTATGATTGGTTTTTCAAGATTTTTACATGCACGCCATGATAAATAATCTGATTGCGGAATTGGGTTAAGATCCTTAGAACTGTTAGTAGATCCCTAAATCGTTTCGTACAAACTATAAGTCTACTTTTATAAATATAAGGATATTTGTGTAGCTGCCAATCTCTTAGAAATTTTTTTTGGACTGCTAGCTTGCGATTTTTTTTTTCAAAATTAACAAAGGAAAGCTCTACATTCGCTGGGGTATTTAGCGATTTATATTTTAAGAAATGAGTACTGAGCTATTTTCTTCCTATCAACTTATTTATGCAAGATCTGGTTTAATTATTTTTGTCATTACGGTTTTAGCAATTTTTTTGCTTGATTGTAATTTTATATGATCCGCATATAATAAATGATGATTTACAATATAACAAATATTATTATTTTTAACTTGATATTTTTTAATTTGAAAAGTGTTTATAAAGAACAAAAAATTCTTCACATTATTTAGCGACTACGCCTTTACTTACTTTACCTTTCACGGCTTCCCTAATTTTAACATAAACATGACGACTCCAAGTCATAAGACTGCATGGAAAATGACCCTATGAACTATCACCCAAAATCGAAAAAAAATTGAGATTGGGTTATATTTTATATGAAAAGTAACCCAAAAGTTGTGGGTGCTTTTTCGTCGTTTTAGAGAATAATTGATTTTTATATTTTGGAAGATTTTTCGTAATGAAAAATAGGCCAAATGTTTTAATGAAAGATTACCTAGTTTTGGGCGAATTTATATTATGAAGAAAGTTTTCAAAAAGAGCTTAAAAATAATGGTTTATGTCCTAAAAACTATAAATTTTTAACTAAAAATGGTCACTAATAACACCGTTCTACAAAACTGAACTTAATCATTAAATTATACAACCAAATGGTGCATATTTGAACTAAATCAAACAATCCGAAACATGTTAAATAAAGTCAAGGATTTCACGCAAAAATAATGGAGGTCTTTTTCCCCCAAACAATATTTTATTTCAGTTAAAAAAACCTATTGTATTAATTCTTGTTATGAGTAAAGCGTATTTAAGATTTGATTATAATTTAACTGTGTATTAGATATTGAATTGCTTTTAATTCTTTATAAACGCAACACTTTATAAAATAAACTTTAATAAATTTTTAAAATTGTGTTATAAAGCTTAGAAATTATAGTTTAAAAGTGTTCGACACCTCATACAAAATTTGCTCAAAACTTGATAATCAATTGTTTCACTGCTCTTCATATTGCTCATAAAAATTTGACTTTAAACATCTGTTGCTCTCGAGATATTTACACACAATTAATAACTTAAGAACTAAAACAAAAAATTGAAATTCAAACAGTTTATAAAAAAATATTTAAATCCACAACCACATAATTTTGATGATCTGCCATTGGAACACATGTTTCATGTCAAAAACTTGCAAATGTTGCAAAATTCAAACAATCACTATGTACCTCTTAAATTCTGTTCAAGAAAAAAAAATCATCATTATGATAATTTTATTAACAACCCAGCAAACAGTCGTGTTGAATCTCAAATCAAGAAAAACTATAAATCAGATAATAGACATTAGACAATGATTTTAAATCAATTACAATAAATTTTAAATGTTTTTATTCTTAACTAATTCTCGAAACATGTGTTAAAAAGTTAATTGGTTATATTTAAGTTAATTAAGCTGTTAAATATTATAAATAAATAGCTGTGCCCGCCACTTCGTCCGCTACCTTACAAATCTCCGATTTTGCTTTGAAAGAAATCCATACCAAATCTTCAGACTCTTACTTTTATAGTCGTTCAGATATAGTATTTGTATTTAGTTTATGTTAAGGTAACCATCCCTGGGTAATTACTCAGGAACATAGGCTTTATATAAAATTCTAAAATTTATGTAAATAGTGTTTAAAATTTCTCGCTGACAAAACTAAAAGGTGCTGCCAAATTTGCAGAACCATTGAAACCATGGTACAATAATACAGGTATATGCAAGGCGAATTCAAAAAACCTGAGCAACCTGTTTTTGCCTGACTGTGTCAAAATATTTTACTAAAATATAAAGAAAAACATAAATAACATGAGTTGTGCACGCAAACACTTCTATGACTAATTATTATTTATAATAAAAACAATTAAACATAAAATTAAAATAAATTATATGTAAAAGGAAGCATTTTCAAGAAAAGGTTTTACATATTTAATACTTCGTACATAGAAGTATAAAAAGACTTTAGATATTTGTTTAACATAAATAATCATATTTAATTTAAAAGTTAATATTTATAAAGATCAATCTCCAATAATTCTTTTTGTTCAAGATTAAAATTGCTTAATTTCAGTTTTCAAAGTTATTCTGGTTGGTCACCTGTACAAGCCATAATATAAAGATAACCAAGGCACACTGTCATTATTCAAAAGAGCCCTTACATTAAAGAACTCTGTAGATATACAGGGACCCTGTAGATATATGTAGGTAGGATATCTAAATAAATATGCAGTACTTATAAACTAAATCTAACGAGCCTAAAGCTGATATGGCTGCTTTCAGCAAGTCAGGAATTGAGAGAGCTGCACATGGCCCTAGCAGCAGCATCATATCCAGCTGAGCATATTATTTTATTGTCGAATTGCCGCCTACGAGAACTGATTTAAATTTATTTGAAAAGTTTTACTTAAAAATATACCTACATATTATTTCTTTTCTTTAAGTAAACATTGCAAGTAAAATAAAGGATTGAATATAATACAGCAACTATTTCACAATGCATTGAGTAATATAAAAAAAACAGTTTTTTTTTAATTATTACAAATTTTTATGTAAGTGCGCGGACAGAGTTTTATTTAAGGTTTGACATTGTCAGAAAAGCAAATTTAAACAGCTTTTCTAACAGTTTTACCTGTATTATTATGCCATGATTGAATCGATAAAATTGCCTACTTTATCTCCTTTTTTTCTATTTTCTCTTGGAAATAAAAAATTTTTAAAATAATAGTGTATACGCATATTTATTGCATAACAAGAATCTACATAACTGATTCTAAATGTGGTAAAAATTTGGTGAAATTCTACTTCCACAAAGTGGGTCAAAAGATCAATTGAAATATTAGCGTATAATTGCGTGTTTGAAATTTTTCATTAATAATTGTGTAAATGCAGGTATGCTGTTTTAATTAGTTGTTACTCTGAATATAATTTCAAAGAAAAATAGTGTATAAAAAGCATACACTATTTTTGTTACTAACTATTTTTATTATTTTTATTAATTTATAACAAAATAAAATCGGTTATAGTGATATAAACTATTTTTTAACAATATATTTTTTCGAGTCAATTCAAATAAAATAGTGTATACCATACAAAATAAAAAAATAGTGTTTAATGATTTTCACACATATTGTAAATCAAATAAAATAGTCTAAGTGACATCATGGTACCTTGAATCTCATTTATTTGCAATTAAAGCACTTGTAAATTAATGAAATATCATCTACTGCTACCATCAATTATTTTCTGAAATGTTACTGTTTTCCCCGATGTCTAATAAAACAAAAACTTTAAACTCCATTATCTGGAAATGTCGAACAAATTATACACTATTGTTTTATTAAGGGAACGATTTTACTTTTACAAAAATAAATTATCTCTTTCAAAAAAATGTCAAAGCAATAATTTTCTCAAATCCTCTTGATTGTAAATAAATTAACATTTTCTAATTTTGTGATATTGTTTTCTGTTGATTAAAAAAAAAAATTAAATTAGCCTAAGTTGGCTACAACCACAACGGTGGTCGTGGAGCCATGTGGTTATGTCGTCGTCAAATTAATCGTTTTCATAGATACGTATGCATCTTAGTTTTGACAGCTTTGAGGTCAGTAGTCTGCTGGCATCTATGTATTTAATGCATAAATTAGAAAAAATAATTTTTTTATATAAAATAAATAATAAAAGTCATTTACAAATATTTTATTATTTTTTAAAAAGATTGTGTTAAGACTATTATCTACATATGTATTTATTTTATTTATTTAATGTTATAATACAATTACAAATTATATTCTTAAATTAATTTACCGAGCAAAGTGAAACATCCAGAGTCTTTGGTGGGAATCGAACCCACTACCCCCAGACTGATAGACTAACACACAACCTTCTAGCCTAACGGCGCACCCCTTTTTATCCAATAAACATATGTTTCTTTTTTTAATTTGTTTTTTTTTTTTTTTTTTTTTGATTGACTATAAACAAATTTACCAAAAACTGATCATATTTACACTGAAATAAATATCTCCGATTATCGAATTTATTAAAAATATTTTATTTTTATCAAAAACCAAAAAGTTTTTTTACAGCCTAACCTAAACAAGCGCGTTGGGCGTAAACTGTCAAATGTTCTCATGTACATGCAAAATGTATGAAGCAAACCTAAATAATGCGGAGTCAATGCTTCGTAATTGCAAAATCCAATTTTGACAGAGTGTTAGGTAGTAAAGTTGGATGCAAACAAAATTGTTGTTTTTTTTGTTTTTTTGTGTAAGAGTGATGACATTTTAGCTGCTTTCTAATTTATATAGCGATTTTACCTCTATTTTCCGTTTTAATTTAGTAGATTTTACTAAACAAAATAAATTAACATTACTGTTCATTACAGAGCATTGTACTATTACTTAGGTTTGCTCAAGGCTATGCGCTAAGCAGCGTTACGCCTTGCGCTCTTATTTAGATTAGTAAATTCATTTTTTAACAATTTAATTTTCTCCAATTATACACATAATGTATTCAAGGAAATACTGAATTCGTAGTATCAAAACTAAGGAGTTTAAAGCTATCTCAATATCAGATCCGTTAAAATTACCGGTTTGGTAGAAATAGGTATGTAACAACTGTTGGTAGTTCTAGTATTGGTGTCTTATAGTTTTGTGAATTTTAAGGATTTTGTATGCTTGGAAAAAATATCGATACATTGAAATATAGATATTTTTGTCCATTTCTAGAGTAACGGTATGCTGGGTGGTTGTTCAGAGTAGTCCAGACATCTACAGAAAATATAAAAAAAAATTTAATTTTTCTTTCATTCTTTCTATTCTAAATATATTTCGCTGAAATATTTGTATACAATTTTCAACTTTATTTACTAGTTAGTTATTGAAGTGTATTTTTTTTTTTTGTCTTATTCGAAAACAATTTCATATTCATAATAATTTTTCAATGAGGAGCACATAAATATTAATTATTCAAATAGATTTTATCAAAACAAGTATTAAAATTATTAATACTTAAAAAACTTCGGATCTTTTTTTAAAATAACAGTTTGAGAAACCAATTGATATTATTTGAAACTTATGGAAACAATGTTTGAATTTAAAAATATATTCTTAGCCACAAGGTGATCATCAAATAAAACCCAAAAGGAACTTTATTCAAAGGTGTAAGCATCAGCTAAAAGCTGTCTCTTAAATCTTCAATCATTCTACTGAACTAGTTCTTAGCATAAAACTTTTAAACGAAAATCAATATCAAACGCCAAACTAGATTGATTAATAATAATTTGTTTAAATGTATGACAACTATTAATGTACAGGGGTACCCAGTTTTCACTCGGAATGATCTCAACTACTCTCTAGATTTTTTAGATTGTTTCGTTCTTGACAATGCATTTTGCTTTTGCCGTTCGCTTTAGAACCGGTATATAAAATACTAGCTGGGCCCACACACGTTGTGTGCGTCCTGACAATATTTAATTCGATTTTGCTTTAAAAGTAATCAACATCAAATTTTAAGACTCTTACGTATTTACAAATTACAATGGTACCCCTCCGTGGATAAAATTCTAAAATTTATATAAAATTCTAAAATTTATATAAAATTCTAAAAATTATTATTTCCACAAAGTAAAAATACGAATCAAATACAAATTTTATTTGATTGGCAATAAGTAATTCATATTTTGTCATTATTTTAAAACAGCACCATGTATTGCGCAACTATTGTTTAAAATATCCCGCTTTCGATTCATATTTTATCATTATTTCAAAAATAGCGCTACCTATTGCGCAACGTGTTTTAAATATTCCGCTTTCAATTCATATTTTATCATTATTTTAAGACAGCGCCATTTGTTAAATATGTTAAATATGCCTTTAAATCGGTAAAAAAAAGTCGGCTTACTTTCACTGCTTTTTCTCCACTTTCTCTTGGAAATAAAATATTTTTGCAGAAAAAAAGAATCCTATATTTGAATCAGGATACTATGGTACCTCCTAACAAAATTTTGTTAAAACGCGTGATGCGAACACAGACAAACATACAGGAAATGAGTTAATGTTTTATTATATGTATAGATAAACAAATCAACTATTTGTTTGAAGATTAACTTAGCTCACTTTAAAAACTTATTACATTTGAATTTAATATTTTATTTACACTTCACTGTTTGTTTTTATTCACTCACTGTACCGACACAGAAACTAACGTCCAAACACTCGACGGATCTACTTTTATATTCCCTTACCAACGGAGAGCATCACATATAAAATGCTTTTAACTTTCCACAATGGTCGAGAATATTAGTAACAACACAAAGACTATATATAAAAATCACTTCCACCCCAATACCCTCCGTTTAAAAAAATATTCTTGTTGAAATTGATGCCTATTGATTAATAAGAATCAAAATTTAGATCGATAATATGCCTTTTTTTAGTTTGACGTTAATTCGTTTAAAAACATTAAGATTATTTACTGTTCCACTTCTTTAAAACGATCCATATCCAGTGACTTTAGTAGACGAAGAATATTTGCTATAAAATTCAACAAAAACTATTTGTTTTTTTTTATTGAATTTAAAAGAAAAAATATATGTAGCCCAATTCACAATATTGTGCAAAATATATGCCCATACTGCACTTTTATATTTAAGTTAATTAAACTGTTTAATATTATAAATAAATAGCTGTGCCCGCCACTTCGTCCGCGTCCTTACAATATTTTTTTTTTCGATTTTGGTTTCAATGCAATCCATACCAAATCTTTAGACTCTTTATTTTATAGTGCTTCAGATATAGTTTATGTATTTATTTTATATAAAGGTGCCCATCCCTGGGTAATTACTCATAAACATACGCTTTATATAAAATTCTAAAATTTATATCAAATTCTGAAATTATTGTAGAGTTGTGTAAATAGTGTTTAAAATTTCACGCTGACAAAATTAAAAGGTGCTGCCAAATTTGCAGAACCATTAAATCGGTAAAATTGCCTACTTTCACTATTCTTTCTTTATTAATATGTATATGCATACTGCACTTTTGTAAATAGTGTAAATTTGTATCGGTAAAATTAAATAATAAACGAAATTGAAAAGGAATTAAATATTTCAGCTGGATTTTGTAAGTGGTATAAGTCCATGTTTTTCATATAATGAGATATTTAAGGATTTGCGTTTGAGACAATTTAAGAATATTGGCCAATTTAATCCAATTAAAGTTATGTTTTTTACACTATACGCCTTTTCAATTTTATTATGAAAAAATAATAAGTACCAAAATTATTTGACAAAATAAACATTTTCTTTTTGGCTCCACATGGACTTATACTACTTTCAAAAATAACATATTACAAAAATAAAAACAGGAGCAAAATTAAGTCCATATTTTTATAGAAATAAGCTTTACTGAAATGGATTTTTTTGTAAAATGTTACATTAAAAATGAAGACATTTAAATGTTACATTAAAAATGAAGACAACATTATTAAGAATTTATCTCATTTATATTAAAAACGTAACAATTAAAATTACTTCGTTAAGATCTTGAAACTTATAGGTCGATTATGGATAGCAACCCAACCTCAATTGCGTTGCGTTGTCGAAATTGTATTACATATGGCAACTGAAAGTTGTTAATTTTAGTTGCCAAAATGACAACCATAAATTAGTGGTTGCTGCTATTTTTTTTTTTACAGGTTGTAAAGTTAAAACTGCGCTGAAACTGACAAGTAAGTATATACATATATTATTCGCAAGTTTTTGTATATTTAAAATTTTATGTTCATATTTAAAACACTAGAGCACTAAAATTATTAGAAGGTTATCTGGCTATCTGCAGTAATCATCTATTTTTCTCATTACTGTTATATTTTTCTTCATCAGACTACGTATTTGTCTGTATATAGGCCCCCTTACTACGTTGCTCCCGAAACTCCAAACAATGCATCTGCAAACAAATAAATAACGATTCCGTATTTTTATAGAACATCTTTTATCAGCACCTGGTCCCGGCATTTCAACTTTTGATAATTATGGTCGAAAAGTAGATGGTATGAAACTTGGTGTATCAAAGCCTCAAGACACGGAGGGATGTAATGTTCAGGAGGATTTTTAGGTGGATGAGAAGTATTGTAGGTTGTCTGTTTAGAATTATCACCTTGGCTGCAACATAATGAAACTTGCATTATATTTACGAGTGTGTTTTGGCACAAAAAGAATCCATTGAGAAAAACTCCAGACATGAAATAATATCTTTTTTTCATTTTGTCTGTTACTTATTAAAAACTACTTGATTGTTTACATTTATTTTCAGTTGCTAGAGTGTCAAAATAGCATTATCGATAACTTTATGGCAACTGCAGAAAGTTGCCTTACACAATACGAATACCACGTGCAACGCAACTAAAGTTAGATTGCCCTCCATAATCGACCTTTTCTTTTAACAGTTAATTTATTAAAGTATTTATGGTGAATAGTTGGTATGTGGAACAAGATTAACGTGAGTACCTGCCTACTCGGCCTAACCTCAAGGTGGTCTTACCACCGAGTGAAACTTAGGCGTAGACTAGCGCCCCCATTTTGTAGTATAACAACACTTTACGATTGCCACCAATCGCTTTTTGTGTGTGATACAGTCACAATGAATAGCAATTTATATAATATGGCAAGCCTTTCCAAGGCAAGCCTAGATCCACATTATAACCTCTTGCTTAGGGGTTTGGAGACTATCCAAACTCCGTCTGTTGAGAGTGCAACAGCACACTTGATCGACCGTGCACCATACCTACTTAATCGATCTTAAACCACAACCACCACGTGTACCCCCGAAGGGGACCTCACAAATAACCGGTCACAGAGAGGATAGGCTCTCTGTGGGCCACCGATTCGCGTGGTACCAGTCCTTTGGGCACTGGTCGGGCCTCGAAGAGAACCCGTGATTTAACTCACAGACCTTTTCTTCCAGATTTAGGCTCTAGGAACCCTAGCGTCTGGTGCCCCTATTTTCCCCGAGTGGACCGCGTCAAAGCATTTGCCATATTCCTGCAGTGACAATTGGAACCCCCGGGGGTGTGAATAGTTGGTATAGAAGGTAATAAAGTTGAACGGTCAAATATACACAATATGTTCCGCTTCTTCCTATGCCGGCTACATACAAATTCTAAACTGCCGCTGTTCAATGTTTCGCCTCGGCTTGTTCCTTTGATCGATTTGTCATTTTATTTGAAGTGTGATAGTGTGAAAACGAAATGTTTTGTTACTTTAGATTTTTTAACAATCACAGCAATTCTCATTGATTTCTTACTTACAAAATATAATGCAAATCTTAATACTCTGTATTAAAGTGTGAAACGGTCTTTAATTATATCTGCTAACGAGCAGCTTGTACTGAAGTACACGGAATTAAAATCTTACCTAAATATTGTAAAATGGGGTGTAGAATTGAAGAAAAGTAGGTTATTATACAGCTAACAAACTTTCCAGTCAAATCTACAGACGATTTTTGTAAAAAAAAAATTTATTTTGTTAAATTTCTTATATTGAAGAAATTTCATCAATATGACTATTTTTGTGCTATTTTATAGGAAGTAAATATGATAAAAAATCAGTTAAATTAACTTAAATTATTAATTAATTTTTTATTCAACTTTGATCTTTAAAATATGAAAATCTTCAACAAAAAATATAAGAAAAAAAATTCAATTTTATATGTCAACTCAAATAATTTTTCTGAAGTTAAATTTAACAAAATTTCTTCTATTTTACAGCTCTTTTTCATTTTGATCCATTGAATTTTCTTCAATAATAATATAAATAATTAAATAATTAAATAAATAATAAATAAACGAAAATTAAGTCAAATCAACGGTTAAATTATTGACATTAACTTCTTTTAGGGATGTAAATTTAACTAATTTCATGGGTTAATTTTAGCAGAATTTTATTTAAATTTTTATAAGTTTTTTCAAGTTTTATTGATATATGTTTTATTCAATAAAAACATATTGAAATATGTTTTTATTGAATAAAATTTGTTTATTTGAATAAATCGTTTAACTATTTTTGTCGTTAAGGTTCAACTAATTTTTCATTAATATTACCTTCGAAAATTGCTTCAGTGTAGCAATAATCAATAATAATTACAATAAAAAAGTTTAATTATTAGGAATGGACTTATGTCATTTTTAAAAGAAATGTTTATGTGATAGCATTGTACATAGGGTTTGGGATTTTCCGGACTTTTACACTTCCCGGGAAACGGGGAAAAAATATTCACATTCCCGGGAATTCCGTGGATTCCTGGGGAAAACAGCTCTTAAATAAAACAACTTTATTTACCGAAACAGTATTTAAAAATTCATAATTTTATTAATATTAACAATTTATAAAACTTAAAAACACTTTAGGTGACCAAAATGGCACGATATTTATAAATACTGAAAAAGTATTTCAATAATTATTTTGTTACAAAATATGATTTTAGAACTGTTAATGCGTTTAACAAATCACTGGACATTCTTTTCCTTGCTTTTGTTGCGAAAGTATCTCTTTAAAAGTTGGTTCCATTTCGTTAACAATACAACTGCTTGTTGACGGATCTACAGATTCGAGTGGATTGCTTGAATAATCTGTTGAACAATTGTGCTGAATAAGGTTTTATGACACTTTTTGGCACATTAGCAATTTCAACACTTTCTAAGTACTTAAATATCGCAAACGTCTTATCATCCCTTATCGAATTAATAGCCAAAAGCTGCTCGTAGAGGGTCTGAATAATAACCTCTGCTATTAAGAAATGTGTGCCTCTGCGGCTCAAGGCCTCTACTGCAACTTTAATGGGGTTAAAACGGTCACTAAATTTTCTTAAATCTGATCATATTCTTCAACCCACAACTCTGTGCAATTGAAATCTAACAGACTTATTTAATTGCGTTCTTCTATTTAAGAAACGATTGAATAGTTACAACCATACTTATCTTCTTTTTACATCATGAACTAAACGCCACCATGTTCTAGTTTCTTATATTTCTCAGACAGGCTGTTTTTAGAGGACTTTTCTCAAGTGGTTTTACAAATTGTCTTGCACGATATTTAACATATTTGTAAGTTTCTAAAAATATTAATATTTAAAAAATGCTTGTTTTTTATTCAGCACAATAACGATTAAATATTTGTGTGATAGCAAAAAACAAAAGCTTATTTAAAAATAAGAACCACTGAATTTTCTTTAAAGTGCTCATAATTTTAAATTTCCCATTTCCCGGGAAATTAGCAAAAATTTTCCCGGGAAATTGTTTCCCAAACCCTAACTGTACAGCAAAACTGCTTTTGTTTATTTTATGTCAAAGTAGAACTCTATTAAAATTATGATTATAACTCTAGAGAGAAGGTATCTAACTAAGTTTTCATAAAAAAAGGACATATCACTTTCAAAAAACAGCTTATTTATGAATTTTTGTTAAGCTTTTGTGCGGAATACTCCGGTTCCCAGTGGTTTGAAAACGATTTATTTTGGACAAAATTCAGTATCTCATGAACCGCTGAATATATCTTAATGAAATTTCACAGAGGCAAATCAGAGATGTTTCTGAGTCGGCCCTTAGAGTAAAGGGAGCTATTGGGTAAGCCCCCAAAGTTGGATACCTCGCGTATATAATTTTTTTAACTCAAATATTAATATTTTTTTAAGTGGACCTTAAAAATATTTATACAACATGTGCTTAAATGTATAGGTTTTCTCTTTTAGTTTTGGTAGAAAATTGGCTTACAATTTTTTTTTTTTTTTTGTAATTTTGGTCGATCTTAACTTAGTTTTTTTTTAACGTGGTGTATTTATTAATCATCGCATTATTATTTTAAAACATTGACTATATTCTTGATAAAATTTAGAATAAATTATTTTTGTTCTGATAGCGCTTTTCGTTAAAAAGTTACAAGCTTCTGAATTGGAAAAATATAAAAATACCGATTTTTCAGGATTTTTCCCAAAAAATTGGTATTCTTTTATGCTTATGTCATTTAAACTTACTTCGGTGCTAGTAAATTTTTGTAAACCATTTTAAAGCCAACCTATAGCAAATGCGAATATAAGAAAAATTAGATCAAAATTTAAACCAGCCTAATCCAAACATAGCCAATTTTGAAACAAAATTTAGAAATTATTGTTAAATTTCTCGGAGTGCAAAGCACCGATTAAAAAATGTAAACGGATTTTTAAAGCCTCAACTGGCTATATACTCCAAAAAATGTGATAGAATCGTAATTAATAAAGGCAGCGTAGCCAATATTGTAAGAAAAGACAATTTTTTATGACATTTTTTTCCCTTTCCGGAAACACTATATATGTTCAAATAGAAAAATTTCAAATTTTATTCCACCATTTGATTAAAAGCTCTCTAATCTATATTATTTTAAAAACTTGTAAGAATATCTCCTTCCGTTTAGATTTTGTAGCAATTCCAATTTGATATTTATTTCTCAAAAAACCACCTTGACTAGATTTTTTTTAGTTTTTGAGGTAAATAAAATATGTAAAATAGAGCGCGAAAAAAAAATATTATAAAATTGTTTATCTGGAATTCAAGAGCTTTCCTCTGATACCACTTATATTACCAATATATTTAAGCTATAGGAGCTTCCTAAACCTCGTCGCCTCATGATTTTTTTTTCTCGTTTTGTATGTAAAAATTAAAAATTTGTACAAAATATTTTTATAATTAAGTTTTTACGCTCTAGGTCTTTTTGAAAAAAATGTTTCCATATATTTTTATTTTTATATTCAATATTTCGCTACACCATTGGGTAGCATCGTCAGGAAATGAATATCGTTTTATAATATTTAAATGAATGAG